>JAMXBD010002053.1:0-246274 GCA_024138025.1 Combretum micranthum | reverse complement strand
CGGATCGATCGCTTTGGGCATGGAAGGCCCGACTATTAGTACGTTGTTCGTTGGAACCCCAAGACTCTCGCAAATTTAGGAGTTGTTCGGGACCCAGTTCAAAGCATTCCCTAACCACCGATGGAGGGGTAAATCCATCAAACATACAAACCGATAGTCTGTATGTAATTTTGATCATATGGTTGTGCATTCATATGCTTGATTAATAAACTTGTTTGATGTTCTTAAGATACTATGCGTAAGGTATCTCACTAAGCTAGTCATGCTTATACTCCTATAACTTTTGATATTGCAGGATTATCTTTTGCACCCGAGACCACCTTGATTTCCGTAGAATCCTTATTTTGAGAAGCTTTGGAGGCAATCTATTGAAGTTTAGAGTAATTTCTTCTAAAATCTTCTAGCTTTAGTTATGTATATTAGAACCATGTTATTATGAATTATCGGGAATGCCCCTTAGAAGCTGTAAGACTTTTATTTCAATGAAATAATTGATGTTATTTTGCATGTTCCGCTGCCAATGTCTTAAAATGCATTACTCCACCGGTCTCCCTTTTTTGAATGTACGCCTTGTACCGATATGGAAGCTTTCGATGACTGAGGTAGTCATTCTTAAGTTTTAATATGCTACGGCGGGCTGTCACGTTTTAGGGTACCCGCTGGGCGTGACAGTTTAAGTTGTATCAGAGCATCAAGATTAAAAGAAACATAGTTAGAAATAAAGTCTTAAGATAGGATAAGTTTAAGATTAGCCATAAGATTTTTAGAAGAACCCTAAATTATAGGAAGTGGGGATTTATGAAACACATGTTCTATGACCATACCTAAGTTATGTAAGTGGCCCTAGGACTAATTTATACCCTAAAGAAGAATAGAAGGATTTCCAAACCGTTTTAAGCTCTACAAAACACAACCCTTAGTTACTAAGAGAACAGAGTTAACTTGCTTTCTAAAACAAAAAGGAAAATACGTTTACGTAAAAGACTATACAACCAACCTTAGGTACGCCGAAACGAGTCACGCAGACGCCAACAACGATCGAAGTGACAAGAAGGTGAAACCAACCCCAGATTTCCTCAAGCCTCAACAAAAGGATCGAGAACAGAAGTGAGGAGCCATGATGAGAAGAAGACGTCAAGACACAACGCCTTAGTATTAAATCGCAATTAATCAAAAGATGTAGTTAAGTTGTTAACAAATAAAAGTAACTTAATGATTTCTTGATAATAAGATTCCTTTGTTTTAGTTTTATTATATTATCTCTTTTTTGATTAACATGCATGATTTTGATTTCTTACCTTGTAATTTCTTTGAATTGTATTTGAATTTCATAATTTCTTATTAAACTCCTGTCAATTCCTATTTTTGTCAATTTATTTCCTTAAGTTTTGTACCTTGATTTAAATTTCTAGTCTTTATATTTGAGATTTCCGTGATTTCGTAAACGTTAGTATGGAGCGTAATTAGAAACTAAAATCTAAACGATTAAACAGCCGCCCAAGAAGACGTAGGAATAGAGAACAAAGAGATTCCAACAACGTACCAGCTGAACGCGGAGTACCCCCGCGTAACCAACCAGAGAATAACCCTGCTCCTGCTCCGAACCAACAAAACGACTTTGCAGCTGCCATTGGACAGATGAACCAGTTATTAGCTATTTTGATTCAGCAACAAAATCAAAATAACCCAGCTCCTGCTCCACCTCAGAATGCTCCTGAAGCTACGGTAGAAGCACCCGGCGAACAGTCACATGCTGCACCATTTCCACCACCACCACCGCCAAGATCACATCAAAACTTGCTCGCCAACTTCATCAAAAGTAATACCTACTTTGATGGAACCTTCGGAAAACCAGCTGAGGCCGAAGATTGGTTGGCCCAGATTGAGAGGTCATTTGATGGTTATGAAGTACCCCACCACCTAAGAGTTTTGGGACATTCATGTTGAAGTTCAATGCTCGCATATGGTGGGAATCGAAGAAGCGAGAATTGCCTGCTCCAGTTACGTGGGATATGTTTCGAGAAGAGTTCTTGAGAACTACTTTCCAGGGAGCCTTAGAGTTCGATACAGTGCTGAGTTCTTAATATTACTCAGAAGGGGAACCATCGAGCTATGAAACCGAATTCAGTCGCTTGTTGCAGTATGCTCCTGAATCCTATAAGCACAGCGAGGAGCTAAAGAGACAAGTTTTCTTGAATGGGTTAGACGATGACCTAAAAATTCGTCTGGTGGAATTTGATGTTAAGAGTTTTAAGGGCTAGTGGAAAAGGCTAGAATTATTGAAGAAGCCAAAAAGATGAAAAAAGCTCCGGAGAAGAGGTATTTGTGTTTGGAAGGAAGCCATATGAAGGACCAAGTTCTGGGTTCAAAAACAATAAGAGGTTTAAGACCTTTGGAGCTTCAAAGGAAGTGGAAGCAATCAGAGGGAGGTGACCAAGGTGGATGTCACATGCTGGAAATGCCGAGGGAAGCATTATCCAAAGTCCTGCCCACAATTGCAAAACAAGTGCTTCTTTTGTGGCAGCCCGGATCATAAAATCTTGGAGTGTCCCAAGAAGAACACCAGTGTCTGCTATGTGTGCAAGCAGCCAGGGCACTTTGCAAATGAATGCCCAAAGAGGAAAAATGCTCTTGTGAGGTCATCCAACACCTCGGGAGGATCTGCCCTTGTCAGAACCAACAATGGCAATGGGAATGGGAACCGCTCTGGCACCTCGATGCATGGAATGAGAGTTTACAACCTGGAGGGCCAGTGGATGTGCGAGGAAGCAGATGATGAGGAGGAAGGATGTGAGTTTGCTGCCTTAGAGGAAGACGAAGGCTATGATCATGGACTCGTTGCAGGTTAGCCTTAACCTTAAGCTTTCGTTTTGTTTATAGTATCTTTTACGCTATTAATCTGTCGCAATAGAATCCCTATACCTCTTTAGCCTAAAGTTTAGAAAGTTAGATAAGTATAGTATGGTTAGTAACTAGTGCGTGTTAAACGCAGGAAGTATACGAGTAGCTAACGAGACCGCTTACGCCTTGTTTGATACCGGAGCCACCCATTCGTTTATCACCCCCAACCTTGCTAAGAAGAGTGGATTACCTATAGTCACCACCGCTACCGCTTCAAGATAAAGACCCACGGAAGTGTCGTAACCACCAAGAGATGTTGAAGGAATGCCCTTTAGAGATCCAAGGTCACCATACGACAAGTGATTTGATCGTGTTGGAGATGAATAAGTATGAAGTAATTCTTGGAATGAGTTGGTTGACCCATGTTAAAGCCACGGTAGATTGTCGAGGGAAGAAGGTGAATTTTAAGGATGAATGGGAAGGATATTGAGTTTAAAGGAGAATCCACGTCGTAAGGAGGCAAGGATTAAGTTCGCTTGAGTTGGTACGGATGAGAGGAGATTGACCAACAAATCAATGCTATAGAAGAAGAAGGTGAAGACCAAAGGTGGAGGATATACCCATAGTCAATGAGTTTCCTGATTTTTTCCTAAGGAATTACCTGGATTGCCACCAAAGAGGGAGATCGATTTTGAGATTAGCTTGATGCCAAATACCGAGCCGATATCAAAAGCTCCATACCGCATGGCACCGGTAGAGTTGAAAGAACTCAAGAAGCAATTACAAGAGCTTCTGGATCAAGGATTTATACGCCCAAGTGTATCACCATGGGGAGCACCAGTTTTGTTCGTTAAGAAGAAGGATGGATCCATGAGGTTATGTGTCGATTACCGGGAGTTGAATAAGGTTACAATCAAGAATAAGTATCCATTGCCCCGGATTGATGATCTCTTTGATCAGTTGCAAGGAGCAAGCGTGTTTTCACGCATCGACTTGAGATCTGGATACCATCAGTTAAGAGTAAGGCCGGAGGATGTACCAAAGACTGCTTTTCGAACTCGATATGGACATTATGAGTTCTTAGTGATGTCTTTTGGATTGACAAATGCACCTGCTGCTTTCATGGACTTGATGAATCGAATCTATAAGCCCTTGTTGGATAAGTGCGTTATAGTTTTCATCGACGACATTTTGGTCTACTCAACCACACGAGAGGAACATGAGGAACACCTCCGAATGGCGCTTCGAACGTTAAGAGAACATAAGTTGTATGCCAAATTGTCAAAGTGTGACTTTTGGTTGGATAAGATATCCTTTTTAGGACATGTTGTTTCAGGAAGTGGCATATCGGTTGATCCCGAAAAGATTAAGGCAGTGATGGAGTGGAAGCAACCAAAGACGGTAACGGAAGTGAGAAGCTTTCTTGGACTAGCTGGCTATTATCGAAAGTTTGTAAAGAATTTCTCGACTATAGCCAAGCCATTAACACAACTTACTCAAAAGAATGAGAAGTTCATCTGGACCGATAAAAGAGAAAGGAGTTTCAAGAGCTCAAGCAAAAGCTTGTATCCGCACCGATACTCGTTTTGCCAAACCCTGAGAAGCCTTACACGGTGCATAGCGATGCATCAAGAAATGGTCTTGGATGTGTGCTAATGCAAGAAGGAAAAGTGATTGCTTATGCTTCGCGACAGTTGAGACCACACGAGCAAAATTATCCGACGCATGACTTGGAACTAGCTGCCGTTGTTTTCGCACTCAAGATATGGAGGCACCACTTGTATGGACAAAGATGCGAAATATATACGGATCACAAAAGCCTCAAGTATCTATTCACTCAGAAGGAGTTGAATATGAGACAACGGAGATGGTTAGAGCTTATAAAGGACTATGATCTTGGAATCAACTATTGTCCAGGAAAAGTTAATGCCGTCGCGATGCCTTAAGCCGGAAGAATCATGAGGAAGTTGCCGCCTTATTGACTGACCAAAAGGAGTTGGTAAGAGAATTCGAAAAGCTAAGTATTGAATTCATTAAGGAGATGTGGAGGTGAAATATCTAGCTTGGTGATGGAACCAACCCTTGTGGAACGAATTAAAGAGCTCAACGATATGACGAAGTCATACAAGGATCAAACGGGAAGTGCAAGCAGAGAAGTATACTGATTTCACCGTAGATGACGAGGATGTAGTGAGGATGAAGGGAAGGTTATGTGTGCCGGATGATGAGGATATGAGAAGGAAATCATGAGTGAGGCACATAACTCAGGATATACAGTTCATCCGGAGGAACTAAGATGTATCAAGACCTTAAGAGCCACTTTTGGTGGAATGGGATGAAACGGGATGTAGCTGATTATGTGATGAAGTGCCCAACTTGCCAACAAGTAAAGGTGGAACATCAAAGGCCAGGAGGATTGCTAAAACCTTTGCCGATACCCGAATGGAAGTGGGATCAAATCTCGATGGATTTCGTGTGTGGACTACCAAGGACATCGGTAGGATATGATGCCATATGGGTCGTGGTAGATCGTTTGACTAAATCGGCTCATTTCATACCAATCAACATGACGTACTCAATGGACAAGCTAGCCAAGCTGTACATAAGGGAGATAGTACGATTACATGGAGTACCTGCAGGGATTGTGTCAGACCGAGATCCCAGATTCGTGTCTAAGTTTTGGACAAGTTTACAAAAGTGTATGGGGACAAAGTTGCACTTTAGCACAGCTTATCACCCCCAAACCGATGGACAATCGGAACGGACAATCCAAACCTTGGAAGACATGTTGCGTGCCTGTGTTATGGAATTTAAAGGAAGCTGGGATGCTCATTTGCCGCTCATAGAGTTTGCCTACAACAACAGCTATCACTCGACCATACAAATGCCGCCATATGAAGCTTTGTACGGACGACGCTGTAGATCACCTCTGTTTTGGGATGATGTCGAAAAGCTCGCTATTGGACCGGATTTGGTACAGGATGCAGCAGACAAAGTGAGGATAATCCGACAGCGAATGAAAGAGGCCCAAGATAGACAGAAAAGTTGGGCAGATATGAAAAGGCGAGTTCTCGAATTTCAAGTGGGAGACCATGTATACTTAAAGATAAATCCAATCAAGAGTATACATAGAGTGCGCTCACAAGGAAAGTTGAGCCCACGGTATATTGGACCTTTTGAAGTGCTTGAACGAGTGGGAGATCTAGCTTATCGCCTAGCCTTGCCGCCAAACCTGTCAGGTGTACATAACGTGTTTCATGTATCAGTCTTGCGCAAGCATGTCGCATCCAGAACGAGTGTAGAGTTGGAGCCAGTGTTGTAAAGGAGAACCTCACTTATGAGGAACACCCGTACAGATTTTGGATAGAAAAGTCCAAAAGCTTCGGAACAAAGAGATCAAATATGTCAAAGTCCTCTGGAGGAATCACACCCATGAGGAGGCAACTTGGGAAGCCGAGGATGAGATCCGACGCAAATATCCGAATCTTTTCGAGGAATCAGGTACGATAGTCAAGTTTTGAGGACAAAACTTTCTTTAAGGAGGGTAGGTTGTAAGCCCCTAGATTTTTCGATAATATTAGCAAACCCTAAGAACCGGAAGTTGAAACGAAACCCTAAAAAACCTAGTTCTATGATTAGTCTAGTGAATCTAGATCCGGCAATCCCGTGTTCTTAAACCCTAGAAAACGAAATTGAGATAATTGTGGAAAACGGTTCGTAATAACATAGGGAAGCCTAAAAATATCAGATTTGAATTTTTCTAGTGTCCTTCGGATCCGATCGGGATCAGTTTTCGAAAAACGTGCCCCGAGCACCGGATAGCAAAAATATTCCGACAACACCAATAGATCGTAAAAATATAAGGTTTTCAAAAATATCAGTTTTAGAATTTTTCGGTATCTAAAAATAACAGATATAGGCCTTTTACGCGTATTTTCTTTACTACCGGTATTTTAATTGTCTAGTCTACTATTCATAGTACTTTTCTACTATTCATTACTATTCACCTATCTCTACTTTTTCTTACACTCTACCATACCTATACCTTACAATTTACCTTCCCCATACAACTTTAATCACATCACACTTTACACATTACTTCTTTTATACAAAACAAACAAAATAATTAATTTTCCCCCCTAAGCACAAAACCGGCGCCCCTATCCCCCTTCCATCTATTTTTTTTCAATTTCATTTATTTTAACACTAATTTCCACTCCAAAAATCTATAAATACCCCCTTCCTCTTCCATTCTTTCACACAACAAAAATTCATACTAAAACTCTCCCAAAATCACTCCACAAAATTCCTCTCCCAACATCTCTCTCAAGTCTCTCTTTTCTTTAGAAAACCATTCCACATAATACAACAACCCATTCTTTTCTTCTTCAACAAACATAAGCTTTAGGTAAAAGTTTCTCATATCTCTCTCATGTTCATATAACTTAACATGAGTTTAGTGTATGTTTCTTAGGCTCATTGAGTTAAAGAAGCAACAATTTATTCATGTTCTTATTTTCTTTATGTTACTATTATGTTGATATTGTTATTATTTGTATTATCTATCTATATATATATGTATATGTTTATTTAGAGCATATAAGCTCACTTGTTATTTATTTATTTCAAGTCTTGCAATTTATTTAATTTCAAGTTGTTCTTAAGACTAGTCTTTCTAGTCTTAGACTTGTCCATATCAAGTCAAAACAATTTTATTTCCTTGCTTTTCTTTTCTTTTAAGGACTAGTCTATTCTTAGTCCCGGGATTCCTTGATGAAGCTAAGGTTCCCAATACTTGACTTTACTTTATGCTCTTATTTATTTTAATTATGTTGTTTTTATATTTTTCATGGTTACATATTCTCATTCATGCATGAATATGTTGTTATTGTCTCAATCATAATAGAAATGAGCTTTCTTAAAATAAGAATAAGAACTCTTTTTAAAAATAAATTTTGTCACATAAGAAGTTATTTTCCTTAAAGGTTTGAAATTTATTTATTCTAAAGTTAGATAAGCTAGCTCAAGTTTTAGTAATAATATGGTTTTCACCAAGAAATACATAAAGTAAAGTTAT
The DNA here is from genome assembly GCA_024138025.1 of Combretum micranthum. Taxonomy (NCBI): domain Eukaryota; kingdom Viridiplantae; phylum Streptophyta; class Magnoliopsida; order Myrtales; family Combretaceae; genus Combretum; species Combretum micranthum. The sequence continues at coordinate 238,356 of JAMXBD010002053.1, read as the reverse complement.
TATAAAATCTCTTTTCAAAGAAATAAGAAAGTTTCTTTAGACCTAAACAAAGGATTTCTTAAATTCAATTGTCAAAGTTTTCCAACACTAAAGTCTAAGATAAGTTTTTCCAAAATTTACTTATATGATGATTTCTTTTAAAAGTGGATATAACTATGAAATAGTTAGAAAAACTATATGTTTCCAAACACTAGAATAAATTTATGAAAATCTTGAAAGATTAAAATTTCTTTTGAAGATTAATAACTAAGAAATGGAGTTAAAAGGAAGAAATACTCCTTTATAATAATTTAGGAAATTTTCAAAGTAAAACTAACTCCTTTTCAAGTCTTAAGCTTATCTCACTTTCAAGACATGTGTCTTACAAAACCATTGTTGAGACAACACCAAATTCATGCATATAGTTTGAGTTTATACATAATATACATAAATTCAAGGGATTTTTCAACCATACAATATATCTATATTTTTGTACAAAAGCCCTTGAGTGAAGTAATGTTTGAAAACTCTAGTTTTGAAGTTTAGAAAATTCGTATCAAATCTGTACGCTACTATTCCGAGACCAAATAACTTCTTTTGATGAAATAACCTTAGAAATAGATAGATCTTTTCGAGTAGGTAGAAATCGGTATATAATATGCGGAATTCCGAGTTAAAATGAGCAAGTTATGGCCATTTTAAATTGGAATTTCCATTCCATACGATTTTTACAAATTCTTTAAGATAGAAGTATAGATCTTGAATAGATCTTGGATGAAATACTCATGTTGGGTATTTCTTTTGTTTAGGTGTCGAGGATCACGATCTTGTCTTCCCCGAGGATTACTTCGACTCCTAGACGCTATGGACGAGTGAGTTTCCTTTACGCTTGTATTCGCGCATGTGCTTGTAGAATAGAGCACTAGATGTTAGGAAAAGATAAAAATTGATATGCATGTGGGATATTATGGGAATTATGTATGTGATTCGTTGTGTGCGATCAATGAACGATAAGTATATCGAACCCGATTTGTGATTGATATAAATGTTTCCATGTATGTATTGTTATGTGTGCAAATATTGTTTGATCGCTTTAAATGATTTAATGCCATATTGAAATCCCATTAATAAATTGCTCATGCATATCACTTAGATATCATTTCGAAGTTTTGCTACTACTCCTCAGCGTGGGACCGGAAAGGTAAGCTGCCTAGCTACATCTTGAGGGTTAGGACGTACGGGGAATACGGCCTCAAGGTGTAGCCGAGCCGGATCGATCGCTTTGGGCATGGAAGGCCCGGGGACTAGTAGTACGGTTCGTTGGAACCCCAAGACGCGCGCAAACTTTGAGGAGGTTGTTCGGGACCCAGTTCAAAGCATTCCCTAACCACCGATGGAGGGGTAAATCCATCAAACATACGAAACCGGATAGTCGTATGTAATGTTTGATCATATGGTTGTTGCATTCATATGCTTGATTAATAAACTTGTTTGATTGTTCTATGAGTACTATTGCGTAAGGAATATCTCACTAAGCTAGTCATGCTTATACTCCTATAGACTTTTGATATTGCAGGATTATCTTTTGCACCCGACCTCCTTGATTTCCCGGGTAGAATCCTTATTTTGAGAAGCTTTTGGAGGCAATCTATTTTGAAGTTATAGAGTAGATTTCTTCTAAAATCTTCTAGCTTAGTTATGTATATTTAGAACCATGTTATTATGAATTATCGGGGAATGCCCCTTAGAAGCTGTAAGACTTTTATTTCAATGAAATATAAGAGTGTTATTTTGCATGTTCCGCTGCCAATGTCTTAAAATGCATTACTCCACCGGTCTCCCTTTGTTGTGAATGTACGCCTTGTACCGATATGGAAGCTTTCGAGTGACTGAGGTAGTCATTCTTAAGTTTTAATATTGCGTACGGCGGGCTGTCACGTTTATGGTACCCGCTGGGGCGTGACAGCTTTCCTTCGGTTTCATAGTAAAATAAATATTATGGAGTAAATGAATTCGAATTATTGTTCCAAAGTACATTTCAAACCTTTGAAAGTTTTAAATTCGGGAATTTTTCAATTCCGGGCCTTCTCGAGCCCAATTACGGAAAAGCGTCCCTCGGGCCACGGATTCAAAAAAATGTTCCGGAATATTCATTAGAACCGTAATTTTATAAGGATTTCAAAAATATCAATTTCATAATTTTTCGAGCTATAAAGATTACAGTTACAGCTTTTCCCGTGTTTTCGGAACAACCGGTAAAGTAGATGTCTTGTCTACTATTCACAAGTACAACCTACACTACACACTACCCATACCCTATTCTTACATCCTTACAACTACTCATTTCAATTTTCTTTTCCAAGAAAATTTGTCTCTTAAATAATTATTACATTTATTACAATTTCATTTACTAAATTACAAAAAAATCAAATTTTTAAACACACACACACACCATGCATGATGGCCGGCGCCCTCCCCCTCTAATTTCCCTCTTCAATTAATTATTTTACTCCATTTGTACAACTAAACCCTAATACATTTGATATATATACTAAATTTTCTCTCTCTCTCTTCATTTCTTCTCTTTTCAAAATTGGAAAAAGAGATCAAAACCTCTCTTCTCTCCCTCCTCATTGCCGAGCACTCCCCTTCCCCATTCCCTCACATTTCCAACTTTGTTCCTTCTCTTTTTCACTTCAAGACTCCTTTGGTATGTTGATTCAAGCCTTGTTTTTCCTAGTTCTTATCATGGCAAGACCATATCTTGTGTATTTCCTCATTAAAACCCCATGATGCTCATGCTAGGGACATGGAAATGCATGAACAAGAATGTCAAGCCATCACAAGACATGGATCTAGTGTTTAGATGTGTTTTGTTAAGATTTCATAATGTTCATGCATAAAGTAGTGATCTTGTATTTATATTGTTGTTCATGCCATGAGATCCATGTTATATACATCATGTAGTAGATCTAAGGTTTAGACATTCACCACTTTATGTACATGCATGATCATAGGTTCATTTTGTTTACATGCTTGATGATCATAAGAATGAAGTCTTGTTCATGTATAGAGATGTTAGATAGTATATCTCACATATAGAAGGCAAGAACATTGAAAAAGGAAGGGCTTTGTAGATATGAAAAGTTGAAAATTCGGATGAAATGGAAACCCTACCTTAAAGACCCCCAAAATCAACTTTAAACTTATATTTCATAAGAAAAATGAAGGGTATGTGTAATAGACATGTTAAGGAATTATTTTCATGAGTTTAGATGAGTTTAGGCATAATAAAAAAAGAAAACAAGAGGTGAAGTTAGAATGAAAAATGTTGACTTTAAATGTGTAGTCAAATTCGTAACTTTGTGTAATGCCTAAATAAACACTTAGTATTTAAGTCTAAAATGGATGTTTTATAAGCTAAATGAAGTCCTTAGATAATGTATACATTGAAGCTCCAATTTTTAATGCATTAGACAAGATTTCCCTTAAGAAAAATGTAAGAAAAGGAAATTTGGAAAATTCGGATTTTCACAAATAGCTTATTTAAAAACATGTTTACCAAATGAAAAATGTGAATTTTATGCATGAATGGAGGCCATGACTATTATAGACTTTGAGAACCTATTTTTAGTTAAATAATAAGTAGATTACAAGATTAAAAACCAAAGAAACCCTAAGGAGTATAATGTGGGAAAATAGCTTCTTAGAATTAGTCTTTATGAGACTTTCCCCAACACTTAGGAGTTCCTAAGAGTTTATTACTACAAAAATCATCATGACCATGCACATATTGAGTTCATTACATGGCATACACATTAGTAGTTCATTCCTAAATCATTCATGCATGAATCACCAACTAGGAACATTTCTTATCAAAAGCAAAGCACATTTTCAAAATTGGATCAATTGCGGAACAGAACTGATCCCACTGTTCCGTGACCCTATTATTTTCAAAACTTGGATTTAATACTTGAAATAGATAGATCTTTCGAAGTAGATGAAGATCGATATAAAGTTTGCGAAATTCCGAGTTAAAATGACCAAGTTATGGCCGTTTTAAGTCGGACTTCCAAAAATAGCGAGAAATCCGAATTCAACTAGTCTAGATATATAGTTTGATTTAATTACATGGTGAGAATCTCATTAGGATTATTCTTGATTGGTAGGTGATTCCGAGCAGGACGACACTACCTCCCGATTATTATTATTAAGAAGTTTGGTGTCCAATGGCCGAGTGAGTTTACTTCCATTCAATTAATGCTGTGATGTAATGTAGTGGCAGTGATGTAGGCAAAGATAAAAGAAATTGTATAAGCATGTGGGGTATATGGGAATTATTTATGTTGTTGATTGTTGATATGTGAAATGGAGCTTAAGGTATATCGAACCGGGTGTTAAGATATTGACTGCTTTACTAGAATCTTATGATGAATGTCTGCGAATACTTGTTGGTCACTTAAAAGAATTGAATTAATGACTATTCGACTCCGACTATAAATTGAATTCATTCATGTCACGATGGGGTTGGAGCATTCGCATTGTTGGTTAATCGTGATCCATAAAACGACTTGTTGGTTAATCGTGATCCATAAAACGAATTATTATTATTAGTTGACCGTGAGCTTAAACGGCGTCGTACCGCAGGATTCGTTAATCTGCTAACCCGGGATGGAGGGCGCAAGTCCATCCACATATGATTTCCGGTGGTCATATGTTTGATGATCACATTTGTTTGATGCATACACTTGCCTGAATAATTACTTGTTTGACTGATATGTTAATTGCGATGGAAGTATTGCTCACTAAGCTAGTTAGCTTACGCCCCTATAGTTTCTATCTTTTGCAGCACGACTTTATATGGCTTAGGCCAAGACAGCTACAGCGCAGGTACCGGAGATAGGAGTTTCCCGTAGAAGTTTAATTCATTCCTTTTTGTATAGACTTCCATTGGAAACTAAGGACTCTGGATGACTGTAATAGACTGTTATTCTTTTGCGGGGGAATGCCCCTTAGATTTTGTAAACTTTAACATTATGCGTTTTGATTTATTATCTATGGCTAATGAATGCCTCGTTAAACTGTTTAACTCCATTTGTTGAAGTATTCTATTGTCGTAAAGGAACGCTTTACATCTACTTAAGACTTCCGAAGGCCCCGGGTAGGGAACTCGAGAGTCTTACTTAGTATGTGGCGGGCTGTTACGTTTAGGATACCCTACGGGGCGTGACAGTTTAAGTTGGTATCAGAGCACTAGGTTATAAAACAAGACAATAGAATTAAAAGAAACCGGACCTAGAAATCTAACTACTAGGTTAAATGGAGTTAAAAAGTTTTCTTGCTGAGTCTAATTAGTAGTATTGTTTGATGTAGGTCTCTCTGGGTGAGACTAGGGAAAGGGCAAGGAATTTTACAAAGAGAAACGATGAAACGATGGTAGAATATAGACTGAGGCTAAGGAATTGTGTGAGGATTTTGCCCTAGCCCGACATCCCCGGACCCTAGGGGAAATGTACAGGTTATGGAAGGATGGGCTGAGATATACCAGATGGGCTTCAGTAGTGGATCAATTGAGTTATGATCCTATGGGAAGAAGGAGCTGGACAAAGTTGAGACAATCTATACTCTAGAGAGGATCATGGTTGATTACGGGCGTGAGCCCATGACGAGAGAAGCCACATTTATTTGAAAGGTGGAGGAACCCGAACCCCTCCAGATTTTAGGGTATGGATCCCCATAGGGCCCTTATATGTTTATGCTCATGATAACTTATATGATCACCCTGACTGGAATATAGCTGATGCATGGAATCACATCACCTGGCATGCAATCTATTTGGACATCCTCCCCCCCCCCCCCCCCCGTATAATAGCTCCACCTCAGCTATTGATATAGGATGCAGCTGAATGGGGCGCCTGTGATTGGAGAGGATGAAGAGGAAGAAGAGGGGAGGAGGAGGATCCGAGGAGGATCCGAACTGGGAACAAAATGAAGGTACCTAGGACCCCTACCCGCCTATCGAACACAAAGGTACAGGTAAACCCAGAACCCGATCAAGTTATATGGGATTTTAACCGGATGTTGGAGATACCAGAGAGTGGGAGGGTAGAACCCGAGTAGATTCCAGGGTATGGAGAGATGTGTATGTGGAGGGTGAGAACCCACCTGTGCTTGACCTAGCAGTGTAGAACCGAGGCCCAGTGCCAATTGGAGACTGAAGATGTGGCAGATGAGCCGTGAGAGAGCCTGAAGTAGAGGTGAACCGCCTAGGTGAGCCCGAGATAAGAGGTGAGGAGAAAGAAGTAAGCCCGCAAGAGGGGCAAGGGACTGAAGAAGAAGAAGAAGAGGAAGAATGAAAGTGAGGATCCGGAGCCTCTAGTCCGACCCGCTAGAAGCGGAGGATGACCACCAGGGAGTATCTTAGCTTGTCGTCCGCCAGGACGATGGTGGTTTATCTACAGTAGGAGACGACTTCTAGGCCGACCCGACAGCTCTAGTGTGATGGAGAGACGGGATGTTAGCTAACCCATAAAGTCAAGCGAGTCCTGATTTTCTTATTTTTGTAGTAGGCAATGCGGGATGCCAATTTGCCTTAGGATTTCAGGATAGTTAGTGTTTTATTTGTTCTTTTTCCCTGTATTTTGTCATGTTTTTGGGAATAGGGAAATTGATTAGAATAGGAAGGGAGCTTAGCTAGCCAAATTTTGGGAACTAAAAGTTGATGTAATATTTGTATGGCTCGCTAAAGAAATGAAAGGATCACTTTTGTTTTAAAGAAATGGAATTGTGAAAAGCACGCATTCTAGTCATGATACATAAGAGAACATTAACTGCACATAGATTGCATAAGCATTCACTATTCGCATTATTGTTGTGAAATATCAATTAGTTACACTATGTGTGGATTCTTCTATTTCCCTTGTGGTTCTTTTAATTATTCCTTATTTTCTTTTATGGATTGATATTTTGACTCATCTTATGACTTTATGGAGTTATGTATTCCTTTTCCTTTTGAGTTTAAATTTCAGATTCTCGCAACTTCTGAGCTTGTTATTAATCCTATTCCTTTGAAACCTAAAAACCCTAAATGTACTAAAAAATCCATTAAACATTGTGTAAACAGACATAACCGACGAACTCGGAACCCAGGACAAGGGTCTAATCCTAATGAAGCCGATCAACCGGCTATACAACAACCTGACCCCCAAGGAGTGGCACCCCAAAACCAACAGGGTGATGTACTGAATGCGATTGGGCAATTGGCCAATCTCCTGAACACTTTCATTCAGAATCAAAATCCAGTACAGAACCCACACCCAAGTCAGAGTACTCGGGATTCAGCACCACATCCGCCGCCCGCAGATCATCAGGAAATGACTGCGGAAGCACCTACTCCACAGGAGGAGCATTCCTATAATGTGCGGTTACTGCCACCCCCGCCATACAGGAGACCCCACCGAAGCTCTTTACCGGACTTCATTAAGAGCAACCGGTACTTTGATGGGGCATTTGGCAAGCTGGATGAAGCTGAGGATTGGTTGGCTCAAGTGGAACGTTCTTTTGCTGCATACGAGATTCCACCTTACTTGCAGCTAGAGTATGGGACGTATATGTTAAGATACAATGCTCGAGTCTGGTGGGACTCCAAGAGAAGGAATTTGACCTCCCCGGCCACCTGGGAAACTTTTCGCCGGGAATTCTTGAATAATTATTTTCCCTCTAGCTTGAGGTGAGTACAGTGCGGATTTCCTTCATGTAAAGCAGAAAGGGAGAACAGTAGAGCAATATGAAACTGAGTTTGTTCACTTGCTGCAGTATGCCCCTGAATCTTTCAGGGATAGTGAGGAATTAAAGAAGCAGGTATTTCTGGGAGGCCTAGACGAGGAACTGCGAATCAAGCTAGAAGAGTTCGGAGTAAGAACCTATCCCGAGATGGTAGAAAAGGCTCAAGTCATTGAAGGGGCTAGGAAAAGGAAGTATCAGGAGCCCGAAAAGAGAGTATTCGGGAAGAGGCCGTTTGATGCCTCGAGCTCAGGGTTCAAAGGTAAACGGTACAGGCCGTACCAAGGGTTTAAAGAGGAGTCTAGTAGCAAGCCGACCCAGTTCAAGACCAATGTCACATGTTGGAAATGTAAGGGGACACATGCACCTAGGCAATGCCCGCAGTTACGGAACAAGTGCTACTTTTGTGGCGATGCTGGCCATATGGTTTTTACGTGCCCGAAGAAACTGGCAGTAACTTGCTTCATTTGCAAGGAAAAAGGGCACTTAGCTTTCGAATGTTCACAACGGAAAAGCGTGGCCACCCGACCCTTCGGAGCCTCGAGTAATACCAACCCCTTGAGGTCTGGAAACAAGAGCAGGAGTCGAGCAGCTTCCGCGATGCATGGAATGAGGCTGTACAATCTAGAGGGCCAATGGATGGTGGAAGAAGATGAAGATGAGGAAGTGGAGTTGGCAGCTTTGGATCAAGGCGAGAATGTTGATGGCGGCCTGGTGACAAGTTAGTAACGGAAACCCCTCCTAAGTTGGAATTAAGTTGTTTAAATTGATTTATTGTTTAAATGAAATTGTATATATTATGGAAAGCGGGAAGTAGAGACCCTATATGGATAGCCTTAAGAATATTTTAAGGTTCATATGTGATGGGTGTTTGTTGACCTCAGGACACATACAAGTAAATAACGTGGAGGCCTATGCTTTGTTTGACACGGGAGCGACCCACTCGTTCATCACCTATAGTTTGGCCAACCGACTCGAATTGCCCATAGCCACAACCATGGTTAGCTTGAGGATTAAGACCCCCACGGGGAGTGTTGTGTCGACCCGAGATATGATAAAAGACTGTCCATTGGGAATCCTTGGTCGCCACTCCAAAAGTGATTTAATTGTGTTGGAAATGAATAAATACGAAGTTATCCTCGGGATGAATTGGCTAAGTAGAGTAAAGGCAATAGTGGATTGCCAAAGAAGGACTGTATGTTTTTATGATCCATACCGGATGGCACTGGCCGAGTTGAAGGAGCTAAAGACGCAGTTACAAGAACTTCTGGACCAGAAATTCATAAGACCAAGTGTGTCGCCATGGGGTGCACCCGTCTTGTTTGTGAAGAAGAAGGACGGGTCGATGAGATTGTGTATCGACTACCGGGAATTGAATAAGGTGACTGTCAAAAATCGATATCCCTTACCAAGAATCGATGATTTATTTGACCAGCTACAAGGAGCTTGTGTGTTCTCACGTATTGACTTACGTTCGGGGTATCATCAGCTAAGGATTAAGCCTGAGGATGTGCCTAAGACAGCTTTTCGTACTCGTTATGGGCACTACGAGTTTCTGGTGATGTCATTTGGACTGACTAATGCACCGGCTGCCTTTATGGACTTAATGAATAGAGTCTACAAGCCGCTTTTGGATAAATGTGTGATAGTCTTTATAGACGACATCCTCATATATTCAAAGACCAAAGAGCAACATGAGGAGCATCTCTGTTTGGCATTGCAAACCTTACGAGATAACAAGCTGTACGCCAAGCTGTCCAAGTGTGACTTTTGGTTAGATAGGATATCCTTCCTCGGACATGTGGTAACGGGTGATGGGATATCAGTTGATCCCGAAAAGATCAAGGCAATTGTGGATTGGAAGCCACCGCAAACAGTTACTGAAGTGAGGAGTTTCTTGGGTTTGGCTGGCTACTATCGCAAATTTGTGAAGGATTTTTCGAAGATAGCTAAGCCGCTGACTCAATTGACCCAAAAGAACGAAAAATTCATTTGGACAGATAAGAGAGAACAAAGTTTTCAGGAACTAAAGCGACGACTGGTCTCGGCACCGATTTTGGTTTTACCAGATCCGGAAAAGTCTTACACGGTACATAGTGATGCTTCGAGAAATGGTCTTGGATGCGTCTTGATGCAAGAACGGAAGGTCATTGCGTATGCTTCTCGGCAATTGAGACCGCATGAGCAGAATTACCCTACGCATGATTTGGAACTAGCTGCAGTTGTCTTTGCCTTGAAGTTATGGCGACATTATCTATATGGACAACGGTGTGAGATATACACAGATCATAAAAGCCTTAAATACCTGTTCACACAGAAGGAGTTGAACATGCGGCAAAGGAGGTGGCTGGAATTGATAAAAGATTATGACCTGGGGATAAATTACTGCCCAGGGAGAGTAAATGCAGTCGCGGATGCCCTAAGTCGGAAGAATCACGGGGAGGTAGCCGCTTTGATTACAAGCCAGAAGGAGTTGATTAAGGAATTTGAGAAATTAAGGATCGAGTTCATAGATCAAAGTGCTGAGCTCGAGATATCTAACTTGGTGCTGGAACCAACCCTCGTGGAAAGAATTAAAGAAGCACAAAGGTATGACGAAGTGATACAAAAGATAAAAAGGGAAACCCAAGCGGGAAAGTACCTTGACTTTGCCGTGGATGAGGAAGACGTGATCCGGATGAACGGAAGGCTGTGCGTACCAGAGGATGAGGAGTTGAAGAAGAAAATAATGAGTGAAGCACATAACTCCGGGTATACCATGCATCCGGGAGGCACCAAATGTACCAAGATTTGAGTTGCTATTGGTGGAATGGGATGAAGCGAGATGTGGCAGATTATGTAATGAAGTGCGCAGTATGCCAACAGGTGAAGGTGGAGCACCAGAGACCGGGCGGAATGCTAAAGCCCTTACCTATCCCTGAATGGAAGTGGGATCAAATATCCATGGATTTTGTTTGTGGCTTTCCCAAGACTCCATCGGGTTGTGATGCAATATGGGTGATAGTGGATCGGTTAACCAAGTCGGCGCATTTCCTACCCATAAATATGACCTATTCAATGGAAAAGTTAGCCAAGATTTATATCAGAGAGATCGTAAGATTACATGGCATACCTGCAGGGATCATCTCCGATAGAGACCCGAGATTTGTATCCAAGTTTTGGATGAGCTTGCAGAAGAGCTTGGGTACTAAATTGCATTTCAGTACGGCTTACCATCCCCAGACCGACGGACAGTCTGAGCGAACGATCCAAACTCTTGAAGACATGTTAAGGGCATGTGCCCTGGAATTCAAAGGGAATTGGGATAGTCATGTACACCTTATCGAGTTTGCCTATAATAACAGCTATCACTCCACTATCCAGATGCCCCGTATGAAGCTTTGTATGGACGGCGTTGTAGGTCCCCTTTGTTTTGGGATGAGGTGGAAAAGGTAGCAATTGGGCCGGAATTGGTACAGGAAGCCGCGGATAAGGTGAGGTTGATTCAGCGGAAGATGAAGGAAGCCCAGGATCGACAAAAGAGCTGGGCAGACTTGAAAAGACGGGAGCTTGAATTTAAAGTGGGTGATCATGTGTACCTGAAGATAAACCCGATTAAAAGTATCAAGAGGATGCGTACCCAAGGGAAGTTAAGCCCGAGATACATTGGACCTTTTGAGATCTTAGAAAGAGTCGGAGACCTGGCGTATCGGCTAGCCCTACCACCTAATTTGTCCGGGATTCACAATGTGTTTCATGTGTCAGTCTTGAGGAGATATGTGGCCGACCCAGAAGGATTCTGGAATTGGAGCCAATCCAGTTGAAGGAAAACCTGACATATGAAGAACACCCAGTAAAGATATTGGATAAGAAAACTCAAAGGCTACGAAACAAAGACATTCACTACGTGAAAGTATTATGGAGGAATCATGCCTTTGAAGAAGCAACCTGGGAAGCGGAGGATGAAATCCGGAGAAAGTACCCCGAGATATTTGAAGGACAAGGTACGTCAGTTCCGTTTTGAGGACAAAACTTTATTTAAGGTGGGGAGGTTGTAAACCCCGAAATTCTCAGTAGCTAGAAAACCCCAGGAGTTGGAAACGAAACCCTAATCCGATCAGATTGAGTTTAGTGAATGGAGCCTAGGAACCCTAAATCCGGCTTTCCTTCGGTTTCATAGTAAAATAAATATTATGGAGTAAATGAATTTGAATTATTGTTCCAAAGTACATTTCAAACCTTTGAAAGTTTTAAATTCGGGAATTTTTCAATTCCGGGCCTTCCCGAGCCCAATTACGGAAAAGCGTCCCCGGGCACGGATTCAGAAAAATGTTCCGGAATATTCATTAGAACCGTAATTTTATAAGGATTCAAAAATATCAATTTCATAATTTTCCGAGCTATAAAGATTACAGTTATAGCTTTTCCCGTGTTTTCGGAACAACCGGTAAAGTAGATGTCTTGTCTACTATTCACAAGTACAACCTACACTACACACTACCCATACCCTATTCTTACATCCTTACAACTACTCATTTCAATTTTCTTTTCCAAGAAAATTTGTCTCTTAAATAATTATTACATTTATTACAATTTCATTTACTAAATTACAAAAAAATCAAATTTTTAAACACACACACACACACCATGCATGATGGCCGGCGCCCTCCCTCTAATTTCCCTCTTCAATTAATTATTTTACTCCATTTGTACAACTAAACCCTAATACATTTGATATATATACTAAATTTCTCTCTCTCTCTTCATTTCTTCTCTTTTCAAAATTGGAAAAAGAGATCAAAACCTCTCTTCTTCCCTCCTCATTGCCGAGCATCCCCTTCCCCATTCCCTCTCATTTTCCAACTTTGTTCCTTCTCTTTTTCACTTCAAGACTCCTTTGGTATGTTGATTCAAGCCTTGTTTTTCCTAGTTCTTATCATGGCAAGACCATATATTGTGTATTTCCTCATTAAAACCCCATGATGCTCATGCTAGGGACATGGAAATGCATGAACAAGAATGTCAAGCCATCATAAGACATGGATCTAGTGTTTAGATGTGTTTTGTTAAGATTTCATAATGTTCATGCATATAAAGTAGTGATCTTGTATTTATATTGTTGTTCATGCCATGAGATCCATGTTATATACATCATATGTAGTAGATCTAAGGTTTAGACATTCACCACTTTATGTACATGCATGATCATAGGTTCATTTTGCTTTACATGCTTGGATGATCATAAGAATGAAGTCTTGTTCATGTATAGAGATGTTAGATAGTATATCTTCACATATAGAAGGCAAGAACATTGAAAAAGGAAGGGCTTTGCTAGATATGAAAAGTTGAAATTCGGATGAAATGGAAACTGTCACGCCCCGAAGGGTACCTAAACGTGGCAGTCCGCCGTACACAATATTAAAGCCTAAAAATGACCACCTCAATCATGCGAAGGCTTCCATACTATGTACAAGGCGTCTAACACATAAAGGAGACACATCGGAATGATACATTTTATGTTGATACAAATGAGTAACAATGTAAAGGAAATATACATTTACTATACTCCCAAATACAAAACCATATACTTCAAGATACAATTCATCAAACTTCAACTACATTCATCCTAAGACTTCACTACATAAAGCTATTACAAAGCAAATCGTAAAGCTTAGCCAAAAACTTCAAACATTCTTATATCTTGCCGGAATTCCGAAATCATTCTCGGCTTCAACCATCTCGGTCCCCACTTAGCATTCTTGGAATAACCTGCTCATTTAAATAACTATTGGGGTATAAGCTACACTAGCTTAGTGAGATTCATTTCCACAATAATATACTCAATTGTAAAATATACAAACAAGTTTATTAAACAATCATATGAATGCACAAACACGTGAGCATACAAGCATATGACTTTCCGGTAGCCATATATGAATGGATTTACGCCCTCCATTCGGGGTTTGGGGTGGTCATGAACATGCAACCACAATTCCAATATTTTCTCTTATGGTTTATAGTGTCTACTCCACTGCCCATTAACATAAGCGACCTCATAGGCCCTTGATGTTAACGAAGGTGGTCCTCCACCTGTTTATATGTATTGGTTTATAGTGTCTACTCCACTGCCGTTAACTTAAGTGACCCTGCAGATCCTTAACGTTAACGAAGGCCCGCTGCCTCCCGATCATACTTTTGTTCCCACCAAAAGCATTCTCGTAATGCAATGTGACTCACAGATGATATGCATGTACAGTTTATTTATAGAATCGTAGCAAGTTCATTATGCAAATTAAGAGCGATCATAGAGTATTTCAAACAATCCAAGTCTCTACTAACTCATACAATATTATTTCAACAAGTCTCATCTCGATATACTTATCATTCATTCAACATGAAAAGTTCATTTCTCATCAACAATTTTATCTCTTACCTAAATCTAGTGCTACTACAATTACAAGCACACTCAATGAGCTAATTACTCAGAAATGAACTCACTCGGCCATTGGATCACCGGTCTTCTAGTAATAATCCGGTGGTAAAGAGTCAACGTTCACGGGTCACCTAATCACATAAGAAAATACTCTAATGAGTATTCTACCATCTAAGGATACTAAAACTCTAAGAAAACTTAGCGAAAAAAATTCGCGTCATTTTCGATGTCCCGATTTAAATGGCCATAACTTGGTCATTTTAACTCGGAATCTCGCAAATTTTATATCGATTTCTATCTAATTCGGAAAGAGCTTTTTAATATGAAGTTTAAATCAAGTTTTGAAAATATCTAAGCCTCGGAAAACGAGGGATCAGATCTGTACAGCGGGTATATAGATTCCGAAAATGCGGTTTTCATGAATGCACTTGAGATTCTAAGTACAAAATGAAACTAATGCAATGGTATGATTTTTCCCTATCATGAATGTCATGATATGAACTCTAATGATCCTAAGTTCTTATAGCTCTTTAGGTTTTAAAGAATTTACATAAACTTTTCTTAGAAAACCATTTCATATTATGTTTAACAAGTGAGTTTACTACACTTAGTACACCTACATATTAGGAGGATTTTCTTTTAAGAAAACTCTATTTTGCTTAAAGAATTTTGACCCTCATATTAGTTATATCCTAAGGCCTTTATTTCTTTAATAAATCTTCATTTGTAAACTTTTAAGTAGGTCTTCCACTAGAGGGTTTCCAAAAATCCGAATTTAGGAAAACTTTATTTTCAAGTTGATTCCCTTAAGGAAAATGTATTTTATACTAAAAATTTAAGTATTTATTATACCTATACCCTAAGGACTTCATTTATTTAAGAAAATACTATTTTTGAAGTTGGAAAAATAGTGTTTTCTAACATACATCCATTATTACGAATTTGGTTCAAGACTTTTCACCAAAATTTCTTTTAGACTTCATCTCTTGTTTTAAATATTTTCTTTAGTAAAAACTCATTTAAAACTCATGAAAAAACATCATCAAACATTATCTATCACCTATAGGCTTCATTTTTCTTGAAAAATACATGTTTGGAAGTTGATAAAAGTGTTTTTAACCTAGGTTTCTAAAGTCATCCGAATTTCACAAGTTTATTTCTTGAAAAGTATTTTCCTTTTTGACTTTATTAATCATGTACCTATAGATCTATATACTAGGAAGGTTATTTATAGGACAAAACATTAAAAACTATGAATGCACATAAACTCAAAATGCAGATGAGATCTTAAATGTCTAACATGAATAAGAGTAGTAAAATGATGGATCTACTTTATCAAATGCTTAAATGTGTTTTAAAAACATAAAACTATATTTTTTAAAAGGTCTTTTGTAAAAAAAAAAAAAAATACTTTTTGATGGAGAAAAAGTAAGCTTTTGGCATGAAAGTTTCTTTAAGTGATAGATCTAATTTGTAATGGTTCGGGATTCTTGTTTTGATCTTTCCTTAACCCTAGCAAAGCTCATGGGGTCCTTTGGTTGAAATATCCAAGAATCACCTAGCATAAAAAAGTTTTATGATTGGAAGGAGTGAAACTTTACTTACTTGAAGAGAAATAGAGGATGAAAAGAAGAAATGGGAGTTGTGTATGTGTGTGTGTGTGTGTGTGTGTGTGTGGTGTGGGGGGGGGGGGGGGGGGGGGGGGGGGGGGGGGGGGGCGTTGTAATGTTTCGGCCAAGAGGGAAATGGGGAGAGAAGAGAGAGCCTTTTTACTTTCCAAAAGTGAGAATGAAAGAAAGAGAGTGAGAGAGAAAAGTTGTTATATAGCATTTGAAATTAGGTAAATGGAGTAAAATGAATTGAAAAAAAAAAAAAAAACAAATTGTAGAATGGAGCTTGGGGGGGGGGGGGGGGGGGGGGGGGGGGGGCATTTCACGCCAACCAATGCTTGTGGAGAAAGGGAAAATTTTGATTTTTTGATTGATTTGCTTTTGATTTGAATTATGTACAAATGTCATAAATTGTATTGATTTTAGGGGGACAAAAGTATTTAGAAAAGAGGGTGATTTGAATGATGGTAAGTGTTGAAATTGTAGTAGAGTGTACAAATAGGTAGACTAGGTGGTATAGGTGGTACTTTTGAATAGTAGTGAATAGTTGACAAGACAATTTAATTTCCGGTAGTAATGAAATACGAATAAAAAGGCTATAACTGTATTTTTCGTAAGCCGGAAATTATGAAAATATATTTTTGAAATTCTTATTTTATTTCGGTTCAAATGAGTATTCATAAAGAAATTTTTGAAATTCTAATTCCGGGGCACGCTTTTCTATAATGGGTCTCGGGATGACCCGGAGTTGAAATTTTCTCAAAATATGATCTTTTCTTGGTTTGAAGATATAATCAAGAACTATATTCAAAATTAATTTTGCTTAAAAAGTTTCTTATTTGGAAATCAAGGAAAAGGATTTAGGGTTTCTAGGTCTTTCTCATAACGCTTCGAACTAAACGGTTTAGGGTTTTATTTTCTGGTTTTCGAAGTTTACTCGATTACTAGGAAACTCGGGGTATATAAAAAAAATAATTAATAATAACATGTGTAATGAAATAAATGAATAGTGCAAAAGACTAATCAATTACCGATAGAAATGAAAATACGATAAAAAGGTTATAACTGTAATTTTTATAACCCGAAAATTATATAACTGATATATTTAGAAATCTTATAAAATTACGAGTCTAACGGTACTAGTGGTATATTTTGATATCTCGAGCCCCGAGACACGCTTTTCAAAGTCGTATCCAAACGGGTTCGAAATAGGTCAAAAATTTACCAATCTGATAATTATAAACGAACTTATATTACTATGAGTTATTTATATATTTAAACTATATTTCGACCTCTGGGTTAGGGGCACTAGATTGCCGGACTTACACTATTGTATTCCGGTTAGGGTTTTCGGGTGATTTTCCAGTTTAGACCTTTGCCAATTTGGAAACTGATATTTATGTTTATATAACATATTTAATTTGAGAAATTTATTTTAAATTTTATTTTTGTAAGTATTTAATAACTCTTGATGTTTTTGGAATTCTTTATTGGGTTTTATTTCCAAAAGTTAATCATTTTTAATTTTAATAATTTGTTTTTGGGCTTTATATTACCCGATTTTACAAGCGGAGCTAATTATGAAATTTTTCGTACGTCGCGGTTTTGAATTTGAAAAACCACTGAGTTCTTATTTTATTGTTTAAGATTTTCATTTCTCAAGATTGAGAAGTTTTTGAATTCGTTCGTGATTTAGGACTTGTCAAATTCGGTTTTAATTTGGAGTGATTTTTATGGTTTATTTTCGAAGTTCATTTTGAAATTATTTATTGAAATTTTCGGGGCTTACAGAAACCTACCTTAAAGACCCCAAAATCAACTTTAAACTTATATTTCATAAGAAAAATGAAGGGTATGTGTAATAGACATGTTGAAGGAATTATTTTCATGAGTTTAGATGAGTTTAGGCATTAATAAAAACAAGAAAACAAGAGTGAAGCTAGAATGAAGAATGTTGACTTTAAATGTGTAGTCAATTCGTAACTTTGTGTAATGCCTAAATGAACACTTAGTATTTAAGTCTAAATGGATGTTTTATAAGCTAAATGAAGTCCTTAGATAATGTATACATTGAAGCTCGATTTTTAATGCATTAGACAAGATTTCCCTTAAGAAATGTAAGAAAAGGAAATTTGGAAAATTCGGATTTTCACAAATAGCTTATTTAGAAACATGTTTACCAAATGAAAAATGTGAATTTCTATGCATGAATGGAGGCATGACTATTATAGACTTTGAGAACCTATTTTTAGTTAAATAATAAGTAGATTACAAGATTAAAAACCAAAGAAACCTAAGGAGTATATGTAGGAAAATAGCTTCTTAGAATTAGTCTTTATGGACTTTCCCAACACTTAGGAGTTCCTAAGAGTTTATTACTACAAAAATCATCATGACCATGACACATATTGAGTTCATTACATGTCATACATTAGTAATTCATTCCTAAATCATTCATTGCATGAATCACCAACTAGGAACATCTCTTATCAAAAGCAAAGCACATTTTCAAAATTGGATCAATGGAGGAACAGAACTGATCCCACTGTTCCATGACCCTATTTTTTCAAAAACTTGGATTTAATACTTGAAATAGATAGATTTTCGAATTAGATGAAGATCGATATAAAGTTTGCGAAATTCCGAGTTTAAAATGACCAAGTTATGGCCATTTTAAGTCGGAACTTCCAAAAATAGCGAGAAATCCGAATTCAACTAGTCTAGATATATAGTTTGATTTAATTACATGGTGAGAATCTCATTAGGATTATTCTTGTTTGGTAGGTGATTCCGAGCAGGACGACACACTACCTCCCGATTATTATTATTAAGAAAGTTTGGTGTCCAATGGCCGAGTGAGTTTACTTCCATTCTCAATTAATGCATGTGAATGTAATGTGTGGCACTAGTGATGTAGGCAAAGATAAAAGAAATTGTATAAGCATGTTGGGGTATATGGGAATTATTTATGTTGTTGATTGTTGATATGTGAAATGGAGCTTAAGGTATATCGGAACGGGTGTTAAGATATTGACTGCTTTACTAGAATCTTTGATGAATGTCTGCGAATACTTGTTGGTCACTTAAAAGAATTGAATTAATGACTATTCGACTCCGACTATAAAATGAATTCATTCATGTCACGATGGGGTTGAAGCATTCGCATTGTTGGTTAATCGTGATCCATAAAACGACTTGTTGGTTAATCGTGATCCATAAAAACGACTTGTTGGTTAATCGTGATCCTAAAACGATTATTTTTATTAGTTGACCGTGAGCTTAAACGGGTCGTACGCAGGATTCGTTAATCTGCTAACCGGGATGGAGGGCGCAAGTCCATCCACATATGATTTCCGGATGGTCATATGTTTGATGATCACATTTGTTTGATGCATACACTTGCCTGAATAATTACTTGTTTGACTGGATTATGTTAAATTGCGACATGGAAGTATTGCTCACTAAGCTAGTTAGCTTACGCCTCTATAGTTTCTATCTTTTGCAGCACGACTTTATATGGCTTAGGCCAAGACAGGCTACAACGCAGGTACGGAGATAGGAGTTTCCGTAGAAGTTTAATTCATTCCTTTTTGTATAGACTTCCATTGGAAACTAAGGACTTTGGATGACTGTAATAGACTGTTAATCTTTTGGGGGGAATGCCCCTTAGATTTTGTAAACTTTAACATTATGCGTTTTGATTTATTATCTATGGCTAATGCATGCCTCATTAAACTGTTTAACTCCATTTGTTGAAGTATTCTATTGTCGTAAAAGAACGCTTTACATCTACTTAAGACCTTCGAAGGCACCAGGTAGGGAACTCGAAAGTCTTACTTAGTATGTGGCGGACTGTTACGTTTAGGATACCCTACGGGGCGTGACAGTTGTAGATCCTCATCCGTGCATTGCTGACCCAACACGGCTGTTATTGTTGTTCCCACCATTTCCATTCCCGGGTCTTGCTGCCGCTGATCCCCCAAAAGGTCGAGCTGGAGCATTCTTCCTTTGAGGGCACTCATTGGCAAAGTGACCAAATTGCTTGCAGACAAAACACATGGTGGTAGTCTTCCTTGGGCAGTTAGCAATCTTGTGGGATGAGTCGCCACAAAAATAACACTTATCCGCTAACTGTGGGCATTTCTTGGGGTAGTGATCCCCCTAATATTTCCAGCAACTGACACTCTTAGGGGTAACCTGTCGCCCACTAGTGTTACCCTTATAGCCATAAGACGGCTTGAACTTCCTGTGGGAGAATCCAGATCCTGATCCCCCATAAAACTTCTTTCCAAAAACCGAGGGTGGCTTCTCAGCAGTCTTGCCCTTCCTTTTCTTAGCCCCTTCCACTATCCGGGCCTTTCTACTAGCTCGATAAAGTTCTTAATATTAAACTCCTCTAGTCTCACCCTCAACTCCTCATCTAATCCATTTAAGAAAACTTGTATTTTTAGCTCCTCACTGTGCTTGTAAGAATCCGAGAGCATATTGCAATAATCGACTAAACTCAGTCTCATATTGCTCCACGGTCCTCCCCTTCTGAGAAATATTCAGGAATTCTGAGCTGAACTGCCCGGAGACTCCCGGGGAAGTAATTCTCCAAAAACTCATGGCGGAACCTTTCCCAAGTAACTGGTGGCATGAGCTCTCTTTCTTTCGATTCCCCCAAACCCGTGCATTTAGCCGAAGCAGGTAAGTGCCATAGTCAACTCTCAGGGGTGTGGCACCTCAAAAGCCCTGAAGGATCGCTCTATCTGAGCTAACCAATCCTCAGCCTCGTCCGGTCTCCCAAAAGTCCCTTCAAAATTATGTTACTCTTAATGAACTCGGGTAGGGAGCTTTTGTATGGCCTCATAGGTGGTGGAGGAGGCAAAGACGCAGTGTGAGAGTGCGCGCTCCTATGTCGGCATCCCCACAGAAGCTTGGGGTGCAGGTGTGGTGGAGCTGGAGCTTGTGCTTGCGCCGCTGCCGGCAAGCTTTGTCGAAGTGCTTCGAGCACTTGAGTCATTTGTGCCATTTGTCCAAGCATGGCTTGCAAAGCTACCTGTGTAGCATCTGCAGGAGGATTTGGAGGAGGGGCGGCTTGTTGCCCTTCTTCCATATTGGGTTGATTGGAGGCGCTTTCCTCCTGACGTCTCTTCTCCTACCTCGGCTGTTGCAAATTTTATTTTTGTCTAGATAAGTAATCTTCTCAATGTATTTTATTAATGTTTCAAACGAGGTGACGGAAATAAAAGAAGTAGTAATGCGAGCGGAAAAATAAAAGTTTGAAAAGGTAAATCAGGGAATTTAAGTAATAAAATTCTGAAATCATAAAACATAAATATAGCTTTATTGAAATTTAAACCACACGTGCCAAAAATCCTCAAATCAAAAATCAAGTAAAATTTTATACTAGAAGCAACAACGAAAAAAAAAAAATCAACATGTAATAATAACAACACAATACCAAAAGCAACTAAAGTAACTAAGCGGCATTCTATGAGAGTCTCATTAGATCACCTATGAAGGTTTTGCGATACTAAGTCGATTGTTTCCTAGTGGTTACTATCCACAAGGGTTAATGATAGGATTTTAGGGCCTATACTATGGTCGTCTTCCCATCTAAGTCTTCCTTAGTAATTCTATTCTATCCTTCCTTTTTTATCCTTTCTTAAGGCTATTTATTTGTAGTTATGATTGTAAACTCTTAACCATGCTCTGATACCAACTTAAACTGTCACGCCCAAAGGGTACCCTAAACGCGACAGTCCACCACACTCGATATTTAAACTTAAGTATGACATCCTTAGTCATCCCATAAGTTTACATATCGGGTGTAAGGTGTACTTACACAACTTTTAGGATCACACTTTGAATCGAGTAGTAGTCTTAAGAAAGCATACATAGCATTAAGAATAGAAATCACAACAGATAAATAGTTAAATTTTACAAAAACCAAGGGGGCATACCCCCGCCAAAATAATGGGAGTCTTCATCATCTAGCTCCAATTTACATAGCTGAGTCTACATTAAAGAGATTTTCCTAGAAGTCCACGCCTATACTAGGTCCGACTTCCTCAAAAGCTCTTTAATCCAATGTGATAAACCTGCACAAAGTGTCCTCTCGGAACAACCAAAAATAGGGACACTGCAACAAAAACTATTGGGGTATAAGCTAATTGCTTAGTGAGATTCATTTTCCCAATAACATACTCGATCAAGCTAAAATATCTATACAAGCAAGTTATAATTAAGCAACCATATGAATGCACAAGCAAATGAGCAGCAAGCATATGACTTTCCGGTAATCATATGTGAATGGATTTACGCCCTCCATTCGGGGTTTGGGGTAGTTCATAAGTCATGCAACTACAGTTCCAATGTTGGTCCATAAGACATGCAACCATAGTCCCAATCTTAAGTGGGTGGTCCATAAGACATGCAACCACAATTTTAATGTTGGTCCATATGTCATGCAACCATAGTTTTCATTATTTGAATGGGGTGGTCCATAAGTCATGCAACCCTAGTCCCCTTCATACTAAAGACCCGCTGCCTCCCGATCATACTTTTGTTCCCACCAAAAGCATTCTCGTAATGTAATGTGACTCACTACGTGATATGCATGTACAATTTATTCATACAATCATGGCATATTAATTAGATAATTTTAAAAGTGATCATACAGATTTCAGACACTCCAAATCTATACTAGCTCATACAAGTTATTACAACAAAGCTTACCTCGATATACTTATCGTTCATTCATACAAGTTTATATCACCATTCAATCATAATTTTATCTTTTCCTAAGTCTAATGCCACTACTACTACAAGCACACCCAAGAGCATAATTAATTGAGAAATGAACTCACTTGTCCATGTAGTGAAATCCACTAGTCGTAATAGTCCTCGGGGAGTGGTAACTCGTCCTCCAAATTACCTAAGTACAAAGAATACCCTCAATGAGTATCTCTTATGAAGTTCTATTAAACTTAACAATTTTATTTACTAAGTTCGTCAATTTCCATCTAGGTTGAATCCCTAACTTAAAAAGGTCATATCTAACTCATTTTAACTCGGAATTAAGCTTATAATATACCGATTTATACCTACTTAGAAGAGCTATCTATTTCTAAAGTTAATTCAAACATTTAAGATTTAGGGGTTGGAAACATAACGTACAGTAGGGTTGCGAAAATCCAAGAATTGCACCTTTGTGAAAAATTGCCATATCTACTCTATTTAACTACTTAGACAATTTATTTTAGTCCTAAGCTTACAAGGAGATTCTCAAAACAAAATTAAGAGATTACACACTTATCTAATACCAAACATAAAGTTCAAATGAAACTTCTAAGAATCCATTTTCATAAATCCGAAATTTACAAGTTGAAACTCATTTGTTTTGTTTTGAGTAATTCCTTTGCTAAAACTTACTTAGTTTAATGAAAATAATTTTCCTATATTATATATTATCAAAGAATTCCCTTTTTAATATAAAATACTTGTTTGGAGATCAAAAAGAAGGTTTTAAAATTTGGTCTCCCATAATTACGAATTTCCTCTTTGAAGTTTACAATGAAGACAGACCTAAATTTTGTCTTTTACAAAAAAATTGATTTAAGCAATACTTTTTGGAAAACTCATTTAAACTTATGAAAATTCATCCCTTAAGATATCTATACCAAGAGCCCTTTATTTTTGTCTAAATCTTCATTTTAAAGTTGAATGATGGGTTCCAAAAATAGGTCTTGGTCTTGATCCGAATTTTCGTAATTTATTTTGGATATATCTCTGAGAAATTTCATCTAAACTCATGAAAAACAACCCATCACATATTATATCCTAAGAACCTTCATTTCTTGAATAAAATCCTCATTTGTGAGTTGGAAAACATGTTTTTATTTTAGGTCTTTGTCTTGATCCGAAATACAATTTGTTTTTTTGAAAAAACTTTGAAAATCAACTTTGATTCTTGTAAGATGAAGTCTTGATGATATATATCCATCATATCTTCATTTTCTTAACAAAAACTTCCATTTTAAGACTTGGAAGAGGGTTTTTAACATGGAGCTGACAAGTTACGATTTTACATTTTCATTCCAACTTGAATCTAAGATCTACTCAATATATAACCATGAAAGCATAAGAAAAACTTAGTAGTAGGCCTTAAACTTCTAGATATAACATAACTAGCTAAAGCTTGATAAAACTCTAGATCTACAAGCTATCACAAAAAACAAGAAGATAAACAAGCCTTCCATATAACAAAAATACTAAGAACAAAAGAGATCATCATCTAGAGGAGTGTTTCACTTCTTGGCATCATCATCCATAGCCTTTTAAGCTTGTGGAATGTCCTTTGATGCATGAAACATCCATGGTATCATCCTAGAATCTTATAAGAGCAAAAAGGGAAAGATTACCTCAAATATTTGCAAGAAATATATGTGGAAGAAAGAAAGAAAAATGGGGCAACTTGTTCTTAAGAAGAACAAAGCAAGAAGAAGAGAAGGAAAGGGAAAAAGAGAGGGTTTGAGAGTTTTTGGAAATGGAATGAAAAGTGAAGAGAGAAAAGTAAATGAGTATTTATATTAGGTGGATTTAGGGTTTGTTTGTGTAATAAAAGGAGTTAAAATGAAACAAATTGGGGGAAAAGTATGGGGATATGCGCCGGCCAATGAGGGAGTGAAAGGAAGATATATTCGATTTCATTTGAAATTTGAATTTGTGTAATAAATTGTATTAATTGTAATGATTTGTGAAGAGACAAAATTTCTTGGAAAACAAAATGAATTGAGTGATTGAAAGGTTGTAAGAATAGGGTATGGGTATGTGGTGTAGGTTGTACTTGTGAATAGTAAGGAATAGTAGATAAGACATCTACTTTATCGATAGTAACGAAAATACGGGAAAAAGGCTATAATTGTAATTTTTATAGCCCGAAAAATTATAAAATATATATTTTTGAAATCCTTATAAATTCCGGTTCTAACGAGTATTCCGGAATATTTTCTGAGTTTCTAGTTCCAGGGCTCGCTTTTCAGTAATGAAGCTCGGGAAAGCTCGGAATAGAAAATTTTTCGAAATCAAAATTTTGTATGGTTCGAAATATACTATAAAACAATAATCCGCATTAATTTATCTTATAGAGGTTCTTTTATATAGAAATCTAAGAAAAGCGGAATTAGAGTTTCTAGGTTACTTGTACTAATCCTATTTAGGGTTTTGATTTCCGATTTACGGAGCTTACTCAATTACTATGAAAACCGGGGTTACAAGTTTAGTTTGAAATTTTTCCTTTTCTCTTTGCAGGTTTTATGCGAAGAAGTAGAAGTGCTGAAATTCTACCTTTAGATCCTAATTGAAAGAACCTTGCATCAACAGAGAAGAAGGAACCAAAGAAGAGGAGCAATGGCAGAAAATCAAGGAAACAATGAACAACAACCAGTTGCAACCAGCTGCTCTCAAGGGCAATTCGAGACTATACAGTGCCTACTATTCAAGATCCCGCCATACGAATGCCCACTGTGGAGGCTAACAATTTGAGCTTAAACCGTCCCTGATTCAAATGGTTGATCACATCAATTTGGAGGATATCCGAATGAGACGCCAGATGAACACCTTGCCAAATTTCTTCAATACACCAACACTGTCAAACTTAATGGTGTAAGAAACGAAGTCATCCGACTTCAGCTTTTCCCTTTTTCTCTTAGGGATAAAGCTTTGGCATGGTACAATTCCCAACCTCCAGATTCGATCACTACATGGATGATCTGACAAAGAAGTTTCTGAAGAGATTTTTCCCTCCAGCAAGACCGCCAGATTAAGAAATGAAATTTCCAACTTCACCAAATTCCCTGGAGAATCATTATATGATGCTTGGGAAAGATTCAAAGAGGCGGTCAGAAAATGTCCACACCATTTACCCGATAATCTACTAATTGAAAATTTCTACCTCAGTCTTGATGAAGCTTTAAGGTCATTAGTAGATGCTACATCGGGCGGATCACTGATGGGAAAAACATATGAGGAAGCTAGTGAGATTATTGAAGAATTAGCTTCGCTGCTCATAATTGGAGTTGTGAAAGAACAAGATCTAAAGTAGCATCTTTGGAAGACAAAGAAGATATATCACAACTCAAGGCTCAAATGGCAACCCTCATCACTCAAGTAAGTAAACTCACAACTACAAATACTTCCAATAAAAAACAACAAGTGTTTTGTTGTGAGATTTGCTCAGGACCACACTCCTCTTTTGAGTGTCCGCATGGATCATCTTCAAATGATGAGCAGCTCAATTATGTGGGAAATTTCCAAAAGGGTAATTTTGGAAACACATATCATCCGAATATGCGAAATCATCCCAATCTATCATATCGGAATGATGCCAATGTTCTAAAGCCACCACCTGGTTTTCAAGGACAAGGATTTGTAAGAAATGCCCCACCTCAACAGCAAATTCAATCATCCACTGATGCATTACTGAGGGATTTCATTGTCACACAACAAACTCACTCAACAATCAGAATGCAATCATTCAAGATTTGCAAGGGAAGCTCCATCAACTTGCACAGCAAGTGAGTAATAGACCATCTGGGTCTTTACCAAGCAACACGGAGGAGAATCCCAAGTCTGTAAATGCAATCACTTTGAGAAGTGGAAAGGAGATTGCTCCAGTTGAGGAAACTATCAAAGATCAAGAGGAAATTCCACCACAAAACAACAAAGGAAAACGAAAGGTGGAGGATACTATTCAAAAACCACCTGAGGTGAAATCATATGTTCCTCCCGTCCCTTTTCCAGGAAGATTAAAGCAACAAAAACTTGATGAGCAATTTTCAAAATTCCTGGATGTTTTCAAGAAGCTGCACATCAACATTCCATTCTTAGAAGTAATTCAAGGAATGCCTTCCTATGCAAAATTCATCAAAGAATTGCTGTCTAACAAGAGGAAGATTGATGGAAATGTGGTACTCACTGGAGAATGTTCCATGATCCTACAAAAACAGACACCCAGTCTGCCTACTAAACTCCGAGATCAGGGAAGTTTTACTGTTCCTTGCACCATTGGTGATTGTTATTTTGATAAAGTTTTAATTGATTCTGGTGCAAGTATCAACTTAATGCCTTCATCGGTATTTCAAAAACTAGGACTTGGAGATTGCAAGGATACACATGTAACTTGCAACTTGCTGATAGAAGTGTAAAATACCCTAGGGGTATTGTGGAAAATGTCCTAGTTAAAGTTGACAAATTCTTTTTCCCTGTGGATTTTGTAGTTTTAGACATGGATGAAGATAGGGAAGTTCCCATGATCTTGGGCAGACCGTTCCTTGCAACAGGAAAAGCACTAATTGATGTGGAACAAGGGCAGCTTACATTACGGGTGATGGATGAACAGGTTACTTTCAATGTCTATGAGGCAATGAAGAAATTTGATGATACTGATGCCTGTTACACCATCAATACCATTGATGAGCTGGTTTCTGAGTCACTTGAGGAACAAACTGTGTGGAGACTATGGAGTCCGTCTTGAGAGACGTGGACAATTGGAGTGATGAGAGGATGAAGAAATACTGGAAGATGTACCAATGATCAAAACCAGATATTATGAATCTTGGGTACAAATGAGCAGAAGCAAGTTCCATCTTTGATGCAACCACCGACCTTGGAACTTAAACCACTTCCTGACCATCTGAAGTATGCTTTTCTTGGAATTGGCGATACTTTGCCAATCATCATTTCATCTGCATTGACAATGAACAAGAACAACAGTTGATTGAAGTGTTGAAAAAGCACAAAGAAGCAATCGGATGGACCATTGCTGACATTAAGGGTATTAGCCCTATGATTTGCACTCACAAAATTCTTATGGAAGCTGAGTGTAAACCTACAGTTCAACCACAAAGGAGACTTAACCCAACACTTAAAGAAGTTGTCAAGAAAGAAGTTTTGAAGCTACTTGACGCAGGTATCATCTATCCTATCTCTGATAGTAAATGGGTTAGTCCGGTTCAAGTAGTGCCAAAGAAAGGTGGTATGACTGTAGTGAAAAATGAGCAAAATGAATTGATTCCTACTCGTACTGTGACTGGGTGGAGAGTTTGTATTGATTACAGGAAGTTGAATGATGCCACCCGAAAGGATCACTTTCCACTTCCCTTCATTGATCAGATGTTGGAGAAACTTGCAGGGCATGATTATTACTGTTTTCTTGATGGATATTCTGGATACAATCAGATTTCTATTGCACCCGATGATCAAGAGAAAACAACATTCACTTGTCCTATGGCACATTTGCCTTTAGGAGAATGCCCTTTGGACTTTGCAATGCACCTGCTACATTTCAGAGGTGTATGATGGCTATATTCTTGATATGCTTGAGAATTTTATCGAGATCTTTATGGATGATTTTTCAGTCTTTGGAAAGTCATTCGATCTTTGTCTTGAGAATTTAGCCTCGGTTCTACAAAGATGCAAAGATACCAATCTGATTGAATTGGGAAAAATGCCACTTATGGTTAGAGAAGGGATAGTGTTGGGTCACAAAATTTCTGCAGAGGAATTGAAGTGGATAAAGCCAAAGTGGAGATTATTGAGAAGTTACCACCACCCACGACTGTTAAAGGAGTCAGAAGTTTTCTTGGACATG
Organism: Combretum micranthum; assembly: GCA_024138025.1. Lineage (NCBI taxonomy): Eukaryota > Viridiplantae > Streptophyta > Magnoliopsida > Myrtales > Combretaceae > Combretum > Combretum micranthum. The sequence goes on along the minus strand of JAMXBD010002053.1, from coordinate 209,936 downwards.
CTGGCTTCTACAGACGATTCATCAAGGACTTCTCCAAATTTCCAGACCTCTTTGCAACCTTCTGGAAAAAGATGCGGTGTTCAATTTTGATGACAAATGTTTGCAGGCATTCAATTATTAAAGGAAAAGCTCATTTCTACACCAGTAATCATTGCGCCAGACTGGGAGCTTCCTTTCGAACTCATGTGTGATGCCAGCGACTTTGCAGTTGGAGCGGTACTTGGTCAGAGACGAGGTAAGATCTTTCATGTTATATACTATGCAAGTAGAACACTAAATGAGGCCCAGAGAAATTATGCCACTACTGAGAAAGAGCTTTTAGCTGTTATCTTTGCATGTGATAAATTTAGGCCTTATCTGATAGGTTCTAAAGTGTAGTATACACTGACCATGCAGCTCTCAAGTATTTGTTTGCTAAAGCTGATGCAAAACCTAGGTTGATTAGATGGGTTTTACTACTGCAAGAATTTGATCTTGAAATTAAAGATAAAAAGGGAACTGAGAATGTATTGCTGATCATTTGTCTAGACTTGAATCTGATAGTTTAGACATTCCCATCAATGAAAGTTCCCTGATGAACAATTGCATGCAGTAGAATTCTAGATTTGCCATGGTATGCTGATATTGTGAATTATTTGGTTAGTAAGATTATCCCATATGGTTTATCATATCCTCAAAAGAAAAAGTTTTTGCATGATGTAAAATACTATTTTTGGGATGAACCATATCTGTTCAAAAAATGTGCTGACCAAATAATTAGAAGATGTGTACCTGAATCTGATCAGCTTAGCATTTTAGAACACTGTCATTCAAGAGAAGCAGGGGGACACTTTGGTGTTCAAAGGACTGCAGCAAAAGTGTTATCATCTGGATTTTATTGGCCTAACTTGTTTCGTGACTGCAGGAATTTCATTATGTCATGTGCTCAATGTCAAAAGACAGGTAACATTTCTAAACGGCATGAATTACCACAAAACAATATTCTGGTAATTGAGCTTTTTGATGTTTGGGGGATTGACTTTATGGGTCCTTTTCCCTCATCTTTTTCAAATAAATATATACTTGTGGCAGTTGATTACGTTTCAAAATGGGTTGAAGCTGTTGCTTTACAAACAAATGATGCCCGAGTAGTTTTAAAATTTTTGAAAAAGAATATTTTTACCAGAGTTGGGGTGCCTAGATCTATAATTAGTGATGGGGGGTCTCATTTTTGTCACAGGCAATTTGAAAAACTTTTAGCAAAATGTGGTGTTACACATAAAGTGACTACCCCCTATCATCCACAAACAAGTGGGCAAGTTGAAGTTTCCAATAGGGAGATAAAAAGGATTTTGGAAAAAACTGTCAATGCATCAAAAAAAGATTGGTCTTCAAAATTAGATGATGCATTATGGGCTTACAGAACTGCTTTTAAAACCCCTATTGGAATGTCCCCATATATGCTTGTTTTTGGTAAATCATGTCATCTTCCTGTAGAACTTGAGCACAAGGCATATTGGGCCATAAAATTTCTTAATTTTGATGAAAAAGCTGCAGGTAAAAACAGATTACTCCAATTGAATCAGCTGGAAGAATGGAGAAATGAGGCATTTGAAAGTGCTCGTATCTATAAGGAACGAGCAAAGAAATGGCATGATAGAAACATCAAACGAGAATTTTTTCCTGGACAAAAAGTTTACTTTACAATTCTCGTTTGAAGTTGTTTCTTGGAAAATTACGGTCAAGATGGTCAGGACCGTTTGAGATTGCAAGAGTTTTTCCATATGGAATGGTCGAATTAAAAATTGAGGATAATCGGACTTTTAAAGTAAATGGGCAACTGCTCAAACATTATTTTGGGGAGAAAATCTTGACAGTACTACTACTGTCATGAATCTCAAAGAACTATGATCAGATCAGGAAAGTCGGGCTAAGCGACTTTAAACTAAGCGCTTCTTGGGAGGCAACCCATGTCTAATTTTAGAATAGTTTTTATTTGTTTTGTTTTGTTTTTACTAACTTAGTTATTAGTGTGGTAGGTGATAAGTAAAAAAAAAAAAAAAAAAAAAAATTGGAAAAGGCCGAAAGCCGGCTCAAGGCTGCTAGCCTTGAGCAAGCTCTAAAAAAAAAAAAAAAACAAAGAAGGCCGGTTTAACGCCGCCAGCTTTAGGCCAGCGTATAGAAGTAGGTGAGCACCGCAAAAGAGGCTGGCTTGGGAAATGTCTAGGCCGTCGACTTACAAGCCGGCGTTTGAGTATAAGATTTACACTGGCAAGGGAAGGTGAAGGCCGCCGGCTTAGTGTCGGTGTATGTTAAAAATTTCTTGGTTTTTGAAAATTCCCGATCAAAGCCGACACCTGGGATTAAAAGCCGCTAGCTTTGAGCCGGCGTATCAACTTAAGCCGGCAGTGTAAATGGATAAGCGGCCAGCTTTGAGCTCTCGGTATGTGATTTTTCTATTTACACTGGCTGTAAGCCGCCGGCGTACATTGCAGAAATGCCGGCGTAAGTGCTGCAGAAGCTTATAACAAGTACGAATCCTCTCTCTCTTTTCCATTCTCTCATACTCGCTCTCCCTCTCTCACTCTCAATCAACAAGTTTCATCCCTCATTCATCAACCTACGGTGTTTAATCCATCTTCCAAGTAAGTTATCAAAGATCTCTACGCTTAATCATTTGTTCAAATCCATTATATTGCATTGTTTATGTGGATCTGTCGATTTGGGTTTGATGATTATCTTTGATATCGATGTCGGCTATTGATCCATTTGACTGTTTGAATGATTTTTGATATGCTATTGAAGAAAGATTTCGGTTCCACACAATGAGATTGCAAGCCATAATGTGCTGATTCATGATTATTGCTAGATGGGAAAATTAGGGTTCATGAGCTTGTCAAATTTCGAAATTGGGGTTTTTCTAAATTGATGAGACAGTCGCTGGATTAGATAGTTTTCATATTAGATTAGTAGCTCCAATTCTTGCATTACATTCAGATTAGCTCAAATTGAATTTGGAATTTGGAATTTGGAATTGTGCTCAATTTTGAAAAAAATTCTGTATGAAAATGTTTTTGAAACTTTAAAGGAAAAATTTTTGAAAAACATTTCTGTTTGAAAATTTAAAATTCCAACGTTCAATTCTGAGCTGGCAAGCCTAAGCTGCCAGCTTTGATTGTATTTTGCAAGTGTAAATGCCCATTCAAGTTCATGAATTAGCTCCACTAATTATTATGCCTTGATATCAAAATTGTTCAAAATCATGTTTTAGGCATAAATTAGAAATTCATTGAAATTGTGCATTCCTTAATACTAATTGAATCAAATTATTTAGGAATGGCTCCAAGACAAAAGAGACCAAGGACCACAGACGCCTCTACATCGGGTTCAGAGAACCGAAATCTGCTGTCTAGTCAGCAGTATGCAAAAGATAGAAAGAAGAGGCTTGTCAAGAATGATTTTTGAATATCCAGTACTTAGACTGGTGCTGCTGGATGAGTTCGGGATGGTAGATAGAATTAGAGAGATTATTCAAGATCCAGCATGGCTCAGACTGTTTGACCTTCGGGAGCCTGCCTACAAGAACTTGACGATAGAGTTCTTGTCCACGTGAAAAATATCCCAGACCGAGAGGAGTCCACTTTCCAGTTCCAGGCCTATGGACAGATCAGGGAGGTGAAATTGAAGCAGATAGGCCACATTCTGGGACTGTATGATAGTGAGGAAGAAAACAGGAATTTGCCCAACAGTTGGCCAGGGACATGACACAGGAGGCTTATTGGTTCCACTAGTTGGTCCTGAGAGATCAAATGAGCATTTTGTCCCGTCCAAGTCACTGGCCACGATTCCGTGCGTCGAGCACAAGCTGCTCCACCACATTCTTGCACACACCCTGAGTTGCAAGAAGACGAGTCACAGCAAGGTGACTACATTCGACATGTTTTACCTGTTTAGCCTTATTAGAGGCTACAGGATTGATCTTGGGGTGGAGGTGGCGAATTTTATATACCGGCAGGCGGATGACACGAGGACTCGAGGTCTGGGTTATGGAGGCTACATTACTCGGTTATTGAAGGGGATGAACATTTTTGAGCCTCCACAGGATGAGAGGTGTTTGAGTGCAAGAGGATTACATCTGCACCATTCAGAGGCTGGGGATTGCTGAAAAACCCCAGGGCAGCACAGCCACCGGTATTGGAGGAGGTCGATATCCAAGATATCTTTCCTGGAGATGCCCCATTCGAGATGCCATCCACACCGTTCCTCCTCCTCCTGCAGGCACTTCATCAGCGTACGGCATGGACCAGCTTAGGCTGGATGTTGAGGAGCTGAAGCGCCAGAGTCAGGAGCTTAGAGATAGTCAAGAGAAGGAAAAGAAAAAGAACAAGAAATTTAGAAGACTATCTTTGAGGCGTTGAAGACGGCTATTTGCCGCATTAGCCCAGAGACAGGGGCTAGCATGAGATATCAGACTTCATCTGAGTCACATCACTCAGATAGGCTCAGTTCAGAGCATACACGGACAGCCAGCCCAGGAGACACTAGAGACATACTCCTGAGGGCAGCAGCAGACAGAGCCCGGGGCCAGAGAGCTAGAGACCCTGCTAGCTCTCAATTTGAGCTTTATTGTTTTTATTTTCTTTGTTATTGGCCTGTATATTTATTGAGTACCCAAGTTCCTGTGGGTGAACTCATTTATTATTTTTCTCTTTTATTTTGCTTTTATTTTTTTTTTGTTTTTGTTTTTTTTTGTAGTGATTACAGGAAACAAGCAAAGCAAACTCACTTGCAATGCAAATTTTGATGACTATGAATCGACTGACTTCAGGGAAGTATCCAATTCATTTCTTTTCCTTTCCTCTGTTTTATTTGTTGCAAAACAGTGAGGACACTGTTTGGTTGAAGTGTGGGGGAAGGGATAGAATTGCATGAAGTGTTGAAGTGATGAATATGATCTGTTGACTGTTGTTGTTATTTATATTGGAAAATCTCCACCTTGTATTTTTGGTTTGAAAGCAAATCATGAGGAAATTCTGCCAAAATTTTTTAAAAATCTCTTGAAATTGGAGATAGTACAAAGCAAAGAATGAAAATCAATGAAATTGACTTGTGAAAGTATCTTACTCACTGCTGTTGTGATTGGTTTACTAAGTTAAAATTAAGTTGTAAAATCCTTAAGGAACAAGTTTACTTTATTTTTAACTTTGGAATTGGAAATTTAAGAGCTGGTCGAGTCCTTTTGTTGAAAAATAAATAGGTCTACTTCTTGGAAATTTTAGTTTGTATATATTCTTTGAATTTTAACACTTGTGAAAGAGGTAGAAGAAACTTTTAAACTTAGTGATCCTTCATAAAAATAAGTCTTTGATATTGTTATTGCATTCAAAAAGAAAGAAACAAGCATAGCCACTACTCCTCTGACTTGAAATTTTGAGTTATGAGTATCTGAACTTGAATGTTAAAGTGAGAAAGAGTTCTTAGGGGTATTTTGAAACCTGGTCACTTAGGTGATGAGCCTGGGATGTGCCGACTCAATGAACTCACTGTAACGAGAAGGGAAGAATGGCAAAAGTTCAATTCATGGGCTTTGAAAAGCAAAAAGATGGAGGCAAAAACCTCCCAAAAAGAAAATAAATGCTTGAAAAAGAAAAAGAAAAATGAATGCAAAAATGCAAAGGAATGAGACTTATTATAAAGAAGGAGAAATTCTAACGAAAAAATAGATCCACATGCTTTCATTTTGTGTTACTTAGAATATATATATAAAAGCTATAAATCTAATGAAGTTTAAATGAGTATTTTTTCCTTAGTGGATTGAGCATTTGCTTTTGAATAGAATGTTCCTTTGTTAAAAGTTGAGATTAAAACTTGTTTTGTTTGGATTAACTCCTAAATTTTGATTATAGTACTCTAATTGCAAGAAATTGGTATGGTTAGAGCAATAGATACAAGAAAAACAAGTTAAAGAAATTGAGATTAAATTGGAAAATTGTACTATCTATAAAGAGATTTCATTTTATTCTTCATTTTGCTTGAGGACAAGCAAAAGTTCAAGTGTGGGGGAATTGATAAGATCATATTTTATACAAATCTTGATGATCAAAAGAGCTAGAATGGATATTTGTTTTGATTGAATTTTATGTTTCAGGACTAATTTGGATAAAGAAATCAAAACAAGAAAATTTGAATCGAAAATAGGAAAAATTGAAGTCAAGGCCGGCAATTCAACATTCAAAGCCGCCGGCATTCAGACGGCTTACATCCAAGGCCGTTGCAGCACTGCCAGCTTTGCCGAGCATAAGTTTCAACACTCAAAGCCGCCTCAAAGCTGCCGGTAGAAGATGAAGAAGCCAGCGTACATGAAGGCCGGCAGCCAGAATGAAACATCACCAGCTTTGAAGGAGTTACATTATAAGCCGGCACTTAAGCCGCCGGCTTTGAGGCAGCGTACATCATAGATCTAAGCGACATGAAGATATCAAACGCTTGAGGAAATTGAAGAGACAAATCTGTTGGAGTGTCTACGCCGGTGTCTAAGCCGCCGGCTTAGGGACAGCGTTCGAGCAAAATTGATGCAACGCTTCATTTCTGACCACATACGCCGGCTAGATCTACATCTAAGCCGCCGGCGTAGAAGCGGCCTACATGTGTAACTGATATTGAAGGCTGCCAGTGCACTGCCTGCGCAAAGGAAATTGAAGATACGCCGCCTGTAAGCCGCCGGTAGGATCCATAACTGCCGGCGTACAATGTGAAACAGCAAAGTTCATTTAATGTTTTGCACGAAATTTTTCCTATAAATAGGGGTCTTCTCCTCACTTTCAGAATCATCCATCCACATCCTAGTAGCTCTAGAATACATTACAATACTTAGAACTAGGCATTCCATAGAGATTTTTGAAGAGATATTTGAAGTTATTCAAGAAGTTGCAAGTGAAGCTTTGGTATTTTGAATTGGTGATATCTAATCTTATTTCTTTTATGCAATTCATATATCTGAATATTTTGATCATAATGAAATCATTTGCAATTTCTTATCTGATTGTTGAATCATCATCCATGAGTAGCTAAATTCTTTTTGTGGGAAGTTGATGAAGCTTTAAACATGCTAAAATGATCTTTGAATCCATGTTATAAGATAGTTAGAATCATGAAATATTCATATTGAATTCTGATTATTCATCTTTGGTGTATAAGAATTCTAATAACTCGGAAGGGAAATTAGGGTTCATATGAATTCATAAATTGAGATTAAATTGCAATTGCGAAGCGCGTAGTTTAATCTAATTTAGAAATTGTCCATGAATATTAATGCAATGTTTTGTTGATTTCTCACTAAGGAATTAGGAGATGTTAATATAAAGTATTAGTCAATTATAGAATCGGAAGGTTTATAATTGTAATTTTGATTCCACTAATAATTTATTTAGCGAAGAAGTTATTGTTTTTGTGGTTTAAAAGGTTTTTAAACTCTGTTTTTAAATCTTGACAATTTCTTATGAATGTCCATGAATCTAATTATCATTAAATATACTTCAAGTTGATTGGCAATAGTTTAAAGTGGATTCTGCTCCTTCCCACATTTTTCCACCATATCCCTCTCTTTAAAAGCTCATTGCATTCATATAGATAATTAATTAGATAATTAGTTTAATCTAATCATTTTAAAAAGATCAATTGCCTAGATATGAGTATTAGTTGATAATTGTCTAGTAGTTAATAGATCTCCGTGGGATCGACACTTGACTCATGCTATATTACAATAGAAGGCCCAGTACGCTTGCTGGAAAGATGCTTTAAAATTCAATACTAATTATAGCACATCAGATAGTTCTACTCAAATTTCTAACTCTATTTATTCTATTCGTGTCAATATTTTTGGTTATAGAAGTTCTAACTTAAAACAATAATAACTTACTCATTTTCAAGTTGGAATTTCACATATGAGTAGCCATTTTCTAGCTACTTCGAATGCTATATTAATTTCTATGATTATTTTTAACATTTAAGATCATTTAAATCTCAGAATGCTACGGAATAGATTGCGTCCATTGCATTCTAGACTTTGATCTTTTAATTTTCCAAAATTTTTACTTCATTTGGACTCTCTAAGTCGAGTATAAAATATTTCCATCTTTATAGATCATATAGTAGTGATAATAACTCGTATTACATGCAGATCTTAGTAATGTTGTCCCAAAAGAGAAATTTTGTCAAACAATTTTTTATGGAACGTTGAAAAGTTAAGTTTACAAAAAAATATACTTTTGGGTTTCTAAATATGAAATAACCTAATTTATTTAATGATTTAATTTTCATGTAAATATAATATTAGTTCTCAATATTAAGTTCGAGGTAAATTTGATATATGAAAATGAATGTGTAGAAATAGGTTTGATATACTATGTTTGTTAATGTAAATTTATTGATGTATGTGTATATGTGTGATGAGTTTAATGCTATTGTTTTATGTATATTAATGTGTGCATAATATAATTAATGTTTGTGTCTCTTATGAATTGATATATATGTGTTATGTTTAAAATTATCAAAAAAACTTTTGAAATATCTAAAAATGTGCTAATAGAATTTTACGTTAAGTTAAGCCCATTTTCAAGCTCAAATTAAATTCAAATTAGCCCTAAATTAAGCCAAATTAAGCCTAACACATATGTACCCCAAAAGTCAAAGTTAGGATAAATATGAGTCCATAATTTGATCAAATAGACCTTCTTTTGGAAGCCAACACAATCCATCCGAATTTTCACTTTTCTTTTCTTTCTTTTGTTCTTATTTCTTCAAATCATAAGCTCCAAACCTTAGCAAGAACAAGCTCTTGGATTCAACAATTTTCTCCAAGTCAAAGCTTCTTCATGTAAGTCAATGCAAGTATAAACTCTTTGTTTATTCTTTCTTGTGATATAGATATAGAATCCATGTTAGAATGAGTTTTAATGCCATATGAGTTTGAATGGTTTTATGTATTAATAAATGTTAGGTTGTGTTTTGTTATTATATGAACTTGTTATATGTGTTATGGAAATAGTGAGAAGTGTTGGTGAGGATTGAAGTGGATTTTGAGTAGTTAAGTTAAGGTGAAGTGTAGGAGAGGGTTTGTTATAAATGAAGGAGTTTGATGTGTTAAAATGATGTTCAAAGTTGCTAGGAATGGTTAGTGTGGATAGAAGATAATATATGAAGTTAACTATGTATTTGAAGAAGGATTAAAAGTGCTTCATGTTACAAATTTTCAAAGTACAAAACAACGGAAACAAAAACTTTTCGAACAAGTATATTTTTGCGTTTACGTCGACATCTGGTACTTCAACACCGTCGGCATAGAGGCGGTGTTGGATGTGATCAAAACCGATTTTTCTAATGCTGCTTGCAATGCTACCGGCTTTTGTGAAAAAATTGGCCAGCGTTTATTTTTCAAATCTTACGCCGGCCACTAGGGCTTCAACGCTGTTGGCCTTTAATCAGAATAGAACCGATTTTCTTAACACCAGGTTTAATGCTGCTGGCGTATGATTCCAACGTTGCCGATGTTCAGCTCCAATTTACTGGTGTAAATTGCACGCGTATCCCTTGAGTTTTTACAATTTCAACCTTCTTTAATTGTCCTTCTTTGCTTCATATATGGTCTTTTAATGAATTTATAAGTTTAAATATGCTTTATATATGAATTAAATGTTAAAGCTATATGTGAAGTTCATTGTATCTTCTTGTATAGTTCATTTAGAATAGTGTGTTGTATATATATTCTAACTTCGATTATTGATTTGTTTTGATATTCCTTATTTCAATTAAAGGTTCTTCAGTTGATTTCCATCTGAGTGAATATAGTAATACACTATTGGGTACAGGTACGCAATAGCTTGCTTGTTGTATGCTAGGAATAGACATTATTAAATTTGACTTAATTCAATTCAATTTAATAATTTGAAGAACTGGATGTCTATTACGCTGTTTAACTTGGTTCGAGGAGCAGCAAACCTGCCATGATGCAATGACATGTTAGTTAGACACTTAACCTAACTCATGATGCAATGACTTTACCATGATGCAATGATACTCTATGATGCAATAGCGATTTGTTTATGGTTAAGTGGATAGCTGATGGGAAAAATAGAATCTAAGTAACGTTTACTTAAACTTAGGGGGAAATGCCATGGTTTAGCTCAAAGTTTATGGGGACTTGTGAACTAGATTCATGTTGTGGACTGAGTTTAAGTAGAGTCGAGCAGTGGCTTTAGAGCCCTAAATGAAGCTATTTCTTTATGGAATAGATACATGAGATATAAGTATTCAGACTGCTTGTAAACCCCGATTTTCCTAGTAACCGAGTAAACTTCGGAAATCGGAAACCAAAATCCTAAACCGAATTAGTTTAAGCTTGAGAGGGAAACCTAGGAGCCCTGAATCCGACTTTTCTTCAATTTCAACTAAAAGAACTTTTGTAAAATAAATTAATTTGGAATATTGTTCTAAAATATAATTCAAACCACAAAATGATCTGTTTTCGAAAAATTTTCTATTCCGCACCTTCCCGAGCTTCATTACGGAAAAGCGAGCCCTGGAACTAGAAACTCAGAAAAATATTCCGGAATAATCTTTAGAACTGAAATTTTATAAGGATTTCAAAAATATACGTTTTATAATTTTTCGGGTTATAAAAATTACAATTATAGCCTTTTTCCTGTATTTTCTTTACTACCGGTAAAGTAAATATCTTGTCTACTATTTATTACTATTCACAAGTATAACCTACTATATACACAAGCCATACCCTAGTCTTACATCCTTACAAACACTCCATTACATTTTTTTTCCAAGAAAAATTTGTCTCTTAATAAATTATTACATTAAATACTTTTTATTACATAAATTACAAGTTAATAAATATTTTAATTCTCTCTCTCTTCCTCCTTATGGCCGGCGCAACTCCCCTCCAATTTGCCTCCATTTGTTTTATTTTATCTTCTTTTTATAATGTAACAAACCCTAATTCACTTACTATAAATAATCCTTTACTTTCTCTCTCTTTCATTTTTACTTCATTTGTTTCAAAAGCCCACAAAACCCTCTCTTTTCTCTCCCTCTTGCCGTGAGCTCTACCACCATCACACACACACACAAGCTTCATTTCTTCTTCATTTCTCTACTTGATTAAACTTTAGGGGATGAATCCTAAGCCTTTCTATCCTTTAATCTTGTAATGGCAAGATTATTCATGAGTATTTTCACTCTAAGTCCCCATGAGCACTTGCTAAGGACAAGAAAATGCTACAACATGAATATCAAGCCATCACAAGAGTAGATCTTCTGTTTAAATGAGTTTTTGTTGGAATATCTTTATGTTCATGCATATAATAGTAGAGTAAAGTAGAGATCTTGCATAAAAATCCATGTTCATGCTTTTAAACTTTATTTCATACATCATAAGTAGTAGATCTAGCATTTAGATACTCATACTATGCTTGACATTCATGATCTCATGGATATTTTGTGTTTTCATGCATTAATGCTCATAAAGGCTTTGTTTTGTATATATAGATGTTGTAGTTTGTAGATCCTTAAGTAAATAAGACAAGAAACTTAAAAAGGAGAAGTTTTTGTTTGAAATGTTCAAAGACAAATTCGTATGACTTCAAAGCTATATTTTAAAAACCCTTTTATCAACTCTAAAACTCATGTTTTATGTGAAAAATGAAGGGTATAAATAATAGATATCATTAAGTAATGATTTTTATAAGTTGAAATGAGTTTTGATGAGATTAATGTGTAAAACAAAGAGTAAAAACAAGATAAGAAATTTTGAGTTACTAGTCAACTTGTGAAATTCATAATTTTGGATGATGACCATAAAAACACTTATTTTTCAAGCTCAAAATGAAAGTGTTATGTAATAAATGAAGTCCTTAAGGAATAGGTATAGTAAAGCCTTATACTTTAAAGTACCAAACAAGTTTTTCTCAAAGAAATCATTTAAAAACAAAATTTTCAAAAATTCGGATTTTGGAATGGTCCCTAATTGAAAACATGTTTCCAAAGCATAAAATGAGAATTTTTATGTAGAAATGAAGGCCTAAGTAATAGGTGTAATGAAGACTCAATTTAAACAAGGATAATTTGGTTTTCTTAAGAAAATAAATCCAAAATAAATGGAATGATCAAAGTTAGGAAACTTGTTCTTTTGAAAGTAAATAGTCATGAAGTTTTATAAATAAAAAGTTTCTTAAATTTCCTTTTAGTAAATAATGTCAAGAGCATGCATGCATCAAGTTCATAACATGTCATTAATGTTAGGAAATCATTAATATTGCATGTATAATTGATTTATCAAGTAGGAACACTTCAAACATTCACAAAACTATTTTTTCGGAATTGGAAATTTAGACTCATCAGAACTAATCGGCTTATCTCATGACCTAAACATTTTTGAGACTTGAAAATAATTTTAGGAATAGATAGATCTTTCGAAATAGATAGAAAGCGGTATATAATATGCTCAATTCCGAGTTAAAATGAGTTAGATATGACCATTTTAAGTTAAGCTTTCAACTTAGGCAAAAATTGACAAACTTAGTAAATAGAATTGTTAAGTTATTAGAACTTTATAAGAAATACTCATTTTGGGTATTCCTTGTACTTAGGTGAATTGGATGACAGATTTCCACTTTCCGAGGACTACTACGACTAGTGGATTTCTCTCCATGGCCGAGTGAGTTCAATTCTTAAATAGTTGTACTCATGTATGTGCTTGTAATCGTAGTGGCATTAGAATTAAGGAAAAAATAAAATTGAGATGAGTTGTGATCTAATTTGGTTGAATGAATGTTAAGAATATCGAAACAAGACTTGTTGTGGAAATATTGTATGAGCTAGTATAGACATGAATAGTCTGAAATTCTCTATGATCGCCCTTAATTTACCTAATTCACATGCCACGATTATATGAATAAACTATACATGCATATCACGTAGTGACTCACATTGCATTGGCTGATATACCTTTGGTGAGACAAAAGTATATCAGTAGATAGGCGAGGGGGCCTAAGTTAACATTAAGGATGTGAGATCGCTTAAGTTGATGGATGTTAGGTAGATACATAAAACCATCACAATAAAACAACAGAGGTTGTATAATTAAGAGAAAGAGATCGGAAGTATGGTTGCATGACTTATAGACCATCCCAACCCCAAATAGAGGGCATAAATCCATTCACATATGACTCCCGGAAAGTCATATGCTTGTATGATCATTTGCTTGTGCATTTCATATGATTGCTAATAACTTGTCTGTTATATACTGTTGTTGAGTATTAAATATTTGGAATTGAATCTCACTAAGCTTGTTAGCTTACACCTCGATAGTTTTGTTGTGGCATTCCCATTTTTTGTTGTTCCGAGAGAACACTTTTCATAGGGTTATCTTTTGGATGAAGGAGCTTTTGAAGAAGTCGGGACCTAGCTAGAGGCGTGGACTTCTAGAAAAATCTCTTTAACATAAACCCTAATGTTTGTAATATTGTTTTAGACTGGATAGATTTCTATTATTAGTTTGGCGGGGGTATGCCCCCTTGACTTTTGTAAAGACTTAACTTGTTTATCTTGTTGTGATTTCTATTCTTAATGCTATTGTATGCCTTCTTAAGACCATTCGATTCAAAGTATGATCCTAAAAATTGTGCAAGTATACCTTACACTCGATATGTAAACTTATGGGATGACTAAGGATGTCATACTTAAGTTTAAATATTGATTGTGGTGGACTGTCGCGTTTTAGATACCCTTTTGGGACGTAACATTGCTTATGTGAACCCCTTGAGCAGCTGCTATTACTCAGGACCCCTGAATTCCCAAAGCGTGATTCTAGAGTTTGAATACCCTACTGTTGTTTTGTTAAAAGAAAACTTAATAAGATAATGACTTGATCATTGATGCATTTCATTTGAATTAAATTTGCTTGACAATTTGTTTTTTCATTTGTTATTGCGTACTGGTCCTTTGGCTCACTTTTGCTGCATTGCAGGTATCGAAGATGAGTTGTATGATGATTTGGGATACATGTCAAATTTTGAGAGATTCATGGATGAGTGAGACGAGTAGGACTTGAATACCCTTGGTTATGGAGAAGTTTTTGTTTAAAACATAACTCTATATATGAGGCTTGTTAGATAAGCCTAATATGTAAAAGACTGTAAGACCTCTTTAGTTTATCTTTTTGTACCAAGAACAACATGTAATTTTGTAGTATCTTATATTGACACTAATCTTTGTACATAAATGTATATATGTATGGATTGCTTTTATTAGCAATCTTCTTTTGTTTAAAAATTGTTTATAAAGTGTTGATAGAATTAATCAAACAATTCTCACAAACTACTAGTTTTAGAACAACATTACATATAATGTGAAAATGTTATATGTGGTTGGGGACTCGGTACACTAAATCTCAGGATTTAGTGGGTTGCATCCTTACAAAATAAAATTTTAATCCTTAGATTTTTGTAAATATGAATCTTAACTAAAAATATTGGTCTTATATTTATTTTGATTCCATGAATATTTCATGATAACTTTCTTTCAACTAATTATTTTTCAAATTTGAGTCTTTATGTGTTCGTAGAAAAATTATTCTAAGTTATTATCTTTAAAATATTTTAGGATTTGGCAAATAAGAAAAATTAAGCATATGACTTGTTCTGAATTCCTATAAAAAAAATTTGTACATGTATTATAAATAAGATTTCTAGAAAATTTTACATAACAAATAATTGTCAGCATTTATATTTATTTTGATTCCCCCTTTCATTTTTTTTCCATTCATTTTGAACACATCAAATCATCTAATTTTTTTTCTATAAATACCTACCTTCACCCCTTCATTTTATATTTTACATCCCATTACACACTTTCATTTTTCTCTCATTTCTCCCTCCTTTCCCTACTCAAATCAGTGGCCCTACCCCCCCTTCCCCCCCCTTTAATCTCTCTCTTGGGTTCCTCTTTGAATCAACACACACACACATTTCCATTGTGATTTGTTTTAGGTAAACACTCACCCCATATCTCCTTCATTGTTATTAAAAGTTATTTATCAAGTTTCATGCATTATCCATGGAATGAAATTCTCCCCATGACGCATTAAAGCTGTAAACCCCGGTTTTTCTAGTAATCAAGTGAACGTCGGAAACCGGAAACCAAAACCCTAGACCGGATTAGTATAAACCTGGTGAAAGAAACCTAGGAACCCCAGATCCGGCTTTCCTTCAGTTTCATATTAAAGGAACTTTTATAAAATAATTTAATGTGGAATATTGTTTTAAAGTATATTTCAAACCATAAAAAGTTCTTATCTCAAAAAATTTTCTATTCCAGGCCTTCCCGAGCTCCATTACAGAAAAGCAAGTCCCGAAACTAGGAATTCAGAAAAATATTCTGGAATACTCTTTAGAACCGAAATTTTATAAGGATTTAAAAAGTATAAGTTTTATAATTTTTCGGGTTACAAAAATTACAGTTATAGTCTTTTTCTCGTATTTTTTTTTACCATCAGTAAAGTAAATGTCTTGTCTACTATTTATTACTATTCACAAGTACAACCTACTACACATACAACCCATTCCCTAGTCTTACATCCTTACAAACACTCATTATATTTTCTTTTCCAAGAAATTTTTGTCTCTTAATAAATTATCACATTTAATACATTTTATTACATAAATTACAAATTAAACAATTTCAAATCTCTCTCTCCTTCCTTCATGTATGGCTGATGCATACTCCCCCCAATTTGCCTCCAATTGTAAGCCCCGGAAAATTTCAGTAAATAATTCCAAGATGAATTTCGAAAATAAACACTAAAAATCACTCCAAATTAAAACCGAATTTCGACAAATCCTAAATCACGAACGAATCCAGAAATTTCTTAATCTTGAGAAAATAAAAATCCTTAAAAATAAAATAAGAACTCAACAGTCTTCAAATTCAAAACCACGACGTACGAAAAATTCCATATTTAACTTCGACTTATAAAATCGGGTAATATAAAGCCCAAAAACAAATTATTAAAAAGTAAATAATGATTAATCTTTGGAAATAAAACTCAATTCAAAGAATTCCGAAAACGTCAAGAGATTGATTTTGAAATCGCTCTAGCCCCGGGTACAGAGCCGATATCAAAGGCACCATACCGGATGGCCCCGGTGGAATTAAAGGAATTAAAAACCCAATTACAAGAGCTTTTGGATCAAGGATACATAAGACCCAGCATGTCGCCATGGGGCGCACCGGTGTTGTTTGTAAAGAAGAAGGATGGGTCTATGAGATTATGTATCGATTACCGGGAGTTGAATAAAGTCACGATAAAAAATCGATACCCCCTTCCAAGAATCGACAACCTCTTTGACCAGCTTCAAGGGGCGAGTGTGTTCTCGTGCATTGATTTGCGCTCGGGTTATCATCAGTTGAGAATAAAGCCGGAAGATGTGCCTAAGACAGCCTTTCGCACACGGTACGGGCACTATGAGTTCTTGGTGATGCCATTTGGATTAACCAACGCACCGGCTGCATTTATGGATCTTGTGAACCGAATTTACAAACCACTCTTGGATAAGTGTGTAATCGTGTTCATAGATGATATTTTGATCTATTCCAAAACTATAGAACAACATGAGGAGCACTTAAGGATGGCGTTACAAACCTTAAGAGAAAATAAGTTGTACGCTAAGCTATCTAAGTGCGATTTTTGGTTAGATAGGATATCTTTCCTTGGACATGTAGTGACGGGGGAAGGAATCTCTGTTGGCCCCGAAAAGATCAAGGCTTTGGTGGATTGGAAACAGCCTGAAATGGTAACCGAAGTGAGAAGCTTCCTAGGTTTGGCTGGTTATTACCGCAAGTTTGTAAAGGATTTCTCCAAGATTGCCAAACCTCTGACTCAGCTGACATAAAAGAATGAAAAATTCGAATGGACAGATAAGAGGGAGCAAAGTTTCCAAGAGTTGAAACGACGCTTAGTGTCAGCCTCAATTTTGGTATTGCCTGACCTTGAAAAACCTTACACAGTACATAGTGATGCCTCCAGGAATGGTCTCGGATGTGTACTGATGCAAGAAGGAAAAGTTGTAAGCCCCTAGATTTTTCGATAATATTAGCAAACCCTAAGAACCGGAAGTTGAAACGAAATCCTAAAATTAACCTAGTTCTATGATTAGTCTAGTGAATCTAGATCCGGCAATCCCGTGTTCTTAAACCCTAGAAAACGAAATTGAGATAATGGTGGAAAACGGTTCGTAATAACATAGGGAAGCCTAAAAATATCAGATTCAAATTTTTCTAGTATCCTTCGGATCCAATCGGGATCAGTTTTCAAAAACCGTGCCCCGGAGCACCGGATAGCAAAAATATTCCGACAACGCCTATAGACTCGTAAAAATATAAGGTTTTCAAAAATATCAGTTTTAGAATTTTTTGGTATCTAAAAATAACAGATATAGGCCTTTTACGCTTATTTTCTTTACTACCGGTATTTTAATTGTCTAGTCTACTATTCATAGTACTTTGCTACTATTCATACTATCACCTATCTCTACTTTTTATTATACTCTATTCTTACACACTACCATACTATACCTTACAATTTACCTTCCTCATACAACTTTAATCACATCACACTTTACACATTACTTTTTTTTATATACAAAACAACAAAATTAATCAATTTTTCTCTTCCCCTAAGCTCTTGCCATCCACTCTCTCTCTCCTCTTCCTCTCAATTTGTTTTCTTTTCCAATTTATCTATTACATTTAATTTCCACTCCAAAAATCTATAAATACCCCCTTCCTCTTCATTCTTTCACACAACAAAAATTCATACTAAAACTCCTCTCCAAAATCACTCCACAAAATTCCTCTCCAACATCTCTCTTAAGTTCTCTCTTTTCCTTAGAAAATCCATTTCCACATAAACTACAACCCATTCTTTTCTTCTTCAACCAACACATAAACTTTAGGTAAACTTCTCTTATATACTCATCATGTTCATATAACTTAACATGAGTTTTAGTGTATGTTTCTCAGGCTCATTGAGTTAAAGAAGCAACATTTATTCATGATTTTGTTTTTTGTTCATGTTCTTATTTTCTTTATGTTACTATTATGTTGATATTGTTATTATTTGTATTATCCATATATATATATATGTTTATTTATAGCATATAAGCTCACTTGTTATTTATTATTTTCAAGTCTTGCAATTTATTTAATTTCAAGTTGTTCTTAAGACTAGTCTCTCTAGTCTTAGACTTGTCCATATCAAGTCAAAACATTTTATTTCCTTGCTTTTCTTTTCTTTTAAGGACTAGTCTATTCTTAGTCCCGGGATTCCTTGATGAAGCTAAGGTTCCCAATACTTGACTTTACCTTTATGCTCTTATTTATTTTAATTATGTTGTTTTTATATTTTTTCATGGTTACATATTCTCATTCATGCATGAATGTTGTTATTGTCTCAATCATAAATAGAAATTAGCTTTCTTAAAATAAGATAAGAACTCTTTTTAAAAAATAAATTTTGTCACATAAGAAGTTATTTTCCTTAAAGGTTTGAAATTATTTGAAGCAAATATTCTTCTAAAGCTAGATAAGCTAGCTCAAGTTTTAGTAATAATATGTGGTTTTCACCAAGAAATACATAAAGTAAAGTTATTATAAAATCTCTTTTCAAAGAAATAAGAAAGTTTCTTTAGACCTAAACAAAGGATTTCTTAAATTCAATTGTCAAAGTTTTTCAACACTAAAGTCTAAGATAAGTTTTTCCAAATTTACTTATATGATGATATAACTATGAAATAGTTAGAAAAACTATATGTTTCCAAACCACTAGAAATAAATTTATGAAAATCTTGAAAGATTAAAATTACTTTTGAAGATTAATAACTAAGAAATGGAGTCAAAAGGAAGAAATACTCCTTTATAATAAGTTAGGAAATTTTCAAAGTAAAATAACTCCTTTCAAGTCTTAAGCTTATCTCACTTTCAAGACATGTGTCTTACAAAACCATTGTTGAGACAACACCAAATCATGCATATAGTTTGAGTTATACATATATATACATAAATTCAAGGGATTTTCAACCACACTATATATCTATATTTTTGTACAAAAGCCCTTGATGAAGTAAAGTTTGCGAACTCTAGTTTTGAAATTTGAAAAATTCGTATCAAATCTGTACGTTTCTATTCCGAGACCCAAATAACTTCTTTTGATGAAAATAACTTTAGAAATAGATAGATCTTTTCGAGTAGGTGAAGAAATCGTATATAATATGCGGAATTCCGAGTTAAAATGAGTAAGTTATGGCCATTTTAAGTTGGAATTTCCATTCCATACGGTTTTTTACGAAATTCTTTAAGATAGAAGTATAGACTTGAATAGATCTTGGATGAAATACTCATGTTGGGTATTTCTTTTGTTTAGGTGTCGAGGATCACGATCTTGTCTTCCCCGAGGATTACTTCGACACCTAGAGCGCTATGGACGAGTGAGTTTCCTTTACGCTTATGTATTCGCGCATGTGCTTGTAGAATAGAGCACTAGATGTAGGAAAAGATAAAATTGATATGCATGTGGGATATTATGGGAATTATGTATGTGATTCATTGTGTGTGATCAATAAACGATAAGTATATCGGAACCCGATTGTGATTGATGTAAATGTTTCCATGTATATATTGTTATGTGTGCAAATATTGTTTGATCGCTTGAAATGATTTAATGCCATATTGAAATCCCCATATAATAAATTGCTTATGCATATCACTAAATATCATTTCGAAGTTTTGCTACTACTCCTTAGCGTGGGACCGGCAAGGTAAGCTGCCTAGCTACATCTTGAGGGTTAGGACATTCGGGGAATACGACCTCAAGGTGTAGCCGAGCCGGATCGATCGCTTTGGGCATGGAAGGCCCGGGGACTAGTAGTACTGTAAGCCCCGGAAAATTTCAGTAAATAATTTTAAGATGAACTTCGAAAATAAACCCTAAAAATCACTCCAAGTTAAAACCGAATTTTGACAAGTCCTAACAAAAATCAAAAATTTCTTAATCATGAGAAAATGAAAATCTTAAAAATAAAATAAGAACTCAGTGGTCTTCAAATTCAAAACCACTACGTACGAAAAATTCCATATTTAACTCCGACTTATAAAAACGGGTAATATAAAGCCAAAAACAAATTATTAAAAAAAATAACGATTAACTTTCGAAAAAAACCAATTCAAAATTCCGAAAACAAAAGAGATATAAATACTTACAAAAATAAAATTTAAAATAAACTTCTCAAATTAAATATGTGTATGAAATAAATATCAGTTTCCAAATTGGCAAAGGTCTAAACCGGAAAATCACCCGGAAACCCTAACCGGAATACAATAGTGTAAGTCCGGCAATCTAGTGCCCCTAATCCTAGAGGTCGAGATGTAGTTTAAATATAGAATAGCTCATAGTAATATAAGTTTGTTTAAAAATATCAGATTGGTAAATTTTTGACCTATTTCGAACCCGTTCGGATACAGACTTCGAAAAGCGTGTCCCGGGGCTCGAGATATCAAAAATATACCAATAGTACCGTTAGACTCGTAATTTCATAATATTTCTAAATATATCAGTTATATAATTTTTCGGGTTATAAAAGTTACAGTTATAACTTTTTATCGTATTTCCATTATTACCGGTAATTGATTTGACTTTTGCACTATTCATTTTTATTTTATTACAAAATTTTATTATTCTTATAAAGTCTTATATTTTTAGATAAATATTTTATATGTTGTAGAAAATTTTGTTTTTCTAAAATTTAGTTCGTTTCGGGTCTTTACGGGATCAGATTCTGTTTAAGACCCGATACTAAAAATAAAATAAATTAATTTAATAATTGGAAAATATTTTAAAAATATTTTATTTTCATAAAATAATTTTTTTAGAATTTTTCGGGTTATAAAAATATCATTTATAGCCCATATTCGCGTATTTTGATCATACCGGTAACATATTTGTTAAATTACTAAAATAATTCAAATAATTATTTAAATTTAATTATGAAAAATCTGCTACAAATATTTTGAATAAATTTTCTAATTTTATTTTATTTTAATTATTTTATTAATAAAGTACTTTTACAACCCATACCTTCAAGTACATCTTACACATATCACTTCCTTTTCACTTCAATCTTTCTACACATTATCCCACAATTGATGGCAGATTTTTGACCCTATTTATGGCTGCCATTGTCCTTTATCCACTCATATTTTGACTAAAATTAATTATATTTCAATCCTTTTTCAAAAAGTTACATTACACATTAATTACACAATTTAATTCAAGTCAAATTTCAACAAAACCCCTCTCTCCTCTCTTCAAAAATGACGTGCAGCAACCCCTCCCCCTTGGCTGCCCATGTTTTATTTTTTTTCTCTCATTATTACAATTAAAACACTCATTTCTCTCTCTCCTTCATTTATTCACTTTCCCTCTTTCATTCTTTAACCTTTTCTCTCTCTATTTCCTCTCTTTTCTTCTTCTTCTTGTTCATGTTTCTCCAACAAACAAGCTGCCCCCACATCTTCCATGGCTTCCACACTTCATTTTTAAAGATTTTCTAAGCAAATCTTCATCCTAAAGCTCCATAGGTGATATAGGTAAAGTATAATGAAGGTTTCATGCATCAAATGAACTTCCATAAGCTTAAAAGCTTAGGATGATGATGCCAAAAATGAAATCTTTCTCTTCTCCACTTTTATTACCTTGTATTATAATTATTTTCTTGTTTAAAGTTATTATATTTTGTAGATCTAACTTTTTATGGCTTTGATTTTTGTTTATGCCATAGATCTTGTTATTTAAGTTGTTATTTTTGTTATTCCTTATGATTTATGCATAGATCTAGCATTCACATGTCTATCTTAGTGATTCATGCATGTAAAACTAGTTTAGAATACTAGATCTAAAGTTTTGAGTTCATAGATGCATTAGATCTTTGTTTATGTTCATGAACAACTTGCTATAGCTTGATGATGGTAGGAAAGTTGTAGGAAAGCCAAGATCTATTTTGTTTTCAACAAAAATCAATTTTGAAAATTCGGATGAAAATGGAACCATATTTAGAAAAGTGGTTTTTCAACTTCAAAATGTATATTTTTCATTTAAAATGAAGGGCTTAGGGTATAGATACCATAAATGAAAGATTTTGATAAATGAAGTTTAGATCCATGATGTTTATAACTTATTACCATGCATTTGTTTTATGTTTATGTTCATATTAAGTATAGATCTTAGTTATGAACTCAAACAAAATTGTGAAATTCGTATTTTGGTAAGACCCATATTTAAAAACTACTTTTCAAGTGTCAAAATGTAATTTTTACATAAGAAAATGAAGGCTTAATATATATATAGCATCAAGACTTCATTTTATATGGTTCAAAGATGATTTTCAAAGATTAATTTTCAAAACAAAGTTCTATTCTCGGATTTTGGCCAAGGCCTAGTGCAAAAACATGTTTTCCAACTCAAAAATGAAGTTTTTATTTAAGAAATGAAAGGCTCTTAGGATAGGATATGTAAGGAATGGATTTTCATGAGCTTAGATAGATTTAATCAAAAGATATGACCAAAAATAAATTTTCTAAATTCGGATCCCAACCAAGACCAATTTTTAGAACCCATGTATCAACTCCAAAACTCATGTTTTATGTGAAAAATGAAGTATATAGGTAATAGATATCATTGAGCAATGATTTTTACAAGTTAAAATGAGTTTAGGCATGAGTAATGTATAAAACAAGTAATGGAATTAAAATGGAAAATTTTAAGTTAGTAGTCAATTTGTGAAATTCGTAATTTTGAATGAAGGCCATAAGAACACCTAGTATTCAAGCTCAAAATGGATGTTTTATGTGTTAAATGAAGTCCTTAAGTAATTGATATAGTGAAGCCTTAAATTTTAATGCATTAAACAAGTTTTTCCCAAAGGAATCATGCAAAAAGTGGATTTTCTAAAATTCGGATTTTTGAGTAGATCATATTGGAAAACATATTTGCAAAGCGTAAAATGCAAATTTTTGTGTAAGAATGAAGCCCTTAGTAGTTATATATGGTTGAGCCTTAAATTTCTAAGTATCAAATGATTTTTTTTTTTACTTAAAGGAATCACTCAAAAACTAATTTTTGTAAAATTCGGATTTTGGAATCAACCCCACTTGAAAACATGTTTACAAAGTGCAAAATGGAAATTTTTATGAAGAAATGAAAGTCATAAGTAATAGATACAATGAAGACTCAATTTTAACAAAAATAATTATATTTTCTTAAGTAATAAATGCAAAACAAATGGAAATAATCAAAGTTAGAAAACTAGATTTTTCATAAGTAGTTGTTATTATGGTCTTGCAAGATAAAAAGTTATAAAATTTCCTTTTAGCAAAAATCATCAAGATCATGCATACATTAAACTCATCTCATGTCATTCATGTTAGGAAATCATTCATATTGCATGTATAGCTAATCTACATAGTAGAAACATTACAAACATTTACAAAACTATTTTTTCGGAATCGGAAACCGTTACTGATCAGATCTGATCCCTCTGTTCCGAGACCTAAATGTTTTCAAAACTTAAAAATAATTATTAAAATAGATAGATCTTTCGAAGTAGATAGAAATCGATATATAATTTGCGAGATTCCGAGTTAAAATGACCAAGTTATGGCCGTTTTAAGTTGGAATTCCCGCTTAGGACGAGAATTACGAATTTGACAGATTGTGTGAGATAGCTTGGACTAGTTAAGTGATGAAATACTTATTAGGGTATTTCTTCCTTTTTAGGTGACCCCGATATCGACGATTCCCTATCACCGGATTACTTATACTAAGAGACCGGTGATCCAATGGCCGAGTGAGTATTACTTCCGATTTCATTTATTGTATGTGATTGTAATAATAGTTGCACTAGGTATTTGGTAAAGATAAAATGGATATGCATGATGGGGACGAATGGGAAAGATGTATGCTTGTTGTTGATATGAGAAATGGAATGTAAGAATATCGAAGCCGAGTGATTAACTATTGCCTGTATAGATGAATTAGAATTGATTGTCTGCGATTATTGACCGATCACTTAAAAGAATTGGTATAATTGATTATTTCGAATTGAAGATGAAATTGAACTCATTCATACACGATGGGGATAGAGCATTAGCATTTGTCGGTTTATCGTTGTACCTTAAACGATTTTATAGTTCATAGTTGTCCGTAAGCTGAAACGGTCTCGGTCGTACCGCAGGATTCGTTAATCTGCTAACCCGGGATGGAGGGCGCAAGTCCATCCACATATGATTTCCGGCAGGTCATATGTTTGTTGAATTCACGAGTTTGATACATATCACTTGTCTGACTAATCACTTGATTGTATGATGTGTTATAAATGTAATCCTGGAAGTTTTCACTCACTAAGCTAGTGTAGCTTATACCCCTATAGTTGTTTAAATGAACAGGTTATCTCAAGAATGCAAAGTGGGGACTGAATTGGTTGGAGCCGGGTATGACTCCGGGGTTCCGGCAAGACATAAGAATGTCTGAAGTTATTAGCTAGGTTTTCCTATTTGCCTTGTAATAGTTTATGTAGTAGAATCTTTTGATGAATTGTAATCGAAGTTAATGAGTTGTATTTTGAAGAATAGTGAATTGAATTTCCTTTACATTGTTCTTAAGTTGTATCAACATAAAATGCATTACTCCGATGAGTCTCCTCCATGTGTTAGACGCCTTGTACATAGTATGGAAGCCTTCGCGTGACTGAGGTGGTCATTCTTAGGCTTTAATATTGTGTACGGCGGACTGCCACGTTTAGGGTACCCTTCGGGGCGTGACAAGTACGGTTCGTTGGAACCCCAAGATGCGCGCAAACTTGAGGAGGTTGTTCGGGACCCAGTTCAAAGCATTCCCTAACCATCGATGGAGGGGTAAATCCATCAAACATATGAAACCGGATAGTCGTATGTAATGTTTAATCATATGATTGTTGCATTCATATGCTTGATTAATAAACTTGTTTGATTGTTGTTATGAGTACTATTGCATAAGGAATATCTCACTAAGCTAGTCATGCTTATACTCCTATAGACTTTTGATATTGTAGGATTATCCTTTGTACCCGAGACCACCTTGATTTCCCGAGGAGAATCCTTATTTTTTGAGAAGCTTTTGGAGGCAATCTATTTTGAAGTTATAGAGTAGATTTCTTCTAAAATCTTCTAGCTTTAGTTATATTATATTTAGAACCATGTTATTATGAATTATTGGGGGAATGCCCCTTAGAAGCTGTAAGACTTTTATTTCAATGAAATATATTGAGTGTTGTTCCGCATGTTCCGCTGCCAATGTCTTAAAATGCATTACTCCACCGGTCTCCCTTTGTTGTGAATGTACGCCTTGTACCTATATGGAAGCTTTCGAGTGACTGAGGTAGTCATTCTTAAGTTTTAATATTGCGTACGACGGGCTGTCATGTTTAGGGTACCCACTGGGGCGTGACAAAAGTCATTGCCTATACCTCTAGGCAATTAAGGCCTCATGAACAGAACTATCCAACACATGATTTGGAGTTGGCCGCTGTGGTTTTTGCCTTGAAGTTATGGAGACATTATTTGTATGGACAAAGGTGTGAAGTGTACACAGATCATAAGAGTCTCAAATACTTGTTCACACAAAAGGAGTTAAACATGAGGCAGAGACGGTGGTTGGAACTCATAAAGGACTATGACTTGGGAATCAATTACTGTCCGGGAAAGGTAAATTGTGGCTGATGCCTTGAGCAGAAAGAATTATGGAGAAGTAGCAGGCCTAATCACAGAGCAAAAAGAGCTGATAAAGGAATTCGAAAGGTTAAGAATTGAGTTCGTAGGGCAAGATGTCGAAGTGGAGATAGCAAATTTGGTTATGGAACCCACCTTGATCGACAGGATTAAAGAAGCCCAAAGATATGATGAGGCGATAAGGAAGATCAAAGAAGAAGTACTCAAAGGGAAGTATAGTGACTTTACCCTGGATGATGAAGAGGTGGTTAGGATGAAAGGAAGATTATGTGTACCGGAAGATGAAGAATTGAGAAAGAAATCATGAGCGAAGCTCACAACTCCGGTTACACTGTGCATCCGGGAGGTACAAAAATGTATCAGGACATAAAAGCCACATTGGTGGAATGGATTGAAGAGGGATGTGGCGGATTATGTTATGAAGTGCGCCGTGTGTCAGCAAGTCAAAGTGGAACATCAACGGCCAGGAGGATTATTAAAGCCACTACCTATCCCCGAATGGAAGTGGGATCAGATTTCAATGGACTTTGTGTGTGGATTCCGAGAACCTCCACTGGATGTGATGCAGTCTGGGTAATAGTGGATCGTTGACGAAGTCAGCACACTTCCTACCAATTAATATGACCTATTCGTTGGACAAATTGGCTAGGATCTACATCAAGGAGATTGTGCGACTCCATGGTATTCCAGCGGGAATCATTTCAGATCGGGATCCAAGGTTTGTTTCGAAGTTCTGGAAGCTACAAAAGAGCCTAGGCACCAAGTTGCATTTCAGTACTGCCTACCATCCTCAGACAGATGGACAGTCTGAGCGAACCATTCAGACCTTAGAGGACATGTTAAGGGCTTGCATATTGGAATTCAAAGGAAGTTGGGATAATCATATACCCCTAATCGAGTTTGCCTATAACAATAGCTACCACTCAACCATTCAGATGCCACCATACGAAGCCTTATATGGACGGCGTTGTAGGTCCCCTCTGTTTTGGGATGATGTGGAGAAGCTAGCTATTGGTCCTGAATTGGTTCAGGAAGCAGCTGATAAGGTCCGGGTTATTCAACAGAAAATGAAAGAAGCCCAAGACAGACAGAAGAGTTGGGCCGATCTGAAGAGAAGAGAACTGGAATTTCAAGTAGGCGATCATGTCTATTTGAAGATAAACCCAATCATGAGCATAAAAAGAATGCGGGCTCAAGGGAAATTAAGCCCAAGGTATATTGGACCCTTTGAGATCTTGGAAAGAGTGGGAGATTTGGCCTATCGGCTAGCCTTACCACCGAACTTGTCGGAAGTTCATAATGTGATCCACGTATCAGTGTTAAGGAAGTATGTACCTGACCCTGAGCGGATAGTGGAGAACCC
Organism: Combretum micranthum; assembly: GCA_024138025.1. Classification (NCBI taxonomy): domain Eukaryota; kingdom Viridiplantae; phylum Streptophyta; class Magnoliopsida; order Myrtales; family Combretaceae; genus Combretum; species Combretum micranthum. The sequence goes on along the minus strand of JAMXBD010002053.1, from coordinate 182,713 downwards.
TTACGGTTAAAGGAAAATCTCACCTATGAGGAGCATCCAATAGAGATCTTGGATAAGAAGACTCAGAAGCTTAGGAATAAAGAGATCCGATATGTGAAAGTATTGTGGAGAAACCACGCTTCTGAGGAAGCAACTTGGGAAGCTGAAGAGGAAATCCGAAGGAAATACCCCAAGTTGTTTGAGAATCAAGGTACGTCAGTTCAGTTTTGAGGACAAAACTCTTTTTAAAGTAGGTAGGTTGTAAACCCTGGTTTTTCAAGTAGCCAAGATAACCCTAAACCGGAATAGCTCAAGTCTAGAGTGAGAACTAGGAACCCTAATTCCGGGTTTTCCTCGGTTTCCAGTTAAGAAATTTTTATAAGAAAATTTAATTTTGAATATAGTTCTTAATTATATTTCAAACCAAGAAAATATCAGTTTTTAAGAAAATTTCAATTCCGGGTCATCCCGAGACCCATTATAGAAAAACGTGCCCCGGAACTAGAATTTCAAAAATTTACTTATGAGTACTCATTTGAACCGAAATAAAATAAGGATTTCAAAAATATATTTCATAATTTTCGGTTTATGAAAAATACAGTTATAGCCTTTTATTCGTATTTCATTACTACCGGAAATTAAATTGTCTTGTCAACTATTCCTACTATTCAAAAGTACCACCTATACTACCTTTTAGCACACTCTACAATTCCAACCCTTACCATCACTCAAATCAACTCCTTTTCTCCATGCTTTTTGTCTCTTAAAATTCATTTCAATTTATGACAAGTGATACAATTTCAAGTCAAGGACAAATCAAAGGTAAATCAAATGAAAAATCAAAGTTCCCTTTCCCCTTAAGCTTCCAAAACCGGCACCATTGCCCCCCCCCCCCCCCCCCCTTCCATGCTCCATTTGAATTTTCTTTTACTTCTTTTAACCTAAATCCACTTCATATATAAGCTATTTCCTCTCTCTCTCATTCTTTCATTTCTCAACTTTTACAAAGTGAAAAGCTCTCAAAAACCTTCTTTTCCTCTTGGCCGAAAATTCCAAGTCCCCACACACACACACAACTTCCATTTCTCTTTACATCTTCTTTCCACTTCAAGTAAGTAAGCCTTCACTCCATCCACTCAAGATCTTGTTATGGCTAAGTGATTCTTGGATATTTCAACTAAATGTCCCATGATCTTTTTGGAAAACAAGAATACCGAACCATTACAAAGTAGATCTAACTTTTAAAGGAGCTTTCATGCCAAAAGCTTTATGTTTATCCATCAAAAAGTTTTAAACAAAAGATCTTTTATAAAAATATAGTTTTTATGTTTTCAAAACTCATTTAAGCATATGAAATAATAGATCTATCATTTTACTACTCATGATCATGTAGGCATTTAAGGTTTCATTATTATTTTGTGTTTATGTGCATTAATAGTCTTTAATGCTTTTGTCTTTAGTAAATAACCTTCTAGTATATAGATCTATGGTTAGATAAGTTAATAAAGTCAAAAAGGAAAACACTTTTCAAGAAAGACTTGTGTAAATTCGGATGACTTTGAAACCTAGGTCAAAAACACTTTTATCAACTTCTAAACATATATTTTACAAGAAAATGAAGCCTATGGGTAATAGATAATGTTTAGTATATTTTTCATGAGTCTAAATGATTTTTACTAAAGAAAATGTTGGAAACAAGAAATGAAGTCCAATAGAAGTTTTGAGCTAAAAGTCATGTAGACAAAATTCGTAATAATGGATGTATGTTAGAAAACACTATTTTTCCAACTTCAAAAATGTATTTTCTTAAATAAATGAAGTCCTTAGGTATAAGTATAATAAATACTTAAAGTTTTAAGTATAAAATATATTTTTCCTAAAGGAATCAACTTGAAAATGGATTTCTAAATTCGGATTTTTGGAAACCCCATAGTAAAAGACCCACTTAAAAGTTTATAAATGAGGATTTTATTAAAGAAATAAAGGCCTTAGGATATAACTAATATAAGGGTCAAAATTTCTTTAAACAAAGTAGATTTTTCTAAAGAAAATCCTTGTAATATGTAGGTGTGACAAGTGTAGTAAACTCACTTGTTAACAATGGTATGAAATGGTTTCTAAGAAAAGTTTATTTAAATTCTTTAAATCTAAAAGTTATAAGAACTTAGGCTCATTAGAGTTCATATCATGACATTCATGATAGGGAAAATCATTACCATTGCATTTAGTTCATTTTGTACTTAGGAATCTCAAGTGCATTCATGAAAACCGCATTTTTGGAATCAATAACCCGCTGTACAGATCTGATCCCTCAATTCCGAGGCTTAGATATTTTCAAAACTTGATTTAAACTTCATATTTAGAAAGCTCTTCCGAAGTAGATAGAAATCGTATAAAATTTGCGAAATTCGACTTAAAACGACCAAGTTATGGAAATTTTAAAACGGAACTTCGAAAATGACGCGAATTCCGATTTCACTAAGTTTCCTAGAGTTTTAGTGTCCTAAGTTGGTAGAATACTTATTAGGGTATTTCTTATATGAATAGGTGAACCCGAGGACGTTGAGTCTTTGCCTCTGGATTACTATTACTAGAAGAAAGGCGAACCAATGGCGGAGTGAGTTTTTCTTCCCGATTCATTTATTGTATGTGCTTGTAAAGTAGTGCACTAGAATGTAGGACAAATGAATGGAATATGAATAATGGGGAATGATGGGAAATTATATGTTGATGATGATGTGAGAACTCAAATTAAGAATATCGGAACCGGGTGATAAACTTTGGTTGTGTAGTTAGCTATGATGGATTGTCTGAAAAATTGTTTGATCGCCTGAGTAAAATGGCTTAATCAACTACTTGGACTAATGCTAAATTGACATGTGCATATCACAAGGGGAAGGAGCATTAGCATTCGTAGGTTAGTCGTGAACCATAAACGACATCGAATAATCGTAGGTTAGTCGTGAACCATAAACGACATCGAATAATCGTAGGTTAGTCGTAAACCATAAATGACATCGAATAATCGTAGGTTAACCGTGAACCATAAACGGCATATTGTTAGTACCACAGTAGTCGTTAATCTGCTAACCCGGGATGGAGGGCGCAATTCCATCCACATATGATTTTCGGTTTGTCATATGTATGTTGAACTCACGTGTTTGATGCATACACTTGTTTGATTAATAACTTGATTGAATTGTTGTGACATAAATGTTTTTGTGGGAGATTACACTCACTAAGCTAGTTAGCTTACGTCCCTACAGTCCATTCCTTTTGCAGCTTTCCCATTTGTGGCTTAGGCGACGTGACCCGGCTGAACAGGTACCGAAGCTAAGAGTTTTTCCTAGAAGTTGTAATTTCTATATTAGACTTCCATAGAAAACTTTTAAGACTTGGATGACTGTATAAGGCCGTTAATTATTCTTTTGCGGGGGAATGCCCCTTAGATTTTGTAATATTTATTTATGTTTCATGAATTATATCCTACTGCTAATGCATGCCAAATTAAGCTTTTATGTCCATTCGGACACGTACTCTATTGTTGTAAAGGTACGCCTTACATCTATATGAGGTTCTCGAAAGACTAAGGTGGTAATTTGGGAATCTTATATAGTATGTGGCGGACTGTTACGTTTAGGGTACCCTATGGGGCGTGACAGCCACTGTCCTTTAATTTACTCCTATTTTGACTAAAATAAATATATTTCAATCCTCCTTCAAAAAGCTACACATACCATTAATTACACAATTCAATTTCAAGTCAAATTTCAACAAATCCCTCTCTCTCTCCTCTTCCAAATTCACGTGAGAACCCCCCAAAATCTGCCTTGTTTTATTTTTTTTCTTCTTTCATTCATTTAATACACTCATTTTCTCTCTCTCTTTCATTTACTCCTTTAAACCTTTTTCATTCCTTAACTTTTTCTCTCTCTTTTTCTCTTTTCTTCTTCATTTTGTTCTTGTTCCTTCAAGAACACAAGCTGCCCCCATTCCATTTTTGAGCTCCCACACATATTTCTTCAAGATTTTTGAATAAAACTCTTGTCCAAAGCTTCCATAGGTGATATAGGTAAAGTATAATGAGAGCTTCATGCATCAAATAACATTCCATAAGCTTAAAAGCTAAGGATGATGATGCCAAAATGAAACACTCCTCTTCTCTATGATTATTATCTTGTATCATTATTATTTTCTTATTTAAAGTAGTTATATTTTGTAGATCTAACTTTTTATAGCTTTGATTTTTGTTTATGCCTTAGATCTTGTTATTGAAGTTATTATTATTGTTATTGCTTATGATTTATGCATATATTCATCATTCACATAACTATCCTAGTGTTCATGCATTTAAAACTAGTGTAGTAAACTAGATTTAGTGTTTTGAGTTCATAAAATACATTAGACTTTTGTTTTATGTTCATAAACAACTTATAATGGCATGATGATAGTAGGAATGTTTTAGAAAACTCAAGATCTATTTTATTTTCAATAAAAATCATTTTTGAAAATTCGGATGAAAATGGAACCATATTTGGAAAAGTTGTTTTTCAACTTCAAAATGTGTATTTTTCATTTAAAATGAATGGCTTAGGGAATAGATAACATAAATGAGTGATTTTGATGAGTAAAGTTTAGATCTATGAGTTTATAGTGTACTACCATGCATTTGTTTTATATTTATGTTTATATTAAGTGTAGATCTTGGTTTTGAACTCAAACAAAAATTATGAAATTCGTATTTTGGCAAGACCCCTATTTAAAAACCACTTTCCAAGTGTCAAAATGACATTTTTACTTAAGATAATGAAGGCTTAATATATGTATATCATCAAGACTTCTTTTTACAAGAATCAAAGATGATTTTCAAAATAAAATAAAAATCTTATTTTCGGATTTAGGTCAAGACATATTTTAAAAACATGTTTACAATCAAAAATGAAGTTTTTATTCAAGATATGAAGGGCTCTTAAGATATGATATGTAAGGAATGGATTTTCATAAGTTTAGATAGATTTTATCAAAAGATATGTCCAAAAATAAATTTGGTAAATTCGGATCTCAACCAAGACCAATTTTGAAAACCCATTTATCAACTTCAAAACTTGTGTTTTATATGAAAAATGAAGAGTTTAGGTCATAGATATCATTAAGTAGTGATTTTTATAAGTTGAAATAATTTTTGATGAGATTAATGTATAAAACAAGAAATAGAATCAAGATGGAAATTTTGAGTTAGTAATCAATTTGTGAAATTTGTAATTTTGAATGAAGGCTATAAGAACACCTATTATCCAAGCTCAAAATGAAAATTTTATGTAATGAATGGTGTCCTTAAGTAATAGGTACCATAAAGTCTTAAATTTTAATGCATTAAACAAGTTTTTCCCAAAGAAATCATTCAAAAAGTGGATTTTCTAAAATTCGGATTTTTGAGTAAATCCTATTTGAAAACATATTTGCAAAGTGTAAAATGCAAATCTTTATGTAAAAATGAAGTCCTTAGTGGTTATGTATGGTTGAGCCCTAATTTTCTAAATATCAAATGATTTTTACTTAAAAGAATCACTCAAAAACTAATTTTATAAAATTCGGATTTTGGAATCAACCCTACTTGAAAACATGTTTACAAATTGTAAAATGGAAATTTTTATATAGAAATGAAGGTCTTGGATAGTATAGATGATGAAGACTCAATTTTAACTAAGATAACTAGGAATTCCTAGGAATTAATCCCAAAACACAAGTAAGTTGTCAAAGTTAGGAAACTAGATTTTTCGCAAGTAGTTATTGTTGAAGTCTTGCAAATAAATAAATAAATAAAAAGTTATAAAATTTTCTTTTAGCAAAAATCATCAGGATCATGCATACATTAAACTCATCTCATGTCATTCATGTTAGGAAATCATTCATATTGCATGTATAGCTAATCTATATAATAGGAACATTACAAATTTACAAAAATATTTTTTCGGAATTGAAATTGCTACTGTTCCGATCTGATCCACTTTTTTGAAGCTTCAAAGTTTTCAAAACTTAAATATAATATTAGAATTAGATAGATCTTTCGAAGTAGATAGAAATCGATATATAATTTACGAGATTCCGATTTAAAATGACTAAGTTATGGTCGTTTTAAGTTGGAATTCTCGCTTAGGACGAGAATTACGAACTTGATAGTTTGTATGAGATAGTTTGGACTAGTTAAGTGATGAAATACTTATTAGGTATTTCTTCCTTTTTAGGTGACTCTGATATCGGCGATTCCTTACCACCGATTACTTATACTAAAAGACCGGTGATCCAATGACGAGTGAGTCTTCTTCTTATTTTGTTACCTTGTTTGTGCTTGTAGCTAGTCGCATTAGAAGTATAAGAACAAGATAAAAATCGATATGAATGGGGATGGGATATACCATGAGACTGTGATGAATATATGCCAAAGAATACTAAAGCATATCGAAACCACGATTGGATTGGATAACTGCACTGTTCATATTATTTCTGTTATATATATGATATTGGTTGGTCACTTTAAAGAATGTATGAATATTTTGACGTAAGCAAAAATTAAATTGGTCATGCATTGCAACGGACATATTGCATTTGGTAGCGTGCTACTCCTACGCAGGTCGATCGGTATGGTCCGATGATGACTCGTTTGGGATAACAAGGCTGCAATCAGAGCTCATTCATGGGAACTAAGGTGCATGGGGATGCATTCCATGGGTGAGCCTAGCCGAGTCGAGTGCTATGAACCGAGAGCTTGGGGACTAGCAGCGGTCATGTAGACTTCAATACCATTCCTAACCCAAGATACGAAGGGCATAAATCCGTTCTGTGTGTGGGTTTCGGATACCCATACATAATTGTTTGCTCATGTGTTTGTTCATGCATAGCATATGGTTGATTATAACTTGCTTGTTATGGTACAGAATTAAGAGAATTCTTGCTAAGCTAGTGTAGCTTATACCCCAATAGATGTTTGAATGAACAGGTTATCCCAAGAATGCTAAGTGGGGACTAAGATGGTTGAAGCCGAGAATGACTTCGGGATTTCGGCAAAGAATAAGAATGCTTAAAGTTATTAGCTAGGTTTTATGATTTGCCTTGTAATAGTTTATGTAGGGAAGTCTGTGGATGAATGTAATTGAAGTTTAATAATTTGTATTTTGAAGTATAGTGATTCGTATATAAAGTATAGTGATTTGCATCTGAAGTATAGTGAATTGTATTTCCTTTACATTGTTACTCAAGCGTATCAATATAAAATGTATCTCTTTAATGTGTCTCCTCTATGTGTTAGACGTCTTGTATATACTATGGAAGCCTTCGCATGACTGAGGCGGTCATTCCTAGGCTTTAATATTGTGTACGGTGGACTGCCACGTTTAGAATACCCTTCGGGGCGTGACACCAATTGTTTTATTTTATCTCATTTTTATAAATGAAACAAACCCTAATTCATTTATATAGATAATCTTTTACTTTTCTCTTTCCTTGATTTACAACTTTTGTTTCAAAAAAAACCCACAAAATCCTCTCTATTTCCTCCCTATTGCCGTGAGCCTCACCACTCTCTCTCACACACACAAGTTTCATTTCTTCTTCATTTCTCCACTTGAATCAATCTTAGGTGATGAATCATAAGCCTTTCTACCCTTTTATCTTGTAATGGTAAGAATATTCATGAGTATTTTCACTCTAAATCCCCATGAGCATTTGCTAGGGACAAGAAAATATTAATACATGAATATCAAGGCATCACAAAAGTAGATCTTGTGTTTGAATGAGTTTTTGTTAAAATATTTTCTTGTTCATGCATATAAAAGTAGAGATCTTGCATAAAAATATATGTTCATACTTTTAAACTTCATTTCATGCATTATAAGTAGTGGATCTAGCATTTAGATACTCACATTTTATTTGACATTCATGTTCTCATGAAAATTTTGTGTTTTCATGTATTAATGCTCATAAAGGCTTTGCCTTATATATAAATGTTGTAGTTAGTAGATCTTCAAGTGGATGAGACAAGGAATTTAAAAAGGAAAAGTTTTTGTTTCAAATGTTCAAAGAAAAATTCGTATGACTTCAAAGCTATATTTTAAAAACCTTTGTATCAACTAAAACTCATGTTTTATGTGAAAAATGAAGGGTATAGGTAATAGATATCCTTAAGTAATGATTTTTATAAGTTGAAAAGAGTTTTGATGAGATTAATGTGTAAAACAAAGAGTAGAAACAAGATAGAAAATTTTGAGTTATCAATCAACTTGTGAAATTCGTAATTTTGGATGATGACCATGAAAACACCTATTGTCCAAGCTCAAAATAAAATTTTATGTAATAAATGAAGTCCTTAAGGAATAGGTATAATAAAGTCTTAAATTTTAATGCATTAAACAAGTTTTTCCTAAAGGAATCATTCAAAAATTAGATTTCTAAAAATCCGGATTTTTGAGTAAATCCTATTTGAAAATATATTTGCAAAGTGTAAAATGCAAATTTTTATGCAAAAATGAAGGTCTTAGGTAGTATATGTTGTAAAGACTCAATTTTAACCAAGATAACTAGAAATTCCTAAGAATTAATCCCAAAACACAAGTGAGTTGTCAAAGTTAGGAAACTAGATTTCTCAATAGTAGTTATTGTTGAAGTCTTACAAAATAAAGAGTTCTAAAATTTTCTTTTAGTAAAAATCATCAAAATCATGCATATGTTAAACTCATCACATGTCATTCATGTTAGGAAATCATTAATATTGCAATAGATAATTGATTTGTCAAGTAGAAACATTTCAAATATTTATAAAACTATTTTTTGGAATTGAAAACCGTTATTGATAAGAACCGATCCTTCTATTTCGTGACCCAAATATTTTCAAAACTTAAAAATAATATTAGAATTTGATATATCTTTCGAAGTAGATAGAGATCGATATATAATTTGCGAAATTCCAAGTTAAAATGACCAAGTTATGGCCGTTTTAAGTCGGGACTTTGCAAATGGCGAGAATTACGAATTTATTAAGTTTTGATATATAGTTTGGATTAGTTAAGTGATGAAATACTTATTAGGGTATTTCTTCCTTTTTAGGTAATCTCGAAACTGAAGAATCTTTACCACCGGACTACTACTACTAAAAGACTGGCGAACCATGGCCAGTGAGTACCACTTCCAATTTCAATTATTGTTTGTGATTATAATGGCAGTTGCACTAGATACTCGGCAAAGATAAAATGGGTATGCATGATGGGGATGAATGGGTATTATATATGTTTGTTGTTGATATGAGAAATCGATTGTAAGAATATCGAAGCTGGGTGATTGACCATTGTTTGTATAGATGGATTAGGATTGATTGTCTACGATTATTGATTGATCACTTGAAGAATTGACATAACTGAATATTCAGAATTGAAAATAAATATGAACTCATTCATATCATATAGGGATGGAGCATTAGCATTTGTTGGTTTTCCGTGATCCTAAACGGTGTAAAAGTTGGTTAATCATGATCCATAAAACGAATTAATGAGTTGGTTAATCATGATCCATAAAACGAATTTATAAGTTGGTTGACTGTGAGCCTAAATGGCTTCGTACCGCAGAATTCATTAATTTGCTAACCGGGATGGAGGGCACAAGTTCATCCACATATGATTTCCGACTGATCATGTCACGCCCCAAAGTGTACCTAAAATGCGACAGTCCACCACACTCAATATTTAAACTTAGGTATGATATCCTTAGTTATCCCATAAGTTTACATATCGAGTGTAAGGTGTACTTGCACAATTTTTAGGATCACACTTTGAATCGAATAGCCTGAAGAAGGCATACATTAGCATTAAGAATAGAAATCTCAACAGATAAATAAGTTAAGTTTTACAAAAGTCAAGGGGGCATACCTCTGCCAAAAATAATAATAGAAGTTATCCAGTCTAAAACCATATTACAAAGGTTAGGGTTTATGTTAAAGAGATTTTCCTAGAAGTCCACGCCTCTAGCTAGGTCCCAACTTCTTCAAAAGCTCATTCATCCAAAAGATAACCCTGTGAAATGTGTTCTCTCGAAATAACCAAAAATAGGAACACCACAACAAAACTATCGGGGTGTAAGCTAACAGGCTTAGTGATATTCATTTCCCAATATTTAATACTCAACAACAGTATATAACAAAAAATTTGCAACCATATGAAATGCACAAACATATAAGCATACAATACATAAGACCCTTCCGAAATCTTATGTTGAATGGATTTACCCTCCATTCGGGGTTAGGTGTTTCAAGCCCATACGACCAACATTTAAATTCTTCTCACTTCTTATTGTGGTTCATAAAGGTGCCTAGCCACCACTTTTAAATTTTACTGTGGTTGATACAGGTGCTCACCCACACACATTTTCAATTACGGCCTATACGCCATCATTCGAGTTTACAGGCCCCTCGTTGCCCAATTATTATGCCTTCTTCCCACAAAGGTATAATAACCTATGCAATGTGACTCACTACGTGATATGCATGTACAGTTTATTCATATAATCGTGGCATGTTAATTAAGTAGATTAAGTGCAATCATAGAGATTTCAAACAATCCAAGTCTATACTAGCTCGTACAATAATTTTTCAACAATTCTCATCTCGATATATTATCATTCATTCAACCAATATTAGATCACAAATCATCATAATTTTGTCTTTTCCTAATTCTAATGCTACTACAATTACAAGCACATACATAACACTATTTAAGAAATAAACTCACTCGACTATGGAGAGAAATCCACTAGTCGTAGTAGTCCTTAGGGAGTGGCAATCCGTCCTCCAAATCACCTAAGTATAAGGAATACTCTCAATGAGTATTTCTCAAAGTTCTAATAAACTTAACAATTCTATTTGCTAAGTTCATCAATTTTCGCCTAAGATGAAGTCCTAACTAAAATGGTCATATCTAACTCAATTTAACTCGGAATTGCGCATATTATATATCGATTTTATCTTCTCTATATTATCCATTTCCTAAGTTAAATCAAATATAAAGGTCATTTGAGGGCCGAAAAACCACTATACAGCAGGGTTACGAAAATTCCAGTTTTGAGTTATTATTGAGAATTGTTACTTTTGTTCCATTTAACTTCTTAGATCAACTTATATTGGTTGTACACTTGTAAAGAGAACTCCTAGCCAAAGATAAATAATTAAATACTTATATGATCATCAAGATATCATGCAAATGAAAATTCTAAGAATGTACTTTTGTAAAAACTGAAATTTTGAGTTGAAACTCTTTTTCTTTTGAAAACAATCCTTTGCTAAAACTAACATGACTCAATGAAAATAATTTTCTTATGTCACCTATTATCAAAGAATTCCATTTTCTACACAAAATCTTGTTTTGAAGTCTAACATAAGGTTTTCAAAATTCATCTCTTCCAAAATCCGAATTTCTTCCTTAAGTTTTAGAATGAGAATAAGACCTAGACTTGTCTTTTACAAAACTCTTTATTTTAGAAATGCCATCTAGGAAAACTCATCTAAACTTATGAAAATCCAATCCTTAGGATATCTATAAAGAGCCCTTTATTTTTGTCTAAATCTTCATTTTGGGGTTAGATAATAGGTTTTAAAAATGGGTCTTGGCTTAGATCCGAATTTCAAAAATTGTTTTTGAATATATCTCTTGATAAAATCCATCAAGACTCATGAAAATCATCATTTACATATGCTATCTAAGAGCCTTCCATTTCCCAAATAAAATCTTCCTTTTGAGTTGTAAAACATGTTTTTAAACCATGTCTTGGCCTAAATCCAAAAATAAGAATTTTATTTTGAAAGTAACTTTTGAAAATCACATTTGATTCTTGTAAAAAGAAGTCTTGATGATATACATCCACTAAATCTTCATTTTTTAACTAAAACTTCCATTTTGAGACTTGAAGAGGGTTTTTAAATATAGGTTTTGCCAAGATACGAATTTCACTATTTTTACTTGAGTTCAAATCTAAGATCTACACATAATATGAACATGAATATAAAAGAAATACATGGTAGTAAATCTAAACCTATAGATCTAAACATAAACATAACCAAAGCTTCATAAAAATTAGATCTACAAAGTATATAAAAAATATGAAATAATAAAGTCTTAAAGACAACAAATATAGCAATATTATTATAGATCATCAACAAGAGGAGTGTTTCAAAGTTTTGGCACCATCATCTCTAGCCTTTAGGCATTATGGAGAGTCCTTTGATGCATGAAACCTCCATATAATCAGCCATAGTGTCTATGAAGCTTAAGAAGAAAGATTTACTCAAGGATATTCAAGAATGGAGTGTGGAAATAAGAAATGGAAATGGGGGCAGCTTTTATTCTCTTGCAAGAACAAAGGAAAGAAAGGAATAAAGAGAGGAAAAAGAGAGCAAAAGAGGTAGGGTTTGCAAAGAGAGAAATGGCATAAATAAAAGGCATTTAATAGAGAGAGAGGAGTGTATTAATGTGTGTTAATTAATTGAAAGAAAAAAAAATAAAATAATGGCAGATTTGGGGAGGGCTTCACATGAATTAGAAGGGAGAGAGAGAGTGTGTAGTTAGTTTGTAACTTAAATTTTTGAAAGTGTAACTTATGTACTTAATGTGCTAACTAAAGGAGACTTTAAAATCATTAAATAAATTATTAAAATAAAAGAAATGTGGCTATTTTGAAGAGTATGGTAAGCTGCCATGCATTGAAAATAGAGTGTAGAATAAGTGAAAGAAAATTTGAATAATGTGTAGAAGTAACAATTGAAGTGTACTTGAAGTATGGGTTGAAAAAGTATTTTTTATTAGGAAAATATATAAAATAAAATTAAGAAAAATATTTTTAAATAAGTGGCAGAATTTTCATAAATAAAATTAAATAATCAATTGAATTATTTTAGCATTTCAACAAATATATTACCGATACGGTCAAAATATGCTTATATAAGCTATAATTGATATTTTTAGATTCCAAAAAATTATGAACTCGATATTTTTGAAATCCTTATGAAAATATGAGTCTAAAAATATTAAATATATATTTTTAATTTTTCGAGCCCTAGGACAGACTTTCCAAAAATAATATCCAATCAGGTTTGAAATAAACCAATCTGACATTTTTAAGAAATCAAATATTATTACAGACTATTCTACACACTTTACTAAATTTTCGACTTCTCGATTTACAAACATGGAATTTTCGGATCTAAACTGTAGGGTTAAACTTGAGATCCGTTGACTTAAGATTTCCGATTGACTTCCCGGCTTAGGGTTAAGGCTTAGGATTACTTTAAAAACCAAGGGCTTACAGGTCATATGTTTGCTGAACTCACATGTTTGATGCATATCACTTATTTGATTAATCACTTGTTTGATTGATGTGCTATTATTGTGATCATGGAAGTTTTTACTCACTAAGCTAGTGTACCTTACGCCCCTATAGTTTCTATTTATTGCAGCATGAGTTTGTATGGCTTAGGTCGAGACCAGCTATAGCTCAGGTACAGGAGCTAGGCGTTTCCTCTAGAAGTTGTATTCAGATTTGATTGGACTTTCGTAGGAAACCAAGGGACTCTGGATGACTGTAATGGATCTTTAAATATTCTTTTGCGAGGGAATGCCCCTTAGACTTTGTATCTAATTACTTATGTGTTTTGATTTATTATCTATTGCTATCGAATGCTAAATTAAGCTCTTTAACTCCATTGAGTCGAGTATTCTATTACTGTAAAGGAACGCCTTACATCTATACAAGACTCTCAAAGGACTTGGGTAGTAATTCGAGAGTCTTATATGGCATGTGACGGACTGTTACATTTAAGATACCCCTATGAGGCGTGACAGTTTAAGTTGGTATCAGAGCACTAGGTTATAAAGATGGACAATAGAATTAAAAGAAACCGAACCTATAAGTTAAATAAATAGGTTAAAATGGAGTTAAAAAATTTTTTTTTAGGCTAATTAGGAGTATTTTCTTGTTGTAGGTCTCTCTGGGTGAGACTTGTGAACGCGCTACAAACTTTACAAAAAGAAATGATGAAACACTAGTGGAGTATCGAGAGGTTGAGGGAATTGTGTGAAGACTTTGCGTTGGCAAGGGGTCCCTGGACCTTAGGGGAGATGTTTAGATTATGGAAGGAAGGATTGAGATATGCGAGATGGGCCGCTGTAATAGATCAATTGAGATATGATCCTATGAGAAGGAGGAGCTGGACTAAGTTAGAGACCATATACACTCTAGAGAGAGTGATGGTGGAGTACAGGCGTGAGCCCATGATTAGGGAGGCTACCTTTATTTTGAAGAACGAAGGAAACCCGACCCCTCCTGACTTTAGAGTGTGGATTACCATAGGACCATTGTATGTATCTGCTCATGATAATCTTTCTGACCACCATGATTGGAACATAGCAGATGCATGGAATCATATTGTGTGACATGCTGTTTACCTAGATATTCTCCTACCTCACATAACCATTCCACCTCCACCAGCTAGGGATGTAGGCATGCAGTTAAATAATGCACTTGTGCCGGAGGAGGGTAACGAGATTGAGGAAGAAGAGGAAGAAGAGGATCCCGAGGAGGACCATAATTAGGCTGAGAATGTGGTACCTAGAACCCCTACCCCTCCCTTAGAAATGGAAGAAGACCTGAACCCTTATCCTAATCAAGTTATTTGGGATTTTAACCAAGATTTGGAGATTCTCGATAGCAGGAGAAGAGAGCCTGAAGTAGATCCCCTTGTATGGAGAGATATTTATATTGAAGGTGAACGTCCTCCAATGATTAATGAGGTGGTTCTCGAACCCATGGTCCCTGAGCCCATGGAAGTAGAGACGGAGGATGAAAGGATTAGGAGTGAAGCCCGAGAGACTGTACACCAATTATGGGTAGAGGCAGGAAGAGAACTTAGGATAGAGGAGAATCAAGAAAATGAGCAAGGAGTGAGGGTTAGTGAAGAGGAGGTAAATCCGGAAGGAGATCCAAGAGTTGAAACAAATGAGGAAAGTGAAGAGCATGATCACGAGGCTTTAGTTTGACCCACTAGGAGGAGGAGATTGACCGTGAGGGAATATCTCAGCCAATTTATCCGTCAGGACGACGATAGTTCTTTTAGTAGGGGGCGGCTCCCCAACCCGACTCACGATGATCCGAGTGAAGACTGAGAAGTGGAAAGATAGTGTAACCCATAGAGTTTAAATGGAATTTTTTTTTCTTTTTGTTGTTTTGTTTGTAGTAGGCAATGCGGGATGCTAATTTGCATTAGGTTTCCTTAGACAGTTTAGTGTTCTGTTCTTTTCCTTTCTTGTAGTTTTGTTTTAGTTTTGGCTAGAAAAATCATGTTTAAGACTAAGACTAGATCAATAGCTTGTCAAATTTTGTGACTGAAAAATTCTAATGTAATTCCTTGTATGGCTTGCTAAAGTAATGAAGGATCATGTTTTATTTCAAAGGAAAGAAATTACTATTATTCTTTGATGAACAAGCATGTTGTGCATTAGCCACAGATAGTATTAACCACATATAGTCACATGAGCACTCATTCATTCATACCATTATTCTAAACTTGCGAATTTATTTCTTTATATACGAGTTCCTTGTTTTATGGTTTCCATATTGTTATATGAAGTTTCATAAGATGATTTACATTTCAAAAATTATGATTTCTCGAATTTTCTTAAAGTCATGAACCTTGTTTGACGATTAACTTTTACAAATTTGAAAAACATTAAAAAGACACTAAAACATACTAAATAATGTGCAAACAACGAAACCGATGGATCCACAATCAGGAGCAAGAACCTCTCCGAATGAAGTCGACCAACCTGCTATGTCCCAACCAAACCAATAGGGATTAGCACCCCAGAACCCACAAAATGATATGATGAATGTGATTGGGCAGTTGGCCAATCTTTTAAAAACATTCATCCAGAACCAAAACCAAAATCAGAACCCGCATCAAGGACAAAGTGTCAGGGATTCTGCTCTGCTACCTCCATCACCCGTAGATCATAGGAAGTGACTGCCGAGGTCCCCGCTCCATAGGAGGAGCATTCATACAACACACCTTTACCACCACCTCCACCATATCGAAGACCTCAACAAAGCTCCTTATCGAACTTTATCAAGAGTAACCGGTATTTTGATGGGGCATTTGGTAAGCCCGATGAAGCCGAGGACTGGTTGGCTCAAATAGAGTGTTCCTTTGCTGCTTATGAGATTCTACCATATTTGCAGTTGGAATATGTGACGTATATGCTGAGGTATAATGTAAGAGTCTGGTGGGACTCCAAAAGAAGAAGCTTAGCTCCACCCATTACATGGGAGTCCTTCCATCGGGAATTCTTGGAGAATTATTTTCCCTCAAGTTTAAGAGTGAAATACAGTGCAGACTTCTTGCATGTCAAACAGAGGGGTAGAACGGTGGAACAATATGAGACAGAATTCACTCATCTGCTACAGTATGCACCCGAATCCTTCAGGGATAGTGAGGAGTTGAAGAAACAAGTATTTTTGGGAGGACTGGATGAGGATGTAAGGATCAAGTTGGTAGAATTTAGAATGAAAACCTACCCAGAGTTGGTAGAAAAGGCTCGAGTAATTGAAGGAGTTAAGAAGAGAAAATACCAGGAACCTAACAAAAGAGTATTCGGAAGGAGGCTGTTTGATGCCTCAAGTTCAGGGTTTAAAGGAAAAAGGTACAAGCCATACCATGGATTCAAGGACAATGCTAGTGGGAGGCCGAATCAGTCAAAGGGCGGTGTCACTTGTTGGAAATGCAAGGAGGCTCATGTTCCCAGGCAATGCCCGCAGCTGAGGAATAGGTGTTATTTTTGTGGTGAATCTAGCCACATGGTCTACACATGTCCAAAGATAATGGCTGTGACCTGCTTCATCTATAAGGAAAAGGGCACTTGGCCTCTGAATGCTCAAAAAGGAAAAGTGTGGCTGCTCGACCTTTTGGGACTTTGAGCAATGCCGACACTATGAGATCTGGGAGTAAAAGTGGAAGCCGTGCGACATCAGCTATGCATAGGATGAGACTCTACAACTTTGAAGGCCAGTGGATGATCGAGGAGGATGACAATAAGGAAGTGGAGTTGGCCGCCATGGACCAAGGAGACGGCATGGATAGCGGCCTAGTGACAGGTTAGTACCAAAACCCTCTTAAGTTAAAAGTTCTTTATTTAATAGTTTTCCATAAGAAATTAAAATTTGTAAAAAGGAAGGCTGGAACCTAAAACCTCCAAATAGATAGCAGTGAGAGTGTTTTAGGATCGAGTAATGATGGACGTTTGTTGACCACAAGGCACATATGGGTAAATGAAATTGAGGCTTATGTTTTGTTTAACACGGGAGCGACTCACTCGTTCATCACCACTAGTTTGGTTGGGCAACTTGGATTATCTATAGCCACAACTATTGCTATCCTGAGAATTAAAACACCCACCAGAAGTGTCGTGTCAACTCGAAAAGTAATAAAGGATTGTCCATTGGAGATTCAAAGGCATCACTCAAGGAGTGATTTGATAATATTGGAAATGAATAAGTACAAAGTCATTCTTGGATGAACTGATTAAGCAAGGTTAGAGCTGTAGTGGATTGCCAAAGGAGGATGGTGAATTTTAATGATCAATCAAGAGAAAGAGTGGAGTTCATAGGAAACCATAGTTCCAAGAAAGTTTGGATTAAATTCTTTTGAGTTGATGATGGAAGATGAAGAGATAGTGCCTATCAAAGGTATTCTAGATGAGGAGGAAACTCGGAGGAAACCAGTAGTAAATGAGTACTTGGATGTTGTCCAAAAATCCTACTTGGGTTACCATCGAAAAGAGAAATCGACTTTGAAATTGTGTTGGCTCCAAATATCGAACCAATATCTAAAGCACCATATCGGATGGCACCGGCTAAGTAAAGGAGCTAAAGACACAATTAGAGGAACTCTTAGATCAGAAATTCATAAGACCAAGTGTGTCGCCATGGGGCGCACCTGCTCTATTTGTAAAGAAAAAGGACGGATCTATGAGATTATATATTGATTATTGTGAGCTAAACAAAGTTATAGTCAAGAATCGATGCCCCTTACCAAGGATTGATGATTTGTTTGATCAGCTTCAAAGAGCATGTGTGTTTTCACGCATTGATTTGCGCTCAGGATATCATCGGCTAAGAATAAAGCTTGAGGATGTACCGAAGATGGCTTTTTGTACTTGTTATGGACACTATGAATTTCTAGTGATGTCATTTGGACTGACCAATGCATCGGCTGCATTTATGGATCTTATGAACAAGGTCTACAATCCACCTTTGGATAAGTGTGTAATTGCCTTCATAGATGATATTCTGATATATTCCAAGACTGAGGAACAACATGAGGAACATCTTCGGATGGCGCTACAAACTTTGAGAGAAAACAAGTTGTACGCCTAATTATCTAAATGTGACTTTCAGTTGGAAAGAATATCTTTTCTTAGACATGTTGTAACAGGAGAAGGGATATCAATTGACCCAGAAAAGATTAAGGCTGTAGTGGAGTGGAAGCAGCTACAACAGTTGCTGAAGTAAGAAGTTTCTTGGGATTGGCTGGCTATTATCGTAAGCTTGTGAAAGATTTTTCGAAGATAGCTAAGCTACTGACGCAATTGACACAAAAGAATGAAAAGTTTTCTTGGACGGATAAAAGAGAATAGAGTTTCCAAGAATTGAAACAACGGTTGGTATCAACATCGATCTTAGTTCTGCCAGACCCCGAAAAAGTCTTATACGGTGCATAGTGACACTTCAAGGAATGGCCTTGGATGTGTGCTATTATTGCCTACACCTCTCCAACAGTTAAGACCCCACGAGTAGAATTATCCTACGCATGATTTGGAATTGGCCGCAGTTGTCTTTGTCTTGAAACTTTGGAGACATTATCTGTATGGGCAAAAGTGTGAAGTATACATGGATCACAAGAGTCTTAAATATTTGTTCACACAAAAGGAACTGAACATGAGGCAAAGGCGATGGTTAGAGCTGATAAAAGACTACGATTTGGGAATAAATTACTGTCTAGGGAAAGTTAATGCAGTTGTAGATGCCTTAAGTTGGAAAAATTATGGAGAAGTAGCTGCTTTAATCACAAGCCAAAGAGATCTTATCAGAGATTTTGAGAAGTTAAGGATTGAGTTCATAGACCAAAGTGCAGAGCTCAAAATAGCTAATCTGGTATTGGAACCAACCTTGATTGAAAGAATCAAAGAAGCCTAAAGGTATGATGAAGTAATACAAAGGATTAAAAAGGAAACCCAAGTGGGGAAATATCTGGACTTTGCAATAGATGAGGAGGATGCGATCAGAATGAAGGGGAGATTGTGTGTGCCGAAAGATGGAGAATTAAGAAAAGAGATAATGAGTGAAGCCCACAACTCCGGTTATACTATGCATCCTAGAGGTACCAAGATGTACCAGGACTTGAAAAGCCACTATTGGTGGAATGGCATGAAAAGAGATATAGCATATTATGTAATGAAGTGCCCAGTTTGCCAACAAGTGAAGGTGGAACACCAAAGGCTAGGAGGATTGTCAAAACCTTTACCCATCTTCGAATGGAAGTAAGATCAGATATCCATGGACTTTGTGTGTGGTTTTCCAAAGACTTCCTTGGGTTGTGACGCTGTATGGGTGATAGTGGATCAGTTAACTAAGTCAGCGCACTTCTTACCCATAAACATGACCTATTCAATGGACAAGTTGGCTAAGATCTATATTCGAGAGATTGTGCGGTTACATGGCATACCAGCTGGGATTATTTCAGATAGAGACCTGAGATTTGTGTCTAAGTTTTGGACAAGTCTGCAAAAGAGCTTAGGTACCAAATTACATTTCAGTATGGTATACCACCCTCAGACCGATGGATAGTCTGAGCGGACAATCCAAACCTTGGAAGACATGTTAAGAGCCTGTGCATTGGAATTCAAAGGGAGCTAGGATAACCATATACCTCTCATCAAGTTCGCTTACAACAATAGCTACCACTCAACTATT
Organism: Combretum micranthum; assembly: GCA_024138025.1. Taxonomy (NCBI): domain Eukaryota; kingdom Viridiplantae; phylum Streptophyta; class Magnoliopsida; order Myrtales; family Combretaceae; genus Combretum; species Combretum micranthum. The sequence goes on along the minus strand of JAMXBD010002053.1, from coordinate 162,679 downwards.
CAGATGCCACCTTATATGGACGACGTTATAGGTCCTCGCTGTTTTGGGATGATGTGGAAAAATTAGCTATCGGGCCAGAATTGGTGCAAGAAGCGGCCGATAAGGTGAGGGTAATCCAATGAAAAATTAAAGAAGCTCAAGATAGGCAAAAGAGTTGGGCAGATTTGAAAAGAAGGAAATTCGAGTTTAAAGTGGGCGACCATGTGTACCTGAAAATAAGCCTAATCAAAAGTATAAAGAGAATATGTACACAAGGAAAGTTGAGCCCGCCCTTCAAAATCTTAGAAAGAATCGGAGATCTAGCATATTGGCTAGCATTACCACCGAACTTATCGGGAGTTCATAATGTGTTCCATGTGTCGATATTAAGAAAATATGTACTCGACCCTGAAAAAGTTTTGGAATTGGAACCCATTCAGCTGAAAGAGAATTTGACCTACGAAGAACATCCCATAAGGATTCTGGATAGGAAAACTCAAAAGCTTCAAAGCAAAGAAATTCAATATGTTAAGGTGTTGTGGAGAAATTATGCCTCCGAGGAAGCTACTTGGGAAGCTGAAGAGGAGATTCGGAGAAAGTACCCCGAGTTGTTTGAAGGACAAGGTATGTCGGTTCAGTTTTGTGGACAAAAGTCTGTTTAAGGTGGGAAGGTTGTAAACCCTGGTTTTCCTAGTAATCAAGTGAACATCGGAAACTAGAAACCAAAACCCTAGACCGGATTAGTATAAACCTGGTGAGAGAAACCTCGGAACCCTAGATCTAGCTTTCCTTCAGTTTCATATTAAAAGAACTTTTATAAAATAATTTAATGTGGAATATTATTTTAAAGTATATTTCAAACCATAAAAAGTTCTTATCTCGACAAATTTTCTATTCCTGGCCTTCCTGAGCTCCATTATAGAAAAGCGAGTCCCGAAACTAGGAATTCAAAAAAATATTCTGGAATACTCTTTAGAACCAAAATTTTAAGGATTTAAAAAATAAAAGTTTTATAATTTTTCGGGTTACAAAAATTACAGTTATAGCCTTTTTCTCGTATTTTCTTTACTACCAGTAAAGTAAATGTCTTGTCTACTATTTATTACTATTCACAAGTACAACCTACTACACACACAACCCATTCCCTAGTCTTACATCCTTACAAACACTCATTATATTTTTTTTCCAAGAAATTTTTGTCTCTTAACAAATTATCACATTTAATACATTTTATTACATAAATTACAAATTAAACAATTTCAAATCTCTCTCTCTCCTTCCTTCACGTATGGCCGGCGCATGCTCCCCCCAATTTGCCTCCAATTGTTTTATTTTATCTCATTTTTATAAATAAAACAAACCCTAATTCATTTACTATAAATAATCTTTTACTTTTCTCTCTCCTTTATTTACAACTTTTGTTTCAAAAAAACTCACAAAACCCTCTCTATTCCTCCCTATTGCCGTAAGCCTCACTACTCTCTCACACACACAAAAGTTTCATTTCTTCTTCATTTCTCCACTTGAATCAATCTTAGGTGATGAATCTTAAGCCTTTCTACCCTTTTATCTTGTAATGGCAAGAATATTCATGAGTATTTTCACTCTAAATCCCCATGAGCATTTGCTAGGGACAAGAAAATACTAATACATGAATATCAAGCCATCACAAGAGTAGATATTGCGTTTGAATGAGTTTTTGTTGAAATATTTTCATGTTCATGCATATAAAAGTAGAGATCTTAAATAAAAATATATGTTCATGCTTTTAAACTTCATTTCGTGCATTATAAGTAGTGGATCTAGCATTTAGATACATTTTATTTGACATTCATGCTCTCATGAAAATTTTGTGTTTTCATGCATTAATGCTTATAAAGGCTTTGTCTTATATATTAATATTGTAGTTAGTAGATCTTCAATAGATGAGACAAGGAATTTAAAAAGGGACAGTTTTTGTTAGAAATGTTCAAGGAAAAATTAGTATGACTTCAAAGCTATATTTTAAAAACCCATTGTATCAACTCTAAAACTCATGTTTTATGTGAAAAATGAAGGGTATAGGTAATAGATATCCTTAAGTAATGATTTTTAAGTTGAAATGAGTTTTGATGAGATTAATGTGTAAAACAAAGAGTAGAAAGAAAATAGAAAATTTTGAGTTATTAGTCAACTTGTGAAATTCGTAATTTTGGATGATGACCATGAAAACACCTATTGTCCAAGCTCAAAATAAAAGTTTTATGTAATAAATGAAGTCCTTAAGGAATAGGTATAATAAAGTCTTAAATTTTAATGCATTAAACAAGTTTTTCCCAAAGGAATTATTCAAAAATTAGATTTCTAAAAATCCAGATTTTTGAGTAAATTCTATTGGAAAATATATTTGCAAAGTGTAAAATGCAAATTTTTATGCAAAAATGAAGGTCTTAGGTAGTATATGTTGTGAAGACTCAATTTTAACCAAGATAACTAGAAATTCCTAAGAATTAATCCCAAAACACAAGTGAGTTGTCAAAGTTAGGAAACTAGATTTCTCAATAGTAGTTATTGTTGAAGTCTTACAAAATAAAGAGTTCTAAAATTTTCTTTTAGTAAAAATCATCAAGATCATGCACATTAAACTCATCACATGTCATTCATGTTAGGAAATCATTAATATTGCAATAGATAATTGATTTGTCAAGTAGAAACATTTCAAACATTTACAAAACTATTTTTTGGAATTGGAAATCGTTACTGATCAGAACCAATCCTTCTGTTTTGTGACCCAAATATTTTCAAAACTTTAAAATAATATTATAATTAGATAGATCTTTCAAAGTAGATAGAGATCAATATATAATTTGTGGAATTCCGAGTTAAAATGACCAAGTTATGGCCGTTTTAAGTCGGGACTTCCGCAAATGGCGAGAATTACGAATTTATTAAGTTTTGATATATAGTTTGGATTAGTTAAGTGATGAAATACTTATTAGGGTATATCTATCTTTTTAGGTGATCCCGAAACCGACGAATCTTTACCACCGGACTACTACTACTAAAAGACCGGCAAGCCATGGCCGAGTAAGTAACACTTTCGATTTCAATTATTGTTTGTGATTGTGATGGTAGTTGCACTAGATAGTTGGCAAAGATAAAATGGATATGCATGATGGGGATGAATGGGTATTATATATGTTTGTTGTTGATATGAGAAATAGATTGTAAGAATATCGAAGCCGGGTGATTAACCATTGCTTGTATAGATTAATTATGATTGATTGTCTGCGATTATTGATTTATTACCTGAAGAATTGGCATAATTGAATATTTGGAATTGAAAATAAATATGAACTCATTCATATCATATGGGGATGGAGCATTAGCATTTGTTGGTTTTCCGTGATCCTAAACGGTGTAAAAGTTGGTTAATCGTGATCCATAAAATGAATTTACAAGTTTTTTGACCGTGAGCCTAAACGGCATCGTACCGCAGGATTCATTAATTTGCTAACTCGGGATGGAGGGCACAAGTCCATCCACATATGATTTCCGGCTGGTCATATGTTTGTTGAACTCACATGTTTGATGCATATCACTTATTTGATTAATCACTTGTTTGATTGATGTGCTATAATTATGATCATGGAAGTACTTACTCACTAAGCTAGTGTAGCTTACGCCCCTATAGTTTCTATTTATTGCAGCACGAGTTTATATGGCTTAGGCCGAGACTAGCTACAGCTCAAGTATAGGAGCTAGGCGTTTCCTCTAGAAGTTTTATTCAGATTTAATTAGACTTCCGTAGGAAACTAAGGGACTCTGGATGACTGTAATGGATCTTTAAATATTCTTTTGTGGGGGAATGCCCTTTAGACTTTGTATCTAATTACTTATGTGTTTTGATTTATTATCTATTTCTATCAAATGCTAAATTAAACTCTTTAACTCCATTGAGTCGAGTATTCTATTGTCGTAAAGGGACGTCTTACATCTATACAAGACTCTCGAAGTACTTGGGTAATAATTCGAGAGTCTTATATGGCATGTGGTGGATTGTTACGTTTAGGATACCCCTATGGGGCGTGACAAAAGCTAGAGATGATAATGCCAACATGAAACTTATACCATGTTACACTTAGATCATAATAAATTTATATGCATGTTGATATATTTTGCTTACTAATCTAACCGTCTCTATGTATATATTTATATCCATAGAGTATGTTACTCACTAACCTAACATTTATTTCTTACAATCATATTATTTCATGCAATTTATTTATTACATGCTTTGTTGAGTCTTATCCTTAATCTAAGTCTCAGACTTGTCCTTAATCAAGTCAAATTAATGTGGACTTGTCCATTTCTAAGATCCAAAAAACCTTGTCCAAAATTCTAAGACTTCCATTCAGGGGACTGGATCATTTCAAGTCTCTGGGAGCCTTGATTATGAGCTAAGACTCTCATGCTTTAATTTCGTATCTTTATGTTCTTTATGATTATTGTCTTCATCTTCATAAATTCTCTTTATAGTTTCTTTATTTATGATCATATACATGGAGCATTCATAGTGATTTGTTATGCTAAAATGGAATTTTGAACTTTAAAATTTAACAATTTTATATTATGCGAAACTTCCATTCGAAACTCATTTTCAAGCATAAAAGAAATCATTATAAAAAGGGATATTTTAAAATAAGATCATCCTCTTAATTTCTTTTAAATAATGAAATGAAGAACATGATTTTTTCTTTAGAGATTTTATAGCTTGAACTTCAATCTAGAGTTCCATGTTTTAAAAAATAAAACTTAGCAAATAAATTTTAATCATGGAGATATAGGACAATCAAAGTTCTCAAATCAAATAAGACAAAGTAAAAAACCACAATTTTTAGTAGATCATACGTTTATGAAGTTTTGAGAAATAAAGTTCTACTATCACTCAAAGACAATTTTTCCATAAACTTGAACTTTTGGTTTTTCATAAAATGGTTTTACTAAAAATTCTATTTGAGCAACTTCGGTTTTTTCATGCATGTGTTATGAACTATAATTACTTTTCTAAAAAATGAGAGATATGTATATATGTATATATTTTTGGCTTAGAAGGTCTAAATGAGTAAAAACATGACAAAGTGTAACAAAAAAAAAAAAACTTTTGGAACATACTAGATGCATTATATACAGTTGATTCCAAGACATAAACAACCACAAATAATTAAATCAACTTTAGAAATAGATAAAGAATTCAAAATAGGTAGAAATGACTACTTAAATTGCGGGAATTTCAAACTAAAATGAAAAAGTTATGGCCATTTTAATTACAACTTCCATAACGGGAAAAAATGATGTGAATGGAAAAATAGAGTTGAAAATTTAAGTAGAACCTTTATGAAATACTCATTTGATGTTTTTTTTTTTTAGGTGACAAATGTTTCAAGGCTCCATTTCTAGAAGATTATTTGATTGAAGAACTTCCGTAGTCGAGTGAGTTTTTCTTATGCATTATGTATTCTTGTGTTGTGTTTGTACATTAGTGCTCTAAAATATAGGGAAATGATAAAAAAATGGATTTGCATGTGGTATTATCTTGCGAATATGTTATGTTTCTTCATGTTTGATCAAAGAATGATAACTATATGAAGCTTCGAATGTTTGGTAAATAAGTTGATGTGAATACCATGTTGTTATGTTTGTGATATTGTATTGATCACCCTTAAATGGAATTTAACATGGGTGGACTTAGTTAATAAAACGACCATGCATGGCATAAGTCGAGTCACATTGCATTTCACTACTAGTCCTACACATGGGATCAGAAAGGTAAGGTACCTAGCTCAGCATGAGAAATTAAGTTGTTCGGGGAATATGACCTCATGAAAGAGCTATGCTGGATTGATTATTTTGGGTAAAGAAGCCCGGAGACTTAGTGGTGACGGTTGTTCGAGACCCAATAGAGTGTGATGGTCGGAAGGATCCTTTCTATATAAAGTATTCCTTAACCCCGACACGAAGCATGTAAATCTATTCTGCATATGATGGTCGACTAATTATATGTTTTGTGTGATCATATGAATATTGCATCTCATATGTTTGTATAAACCAACTTGTTTGATTTGTTTTGTGGGTACGTCAATACAAGGATTACTCACTAAGCATGTTGTAGCTTACACCCATATAGATTTCTTTTGACAGGGATACATATGGCTTTGTCCCAAGGAGGTAATACCCTAAGTAGGCAAAAATGAAGGTTTTGGAAAGCTTTTGGAAGGGAATCACATGAAGGCTTAGAATTAGATTCCCTAAGATAAATTTTCTTAATTTGTTGTTGATTGTTTGGAGACTTCTATGTTTGCAAGCAATTTTAAGGTTTCAATGGGGGTATGTCCCTAAGACTTTAAGATTTAAATTTCCTTTTTATGTAGCATTCTTGCATACCTTATTGCTATCCTCTTAAAATGTATAACTTTATTGGCGATCCTTCTTGTGGAAAGTACTCCTTGTACCACATGAAACCTTTTGAGTGACTAAGTAGTCATTCTTAAGTTTTAATATTGTGTACAATGGACTGTCACATTTAGGGTACTTTTTGGGGCGTGACAAAGAAAAAAAGTTATGTGAAAAGTAAAAGTATAAGGTAGACTATATTAGATATGCGTAAAAAAGTTATGGAGTAAGAGTTATAAGAATAAGTATAAGAAAAAGTAGGGTGAGATGAATAATAAATGAATATTAGATAAGATAAATAAATTATCTATAGAGATAAAAATACGCGTATAAAAGCTATATCTGATGTTTTTGTGACTTGATAAGATTGTACATGATTTTTATGAATATCTTAGTATATTTTTAGTGTAAATTGTTTATCAGAATATTTTGTCTCATTTTGCATGTTGGGAGTTAGATATGGAAATTGATCTCAGAAAAGCTCGAAACGATCGAAGTTTTGGTGAATCTGATCATTTTAAGGTATATGTTATTTTTTTTGTTATATTTTAAGGTCATACTATTTTTCTAATTTATTTTAGTATTTTAAGGTTTTAGAAGCTGTTTGATCGAGTCTCAAGTTCCTATGATTTAAGGTTGACTCAATTTGACTTTCAAGTTCCAGTTTCGTTATGACTCTAAGGTTTTACTTATAGGTTTATCATAATATTCTGGTAGTTTTCAACTATAGGAAATTATTTCTTATTATTTTATTATTGAATATCATCTGATTTGCATGTTAGTGATTAGATAAACGAATTGTGTAGTGTAGGGTTTTCGAATTGATTAAGCTATTAGATCATTTAGATGGTGATATGTTTTTGCTAAACGATTTACCTTTAGGCTTTTAGGCTTTATCTAATTCATCTGATATCTTAGGGTTATTGAATCTTATATGATCCCATTTAGGGTTTCTAGGGTTTCGAAATTTTGGGGATCCGAGTTTACTTTAATTCATGTGATATTCTAGGGTTGTAAGATTAATTTGATTTGATCTATGATTTCTAAGATTTAGGTCTGTGATATATTTGGTTGATTAATCAAATTATATTTCTGTTCGAACCTTCTATTTCAACCAAAAGTTAAGGCAAGTATACCTATCTTGTGAATATAGTCTAGTGAGAACAGGTATCGTCCCTTAGGGATTAGAAAAATTCATTAAAATCAACCTATTTCTCTATTATCTACTTCAAATCAATTAATTAAGCTATACTATTATTAAGAATTTTTTTATTGAAACTTATTTTTACTATAATCCAAAACAAACAATCAACAAGAATTTGGATTCGATTTACTTAGCTCATCCAAATAACAAATCTCCCCTAATAAAATTACTATGATTAACATGTAATATTAATATCAATGTGATTTATGTTAATTTTGAACCGAAAGATTTCTAAACAAGATCAATATCTCTCTCAAGATTACCAATCAGTAATTCTTTAGATCTACCTATTAAAACTTCTTTTAATTAGTAACAATCCAAGGATCGCATTATAGATATGTGAATCCTTTACAAACAATCAGATCGAAAAACTTTTGTAGTTCTATTTTTAGTAACCCAAACAAGTTTCTCTAATTATGTTGATCTATTCCTATATGCAATCATTCAATTAACATACAAGAAATCAGATATAAAAATAATATCCCAGAAATACTATTCTATATAACAATTCAAAACACGTATTCAAACTAAAAAAAACATAAACTTTCATTAAATTATGTTTAAGTACATGACATAGTAATTTCTAAGATTTAATTTGCTATTTAGATGCAATAGATATACTATTCCATCTTAACTACAATAACAGTAAGAAACTATTATAATGAAGCAAAAAAATGGAGAGAATATACCTTACTAAGAAATCTTGGACTGATCTTGACAAGATCTTGATCAATCTTCCTTATCTTGGTGAACTCTATTTTGAATACTAATATCTATCCTTAATTTCATATAAAAAGCTTCTAATAATGTTGTTCTATGTTTTTTTAAACTATAGGCTTCTATGTATAGTTAATAGGATCGGTTAAGTTCCTAGGATAAGACAAATTAAGTCCTAAGATACTTCAAAAACAGTTGACCGAGTCTTTGGTGTGAACATGAGTGGAACATGAGAGCATTTGTCACGTTTGTGTAACTCACTGCTTCTTAAAATCAAATTCTCGCTGAGGAACACAGTATAAATACGGCAAGCTGAATTCCATCGTGCTTCTTATTGGATTCGTTTATTTCTTTCCTTCGCATGACAACACGTCAAGTACACGGTTCAACATAACACACCATGTATCTCTTGGTTTCTCCAAGTCCTATTCAAGTTTGATTTCCAGAAGTACACGGCTGAAGCACGACTGGTCCTACCCTCTCGTGTTTCTTCTATTAACTTTAAGTCTTCTATTTCTTCTAAACCACGAGGGCATGTGCAATCTTTTTTCTTCTTTGGGCAAAGGTATGAATGGAAAACGACTGATACACGGCTGAACTCATCTCGCCATGTTTCTTTTTGATTTCATACTTTGCTTCTTCCATGTTGATTATGAGTGGAGCACAACAATCCATATTACACCGTGTTTCTTGTTGTGTTATGACTCTTCCAAACAAGTTGGAACATCTTTGCAAATTCATCTTAATTTCTTCATAATTGATTCAACTTTGATGCAAACTCGATTAATTTTTCTCCCAGGCTCTTAAATCATCGTTATCCTTTCAAACACAACAAATTAACCCAGTAGAGTACTAATTGCTAGTGATGTACCCTAGGCCATATAGATTCTTATCATTTGTACGTTTGTTATCAAGTCATTTTAATTATCAAAGTTATTTTTGGCCAATTTACTTTGGTAATGTTATTCCTTGAATATTTAGTTATACCTTATGTCATTAAAGTATGTGACTTTAATAGTAGAACCATAAGCTGAATTATAACTTTATTCTAAATTATCCCTAGTAACTCATTATGTGGAATGATAATGAATTAAGACTAGTATGATTGCTGTATGATGATCAAGTTTTACTGATCATGGATATGGGATATCAATTCAGCCAATAGATACAAACAGGAGTGTATTGTATTGGATTGACCAACTATAAGAATACTGTATGGATCAATGCAATAAGTATTCTTATTTACAATGTTGTTTTAGTCCTTTGACCTAATGGCACCATGGATTCCTATATAGCAGTTTCCATGTTTTGATTCATCTCTTCATCATCTTTAATCGGATGATTGTAAGAATAAACTTGGGCATGCAATATGTTATATAAAGGAATGTGAGTGTTAGTAAAGGGATTTGTTCATCTCATTAATTTGAGAGAGATATCTATCAGGCCTCTTGATGAGTAAGACTGAGAAATGCATGGCCATGCTCGAATGAATTGATAAAGAGTTATCAATATCATTTGTTTAAGTCAGTCAAACTCTAGATTCAAGAAATAAGTAATTAGACAATATAAGAGTGTTTTGATCCACACCTTATGTTTGATTATAAGATATCGTGTAACAAAAGGACTGAATGACTAACTGTTAGTAGTTAAAGTCGGATCATCGATCTTCACTAAAATTGGGTAGACATAATGTCTTGCTAGAGACCAATTATGTCTTATAGTCCTAAAAGAATGTTTAAGAGCTACTACCAATTTTAAGTGAACCTATAGGGTCACACACAAAGAATGAATAAAATGGATCTTCGATAATCGTATTGGGAATTGATTAATTATTTATTTGTCGATTTTAATTAGATTAAAATTAACAAATAAATAAATTCAGATAATAAGAATATATATGTCTTTCTAAATAAACCCTAATTTGTTCAGGGTAATTTAAAGAGACATAACCCTTATATATATCACTATATATATTCTCCACTAGGTTAATTTTTCAATCATCTGACGCTGGCCGTCATTTAGAAAGAAATTTCGTAACCTAGAAAGAGAGTGTGAGGGATTCCCAAAGGTCGAAACTTTTCGACGTGCTAGTACACACGAAGATCCAATTCATTCGTGTGGATACCAGTAGAGGGAGTTGGTGTAATCTGCATCTCCTTTGATCCCATCATCAAGACAAAAAGGTACAATTGATCACATCATCAAGAAAAAAAGGTACAACACGATTCCCTTTTCTTTCTGATTTAATTAGAACGCTTGGATCTGATTGGGAATTAAAAAAAAATGATTTTCCGCTGCACGATTCAGATTTGGATCGTAAATTCCCAACAGTGGTATCAGAGCCACTTGCGATTTCAATTAAATCGGTTCTCTAGACTGTATGTATGCGTGATACATGTACAAGTTTTGAAATCGTGTTAAGATATGCATGTGATAATTTTACGCTTATTGAAATTGTTTCATTGGGATTTGATTTCGGATCTGTTCATGCTTGTAATGACATATAATTCGAAATTTTGAATTTCAATTTTATGCATGCTTATTACGAAACCCTTTTTCGCTATTATTTTGTGTAATCGGATTACATCAAATCTGACAAATATATGTTGATAATATTTGAATGTTGGATCGTCTTATTCTGTTCAATTGTTGAAAAGGTTTGGATGTAATATGATCGCATTAATTTTGAATATAATGTGATTACATCAGAATCTAGGGTTTTTGACATGAGTAGCGAATCTGTTCGTTTTTGTTCGTTATAGAACAGATCCAATGTAATGTGATTACATTAAATTTAGGGTTCTCAGCGTTGGACGAAATTGAATTTTTGTTTTGTTTTGTAATCGGATTACAAAAGTAAATAGATAATGTTCTTACCGTGCAGATCATATTTAATAGTTTTAAATCGGTTTTCAAATGTTTGGACTCCTGCAATTAGACGAATAGTGATCTGCAATTTTAAAGGACGTTATGATTTGATTTATTTATCAAATTTGTTTACCACTCTCAATGAGAATATGATAGCAGAATGGTTTCTTATATTTTATTTCTGCTATACATGAACAAACGCCTTAACAGTTTTGAACATAAATTTATGGATTCTCATTGATGAAAAATTTTTCTTACAACTCGTTTTGTAAAGAAAATTGTTACTCTTTTTCAATTTCGTCTAGGTTTCAGGGGCGTTGCCCCTGAAACCCCACAAGGGACGCTGTCCCCTTGACCCCTGCAATTTTTCGACTATTATGATAGTCAACATATGTGAGTGGTTTTGAATTGTTTTAAGCCATATGTATAATTTTCATATATGTTGTGTTGAATGCATGGTGCATAGTATGGCCCTAAGACCTATGTGATTGGCAGGTTGCTTTCTTTTACATCTTGGGTTGTAATTTTATAAATACGGCCTGCGTGTCGTTTTGTTTTTGTTGTAATTTATATTCTACTAGTAGTAGTAGGTTTTGTTGTATCTTCTTTATCTTGTAATGAAGACATGAAGATGTAATGAAGACTTTTCGAACCCATGATGATGGAGAAGTCAAAGCACCATGATGAAGATATGAGTTCTATCATTTTAAATCCATGCTTATGGATTCTCACCTTAGGTTTGGACCGTTGATCTTCATATTGGCTTATGAAGATTAACATAGATTAAGGGCCATACTATGACACTTTCTCTTTTTCTTTATAAGCATGTTATACCATATATGATGATATATGTGAATGTATGTGATACCACGTTTGCACATTTACATGCTTAGTATCCATCTAATATGATAAGGTTTTAACATATTTTAGTAAAATAAACCTTTACAAAATACTAAGTCATAAAATGCCTTCCATGTTTCGACACCTGTCAAGACTTAGATTGTCCAATTGTAGGTTCTGCCAAAGCAGGGTACAAAAGACCATCCTAGTTAGACAGGAGTGAATAATAGTGTTATTTGCATGTCGTAATGGTTAGACTTAAATAGGCCATCAAAACGGTTTTGGGCCTATGGCATTGAATGGGATTAATAGGCCAGTACTTATAATGTCAATCCCGTAAACAAGAATTACATATGATGTAATTGGAATGAGTTTCCTACCTAATTAACTGAATATTGAGTGTCATGCCATAGCTGACTCAATATTTAGTCAAATATGGATCTTCACCCACTATATGTTTTTAAAAGTAACTTCAAATTAATTTTGGAGGGTTTTAATTTGATAATATAGTGGAACTATGTAAGATGACTTGAATAAAGATTATTAACTCTGCATTCTATATGTAGATCATGGCAACAAACAATGCATCTTTGCGTTCAATCATTGAAAAGGATAAACTAAATAATACAAACTTCCTTGATTGGCATCGAAACTTAAGAATTGTTCTTAACTACGAAAGGAAGTTGTATGTGATTGATGAGCCAATCCCAAATGAACCTACTGCTGATGCTCCAAGAGCGAGAAAAATGCTTATAACAAGCATAAAGAGGATTTAATGGATGTGACTTGCATCATGCTTGCTAGCATGGAACCTGAGCTTCAGAAGCTGATGGAACACAAGTCGGCGTACGATATGATCGTACACCTTAAGGAAATGTTCCAAGAACAGGCAAGGCATGAAAGATTTACAGTCACACAGGAATTGAATTCTTGTAAGATGGCTCCAGGTAGCTCAGTGAGTGCACATGTACTCAAAATGAAGAGCTACATTGATAGACTTGAGAGACTTGGTTCTCCTATTAGTAGGGAGTTAGCCACGGATATGATCCTAGGCTCTTTACCTCCTAGCTATAACCAGTTTGTGATGAATTATAACATGCACAAAATGGATACGTCTATAATGGAGCTGCATGGGATGCTTAAGAATGCAGAACAGAACATTAAGACAAACAATAATGTTCTGATGGTTCAAGCGGGACAGGGAAGAAAAAAAGGGAATGGCAATGGCAAACGTAAGGGAAAGGGAAAAGCAAAAGGTCAGACCAATGCTAAAAGGCCCAAATCTCAGAAAAAGGCCAAGCCACCCAAAGAAGGGATTTGCTTTTTCTGCAATGAACCGGGTCATTGGAAAAGAAATTGCAAGCTATATTTGGAGGATCTGAAAAAGAAGAAGGGTAGTGAGACTACCACTTCAGGTATTTATGTCATACAAATCAATTTATCTACTTCTGCATCATGGGTATTAGATACTGGCTGTGGATCTCACATTTGTGCAAATGTGCAGGGTCTAAAGCAAAGTAGAAAGTTGACTAAAGGCGAAGTGGACTTACGCGTGGCAAATGGAGCAAAGGTTGCTGCACTAGCCATAGGAACTTTTGAATTGACTTTGCCTTCTGGACTTATTTTAATTTTAAATAATTGTTATTATGTGCCAGCTATGAGCTGCAACATTATTTCAGTTTCTTGTTTAGATAAGGATGGTTTTAAATTTATTATTGAGAATAATACAATTTCTATCCATCATAGAGACATCTTTTATGGTCTTGCTCATTTAGTGAATGGTCTCTATGTTCTGAACTTTGATGATTCTGATAATAAGTCCATCCATAACATTAATACCAAAAGATTCAAATCTAATAATTTGAATCCAACCTACTTCTGGCATTGTCGCTTGGGACACATTAATGAGAAACGCATATCTAAGCTTCATCAAGATGGACTTCTGAATTCATTTGACTTTGAATCATATGAATCATGTGAATCTTGTTTAATGGGTAAGATGACAAAAGCTCCTTTCACTGGACAAGGTGAGAGAGCCATTGACTTATTGGCCCTAATACATACAGATGTATGTGGACCATTAAGTTCACCTGCTAGAGGAGGTTATTTGTACTTCATTACTTTCACTGATGACTTCAGTAGGTATGGATATCTGTATCTCATGAAGCATAAATCTGAATCTTTTGAAAAGTTCAAGATGTTCAAAAATGAAGTGCAAAATCAACTTGGTAAAAATATTAAGGCCATTCGATCAGATCGAGGTGGTGAATATTTAAACCAAGAATTTTCTGACTATCTTAAGGATTGTGGGATAGTCTCACAATTGACTCCTCCAGGAACACCACAATGGAATGGCGTTTCTGAAAGGAGGAATCGTACCTTATTAGATATGGTTAGATCGATGATGAGTCAGACAGATCTTCCAATATCCTTTTGGGGATATGCCCTTGAAACTGCTGCGTTCATATTAAATAGAGTTCCATCAAAATCAGTTGAAAAGACACCATATGAATTATGGACTGGAAAACGTCCTAGCTTGTCTTTTCTAAAGATATGGGGCTGTGATGCTTATGTCAAACGTCAATTGTCTGACAAATTGGCACCCAAATCTGATAAATGTTTGTTTGTGGGATACCCAAAAGAAACAAAAGGATACTACTTCTACAACCGATCTGAGAACAAAGTGTTTGTTGCTCGTAACGGTCACTTCCTAGAAAGAGAATTTGTCTAAAGGAACTAGTGGGAGTAAAGTACAACTCGAAGAAGTTCGAGAACCACAAACAGACATAACACCTTTGATGGATATTCAATCAGACTCACAAAATGTTGTTGAGCCTGCACCACTAGCTGAAGGCCCGCGCAGATCTGGTAGGATTCGTCATGAGCCTTTGAGATATGGATTTCTAGTCACTGACGATCGTGATGTGATACTCATAGATCAAAGTGAGCCCATGTCATACCAGGAAGCGATAAAGGGCCCTGACTCTGAGAAATGGTTAGCAGCCATGAAAACGGAAATGCAATCCATGTATGATAATCAAGTTTGGACTTTGATTGATCCACCTGATGGTGTCAAAACCATTGGGTGTAAATGGGTTTTCAAAAAGAAAACTGACATGGATGGTAAAGTACATACATATAAAGCTCGACTAGTCGCAAAAGGTTTTAAACAAACTCATGGTATAGACTATGATGAAACCTTTTCACCTGTAGTCATGCTTAAATCTATTAGAATTCTCCTTGCTATAGCTGCGTATTATGACTACGAAATATGGCAAATGGATGTCAAAACAGCTTTTTGAATGGAAGCCTTCTCGAGGATGTGTACATGACACAACCTGAAGGTTTTGACATTCCAGGAAATTCACATAAAGTTTGCAAGCTTCAAAGGTCCATTTATGGATTGAAGCAAGCATCTCGGAGTTGGAATCTTCGTTTTGATGAAGCAATCAAACAGTTTGATTTCGTCAAGAATGAAGATGAACCTTGTGTTTACAAGAAAGTTAGTGGGAGCGCAATAGTTTTCTTGGTGCTTTATGTAGACGACATATTACTCATTGGAAACGATATTCCTACATTACAGACCGTAAAAACATGGTTAGGAAATTGTTTCTCAATGAAGGACTTAGGTGAAGCTGCCTATATTCTAGGCATCAAGATCTATAGAGATAGATCTAGAAAGATCATTAACCTGAGTCAAAGTGTGTACATTGACAAAGTACTTAAAAGGTTTAGTATGGAAAACTCCAAAAGAGGATTCCTACCAATGTCACATGGAATCAAATTGAGTAAGACTCAATGTCCTGCTTCAAAGGAAGAGCGGGACGCATGAGTAGGATTCCATATGCCTCGGCTATTGGTTCCATCATGTATGCCATGTTATGCACTCGACCAGATGTCGCTTATGCATTAAGCATCACTAGTAGATATCAATCAGATCCAGGTGAGAGTCACTGGATAGCAGTCAAAAACATTCTAAAGTACTTACGAAGGACTAAGGATGTAGTTTTGACATATGGAGGACAAGAAGGCGATCTGGTTGTTAATGGTTACACGGATGCCAGTTTTCAGTCCGATTTAGATGATTACAGATCGCAATCTGGTTATGTGTTTTGTTTGAATGGAGGTGCTGTAAGCTGGAAAAGTTCCAAACAGGACACAGTCGCAGATTCTACAACAGAAGCTGAGTATATAGCAGCATCAGATGCAGCTAAGGAAGCAGTTTGGATCAAGAAGTTCATTACTTCTTTGGGAGTTGTTCCTAGTATTGCAGATCCTGTAGCCCTCTATTGTGACAACAATGGAGCCATTGCACAGGCTAAGGAACCAAGATCACATCAGCGATCCAAACACATACTCAGACGATACCATCTCATTCGAGAGATCGTCGATAGAGGAGATGTCAAGATATGCAGAGTACACACAGATGACAATGTTGCTGATCCATTGACTAAGCCTCTTTCCCAGTCTAAGCATGATGGTCATACTTGTGCGTTAGGCATCAAATCTGTTGTTAGCCAGGCCTAGTGCAAGTGGGAGATTGCTAGTGATGTGCCCTAGGCCATATGGATTCTTTATCATTTGTATGTTTGTTATCAAGTCATTTTAATTATCAAAGTTATTTTTGGCCTATTTACTTTGGTAATGTTATTCCTTGAATATTTAGTTATACCTTATGTCGTTAAAGTATGTGACTTTAATAGTAGAACCATAAGCTGAATTATAACTTTATTCTAAATTATCCCTAGTCACTCATTATGTGGAATGATAATGAATTAAGACTAGTATGATTGCTGTATGATGATCAAGTTTTACTGATCATGGATATGGGATATCAATTCAGCACATAGATACAAACAGGAGTGTATTGTATTGGATTGACCAACTATAAGAATACTGTATGGATCAATGCAATAAGTATTTTTTTACAATGTTGTTTTAGTCCTTTGACCTAATGGCACCATGGATTCCTATATAGCAGTTTTCATGTTTTGATTCATCTCTTCATCATCTTTAATCGGATGATTGTAAGAATAAACTTGGGCATGCAATATGTTATATAGAGGAATGTGAGTGTTAGTGAAGGGATTTGTTCATCTCATTAATTTGAGAGAGATATCTATCAGGCCCTTGATGAGTAAGACTGAGAAATGCATGGCCATGCTCGAATGAATTGATAAAGAGTTATCAATATCATTTGTTTAAGTCAGTCAAACTCTAGATTCAAGAAATAAGTAATTAGACAATATAAGAGTGTTTTGATCCACACCTTATGTTTGATTATAAGATATCGTGTAACAAAAGGACTGAATGACTAACTGTTAGTAGGTAAAGTCGGATCATCGATCTTCACTAAAATTGGGTAGACATAATGTCTTGCTAGAGACCAATTATGTCTTGTAGTCCTAAAAAATGTTTAAGAGCTACTACCAATTTTAAGTGAACCTACAGGGTCACACACAAAGAATGAATAAGATGGATCTTCGATAATCGTATTGGGAATTGATTAATTATTTATTTGTCGATTTTAATTAGATTAAAATTAACAAATAAATAAATTAAGATAATAAGGATATATATGTCTTTCTACATAAACCCTAATTTGTTCAGGGTAATTTAAAAGACATAACCCTTATATATATCAGGGTAATTTAAAGAGACATAACCCTTATATATATCACTATATATATTTCCTAGGTTAATTTTTGATCATCTGACGCTGGCCGTCATTTAGAAAGAAAATTCGTAACCTAGAAAGAGAGTGAGGGATTCCCAAAGGTCGAAATTTTTCGACGTGCTAGCACACACGAAGATCCAATTCATTCGCGTGGATACCGGTAGAGGGAGTTGGTGTAATCTGCATCTCCTTGATCCCATCATCAAAACGATCATCATCAAGACAAAAAGGTACACGATTCCCTTTTCTTTCTGATTTAATTGAAACGCTTGGATCCGATTGGGAATTAAAAAAAAAATGATTTTCCACTGCACGATTCAATTTGGATCTAAAATTCCCAACACTAATTTCACAATAAATTACCGAATATTACATAATTTAGCCTGTTAAAATATATACTAAAACACATATATCAGTCTAATTTGATATGGTTTAAGATTTTGGTTCTAATGTGAAATCTAGGGTTCATGATGTGTTTGATTTATTTTACTAAAATTCTAATTAATTTTCTTTTATAATTTTTGTCTACATTATTTAATTAATATTATGCTATTTCTTGATTTGTGTGTTTGCTTGTTTGCTTATTATAATTATTTGATATATATTTTTCGTATCAAATGATTTGTTAAATATGTAGTTCGTGCCAATAATTGTAAGCTTTCCTAGGTAATTGTCGTATAATAGATTACATTGATATGATGTTTACGTATATATTATTACCATAATTATTAAATTATAATGGTACTTATTACAATAGGTCACTAATATTACTATATTGGTTATAATATATTTATAAATCATAGAGCATTATTACAAGTTGATAAGTTATCATGACTAATATAATATTAGTAATATAATAATTATGGTCATATTATTGTTAACTTATTAAAATGGTCTTGATGTGTGGATCAAGTATGATATTATTTATTATATGACAAAATAATCTTGTTTATTGTTTTTCTGCATCATATATTGTTAATTACAGTATTGTCACGCCCCAATGGGTACCCTAAACGTGACAGTCCGCCACACTCAATATTAAAGCTTAAGTATGACAACCTTAGTCATTTCCAAAAGCTTTTATATTAAGTGTAAGGCTTACTTTCACCATCTTAGAGGACCATATGTGGAATAATGAAGTTTAAGGAGATATAAAAACATATTAAGAAAAGGGGATTCACAACAATTATTTGTTCATGGCAAAGACTTTACAAACTTAAGGACAACTCCTTAAATTATTAATCTATTATATACGTATTAACATGCTAATACTAAGCTATACTTTATTCAGATTTCTAATATTCAAAAGGGATTACCTGCCCGCATGGTCCACATGGCCTTAACCATAAATACGGAAATTGCAAAAGGTAGCTATCGGGGTATAAGCTAATAGGCTTAGTGAGAACTATTTCCATAAATAACTTCTTGTAACAAGATTCAAACAAGTTGGTTAATCATACATATGTAATGCATCAAACACGTGGGCAAACAATCATATAGCTTTCCGGGAACTATATGTTGAATGGATTTACGCCCTCCATTCGGGGTTTGGTGATACTCAAAACAAGTAGTCTTAACAATAGAAATCTTAAGCTTGCGAGCACTCATCGCCAAGCATTCATTAAAAACTTTTAAACTTGCGAGCACTCATCGCCAAGTATTCCGAATCTACTTGATTTGACCTTGCTTTCGGATCAACGCCAAGCATATTCCATTAAGCCGCCAAGCAATCGCTTTTGGATCTTCCGCCAAGTGTTGCTTTCGACATGAGCTTACTATCCTTCTCACCCAAGGATAATAACCCAACCATGCAATGTGACTCACTTCGTGGTATGCATAAGTTCATTAATTTATAAAGTCATAACATAATTATTTTCAACTTTATGGTGATCAAGGAATTTCACACAAATCAATATTAAACTAAAAGCAATCACTTAGAACAATTCGGGCTTCGATATTCTTAGAATTCTTTCAAGGAATTATTTTACATGCATATTGGTTTATCTTTTTCTGACTCTAGTGCAACTAATTTACAAGCACAACAAGTGTAGCATTTAATGGAAATAAACTCACGATGCCATTGTCGTCTATTCCTCTAAGCGGATGAGTCGTTCACACACTCCACTTAATCGTAATAGTTCTCGGGGTAAAGGAATCCTTCCTCGGGGTCACCTAACCAAAGAAAATACCCACAATGAGTTTTCCTTGAAGATTTTCTTGAATTTTGACAAAACAATGTCAAAGAAAGTTAAAGTTCGTATAGAAGAATGTTCCAACTTAAAATGGTCATAACTTGGTCATTTTAACTCGGAATCGCGCATATAATATACCGATTTCTAACTATTGAAAAGATCTACCCATTTCTAAAATTATTTCCCACAAACAAAGCCATATAGGTTCCGAAAAAGTGGCGACAAAATTCACCACGGATTTTCCAGTAAAAACAACTTTGGTTCAAGAAGTCAAAATTTGTTTGATAAATACTTAGTTATCTATATAGTTGAAAAATATCTTTTTATAACTATATAACTCATATTTAAGCATGCTCAAATGTCTTGTTGTCCAATTATTTTTCTTAGGTATAACAATGTCGGATTGAAGCTTTTCGAAAATTATGTTTGTAAATTTCTTTGAAATGTATACCTTACTTTCTTTGTCTTCTAAAACGTTTTTTTTTATTTATCTTTTTCTAAGTGACTTTTGAAGATAAAAATTTTTTTACTTTCTAAGTTATATTAAGACTATGTTTGAAGTTTTCTAGGAAATATGTTATTCTTTATTTTTCTTGTATAAATTCCTTTGTTTATTTGTTTTGCAAAAATTCCTTACTTGCTACTTCTCATATTCATCCATGCATGAAAACTTGTTTTCTTTATAAGAACAATGTGGAACAATTAAGGACTTTTTGTAGAAAAACTAATTTCTATAATTCTATTAATTTCCTCTGGTAACTTGAAAAGAAATAACTTTATTATTTTCAAACCATAAATTTTTCTTTGCTTATTTGTTTGCAAAGGTCTTTTCTTAAAAATTTTCCTTAGTCATCCATCTTATTTTCTTTCTTATGAAAAAACCGTTTTGTCAACAAATGTTTTCTTTTGAAAACAAGGTAGAATAACAAAGATTTGAGTAGCTTTTTAAGTAAAAATAGTTTCTAAATTCATAGTGAATTCTTTTTGTAACTTGAAAATGAATGAGTTTATTTTTGTTATCTTATATTTTTATGTTTCACATAACCTTATTCCTAAGTGACAAAAAGCCTTCTTTTATTTAATTATCTAAATAAAACTTTTGGACAACAATCTAAATGAACATGATTATGAGAATAATAATAAACAAAATAACATAAAGCATAAATAATAAAGTCAAGTATTGGAGTTTTAGCTTTTTCAAGGCTCCCGGGACTAAGAAATAAACTAGTCCCATAATGAAATAAAATGAAAGAAAGAAAAGCTTGTTTTGACTTGATGAGGACAAGTCTAAGACTAGAGACTAGTCTTAAAAACAACTTGAAATAAATAAATTGCATTGAAGTAAATAAATTGCATGAAAGGTAAATAAATTGCAAGATTATGAGCTTATATGCTCTAAATAGTATATATAGCTATATAGATATAGTAGATAGTTATGAACATAAAAGAGACATAAATGAACATAAGAGAACATAAATGAATATGAACATAAACGAATTATGATTATGAACAAAAACAAAGTATGAACCTATTGTTACTTTCTTAACCTTCATGGTTTTAGAAAACACACACTAAGCTCAGACTAAGTAGATGAACATGGAGACTTCTTGAAGAAACTTTTACTTAAAAGAAGCTAGACTAGGAAGAACTCTTGGAAGGAACTCTTGAGAGAATTTGAGAGAGATTTTGCTATAATAACTTTAGAGAAGAAGTGGTGTGAAAGAAGTAAAAGAGGAAGGGGGGTATTTATAGGAAAATGGGGAGTGATTTTTGTGTGATTTAAATTAAAGAAAAATTGAAACAAATTGGAGGGAGAGGGGGCTTAGGCGCCAGCCATGCTTGTAAAGGGGGGAAAATTGATTTTTTTTTTTAATTTGTTTTGTGTAATAAAGAAGTAATGTGTAAAGTTGATGTGATTAAAGTTGTGTTGGAAATGAAAAAAGTAAGAAAATAGATATGTAGGTGTAAGAAATAGGTGTAAGAAAAAGTAGAGATAAAAGAATAGTGTAGAATAATAATGAATAGTGTAATGTAAAGGAGGTATGACAATTAAAGTACCGGTAGTAAGAAAATACGCGTATAATAGCTATATCTGTTATTTTTACTTACCGAAAAATTACGAAACTGATATTTTAGGAAAACTTATATTTTTACGAGTCTAACGGTGTATTCGGAATATTTTTACTATTCCGAGCTTCCGGACACGTTTTTCGAGAACTGTGTCCGATTGGGTTCGAAGGACACCTGAATTTCGTGAAACTGAAACTTTTATAAAACCTATGGTTATTACGAACTATTTTAGCTAAAAATTCCAAATTCGTGTTTCAGGGCCAAAGAAAACGACAATGCCGGATTTAGTTTGATACGGTAAACTAGGGTTTTGTTGACCTTTAGGGTTTCGTTTGACTTCCGGTTAGGGTTTTGTGCTAAACCGATTCCGAAAATTTAGGGTTTACAAGTATACTTTTGGTGCTGTTAATATTGCTACTACTATTATTGTAAATTGTAGTAATAGTTTGTCATATACTTATTATGTATCATGTGCCCAAAATAACCACATAATTAAATTAATAATGTAGAATATTTTATGGGCATTAATTTTTGAGCTTCTAAATTAAATTTTATTACTTGTTTTATGTTTTGAATTTTTTCTTATGTAATAAATCATTTACATGATTTGGATGACTTCCTCTAGGTGTTGTTTACTTAAGGAGGTTGTATTATTAGCTTCTTCAAGATGTTCCTTCTTCAGAAGTTACTTCCTTAAGAGACTACTTCTTTTATGAATAGGTTTTTTTTAAGGGGTTATGACCATCTTTAATCATAAGTTCATAAAATATTTATTTGCAATTATTTTAGAAATTTACTTGTTGGACATTATTGTAATTCAGTGTTTGATGATCTAGAGATACATTTATCTTTATTTATTAAAGTTAAGATTTTGCTTAGCGATTAATCACTCTATTCTTATTTGATAATTTTTTAGGCATATTTATTATTTTTATAATTATTTTTCCAAATTGATTTATAATTCTTTTAAGTTTACTAAAGCCTTAATAATTACTTCATTAATTCTTTGATTTATTATCGCTAATTGATTGCAAAGATTTAAGGGAAATTTTGTTGATGATGATTCTAATTTCTTAAACTATAATTAAACTATTTACATTTTAATATTCTTAAATTGTGAAAAATCGAGAGTGATTTTTGCAACTTTTCTCAAAGTTTTTCAAGATTTTATATTATATTCTTACCAATTATCAAAGTCTTGTTGTATAAAATTAGGGAGTTTACATGACCTCTAAACCCTTAAATTTTCCTGGTGCTCTTAGAAAATAATCCTGGAGTTATATACTAAAACCAGAACCCTAAAACCAACCCAAGTTAAAATTGAACTCTAGAAACTCTAAACAAAATCAAATATCAGATTTCAAAACCTTAGAAAAAGAGCACCTTAAAAAACAAAACGAAGATACAATAATCGTTCAACTCAAAAACCTTATGCTAAATAATTCATCTATCTGATCTCTTACACAATAATTGAGATACTATACCCGAATAATATCCGATAGCAAAATTATAAAACCTTAGACCCTCCGGTAAGTTTTCGAATAAAAAATTTTTAAATTATACCAAAAGTCAAACCGGGTCAATACCTAACCTTAAACTCGCTTAGACAATTTCGAGAGCTGTAAAATATTAAATAAATCATAAAATATAGTAAACTTAATTTGTGAACCAAAAATATAAGGATAACGTAAACCCTTATATTTTGTAACCTTATGAATAAATCGCAAAGCCGTAATTGAAACCGGATTGCTAAGAGTCAACCTAGGTTTACCCTAGGTTCTAGAGTGAATAGATTTGGCAAATCCAGTGCTCGGAACCCTAGAGTAATAAAAGTGAGATAATCATAGATTATAGTTCAGAATAATTTCTTATAACTTAAAAAGCTTATATCGCCCAAAACTCGCTTATTTTGAGTCCATATAGGATCAATTTTCGAAATTAGGGTCCCGGCTCGTAAAATGGTGAAAATTTTCTAACAATATATCTAGACTCATAATTAGATGAGGAATCGTAAAATATCAAATATAGCCCATTTACATGTATTTTCCTTACTATTGGTATCTTATTTGTCTTGTTTACTATTTATTGTACTATTTTATTTATTCATTACTATTCACCTATCTCTACTTTTTCTTACAACATATTTCTTACATCTTACATAGCTATATCTTACATTATCATTTCCAATACAACCTTTTACATGACTTCTCTTACACTTTATTACTTTTAATTATCAAATAAATTTATTTTTATCTCTCCCTCTCTTTTTCCTCCTAGAACGGTGTAAATCATCCCCCATCTCTCCAATTTATTTTTTTTTTAATTTATTTTATTACATCTATTTTCCCTCCACATATCACTATAAATATCAAATCTCCTCTATTTCTTTCACACATCTCATTTTACATACCAAAACTATACCAAAATCTCTCCACAACTTTTCTCTCTAACAATTCCCTTTCAAACACTCTATTCCATCTATTTCTCTTTAGTAAAAATAAGCACACCATCCATTTGTTCCTTTCATCTCCAAATCATTCATACCTTGGGTGAAAACTTCTAAAACCTTTCTTTTTGTTCATGTGGCATAACATGAACAATGTGTGTGTTTTGGTTCTATATAATTCCCATGATGTTAATGTTAGGGAAATGGGATCATGATAACAGCATTTTGTTCATCTTTATAATGTGTTCATGTTGTATTATGTTCATGATCCTAAATTACCTCTTTATATGCTATTATATATATATATTATATATATATGTATCTATATTTTTTAGAGCCTAATGTTCACTAATCTAACATTTTATCTATTTTTTTATTTACTTGCACATTTATTTATTTCAAGCAAATACATAAGACGAGTCATCTTTAATCTTAGACTTGTCCTCATCAAGTCAAAACATTTTGAGACTTGTCCATAATCTAAGTCCCAAAGAGCCTTGACATGAATCTAAGACTCCAATGTTTTTCTTATTGTCTTCTTGCTTTTCTTTATGAGGCTTGTTTATTTATAAGTCTCGAAAAGACTTGAATAAAATCCTAATACTTCCACAATTTTCTTCTTTTTCTTTTCCTTAAGCTTTCTTATGCTTTTTTTTTTTTTATGGAACTTGTCCATATTTAAGTTCAAGAAAGCCTTGATGCAAGCTAAGACTTCCAACTTTTGTTCATATATATATATATATACACATATATGTTTATTTAATTCTCTATGTCTCTTATTTCTATGTGAGTTATTTTACCTACATAACTACAGGTTTATATTCATGCATGATCATAATGTTGTTATCTTGATACAATTTCCAAAGAAATAAAAGGAGTTATTTTCTTTCATTTAAAATAAGACAAACTCTTAATAAACATGATTTTCAACACTTAGGAGAAATTTTCACTAAAACTTAGGAAAATAGTTCGACTATAATCTTTTCAAATTATTAAAATAAGTTTAATATAAATTTTAACATTGATGATTCTTTGCTATACAATATTTTCTTAAAAACTTATTTATAAGATTATGTCGACACCTTGATGAACACTAAGAACCAAGCAAGTTTTTCTGGTCAAACTTTAATTTTAACCAACTAGTAAAAAATCCATTTAAAAGATAAAATGGGTAAACCACCGAAGAATTCAAGTTTTTAAAAAGTAAATTTATAATTATGAATTCAGTGAAGTATAAAAATAATAGTTAAATAAGTAAGCACTCAATTGCAGCAAACTCAAATTTTAGCTTTTTCCAACAACTCCCTATGGTCCATATCATGAAAAAAATTATTAAGAAAGAATAATTAAGAGAAAAAATTTAGAACAAGCTATTCACCTAATTTTTCTCATATACTATGACTTAAAACATTTTAGAGATAATAAAACTTAAAAATGACTTTTCTTCATAACTACATAAAAATGCATGTGTTGGAAAATAATTAATTAAGAGAGTTTAATATGAAAATGAAATATTCATAGAGTCAAAATAAATATAAAATCATGATTTTCTTTAATTAAGATTCATAATTTAAAAATTCAAAAATTTGTTTAAGAACTAAACTTATGAAAATTTTATAGAAGAATACACTTAGAATTTTATGTCACAAATAAGAAAAACCATATATTATAAAATAAATTGTTAAATAACATTTTTAAACAAATATAAGGCATTTGAGATTTCAAAATATATCTTGAAACTTAAATTCTGTTAAGTCACATAGATATAAAATTGTAATATGCATTTTATCACAAGATTAAGAAAATGACTCCTCAAAAAAAAAAAAAAAATACTTAACCTTTTTGTTAACCACCAAGAATCTTTTACAAAATTACTTTTTGAGACAACATCACTAGTATCGTTCATATAATAAGAAATAATCTAAAATTAATATACTAAACTAATTTGCTTTTACATGATTAATAAACGATTTGTGAATTTAATTGTTATAGTTAAGTTAGTATGATTTAATTTGATTATACAACAATTTTTAGTATAAGAAATTCTCGTAAGTAATGTATATGTGTGTTAATAAGATTTTAGTAATATATATACTTAGTGAATTTTATCAAATTAAGTTGTATGTGTGTAAATGCATGGTTTGGTGGATTTTGAAGTCTTTAACCAAAGTCCAAGCCTAACTTAATAACAAAAACCAAGCCCAAACATAACCCAAAGCCCAAGCCTATGTTATGGCATTTTCCATAAGCTTCCACTTTGCCTCAAAAGTCAACAAATCTAAGCAAAATATCAATCCAAAGTAGACCCTCTCTCATTCCATCATATTTCTTTCCCTCTCTTCTATCTATTAAGCCAAACAAATCCAAATTTCTCCATTCAAATTCCTTTTAAACTATTACAAATTAGATCTAAGGCTAGGAAGTAAGATACAAACTCAAGAGGAGTGGAATCAAGCTAAGAAAGTTGGAAAAACAAATTTGAGCACTAGCAGTAGCTAAACAAGTAAGAAAAGTTGATTTCTTATTTGTCTTGCTTATTCATGATTTTAATTATATTAATGCTAGATAAGAGTAGGACTTTGATGTTTTATGTGAATGAAAGGCATGTTATTATGTATGTTGAAATAGGTATGTAAATATATATATATGTATGTATGTGTACCCTAGGTGTTTGATAAAATGAAATATGAAGTTTAAGGTAATATGACATGTATATGGAAGTTTTTAGTGACAAGTAAGTAAAACTTAGATGATAGCATGTATGATGAGATTATGTTTTTAGGTTAAGTTGTTGTGCACATATATGATTGTGAAAGGGGCTTATGTGAATAATTGAACTTGATGATGTCTGATATTTTGTACAGACTAATTTTGATATGTTTTTATGAGAATATAAGAACTTAGTAAGGAATTAAAAGAGGCAAAACTTTAAAAATTTCTAAACAAGTATCATAGGATGAATGCCATGTTCATAATGAGCGTAATCAAGGTCATTATCTCCTCGAATGCAATTTTCCTTATCAAACACGACCATTATACAGACCGTTATCTCCTCTGAGTGTTTTCAAAAATTTAATGTGGCATATATTATAGCCGTAATAGGAACCATTATCTCCTATGATGTTTTAAAAAGCTTGAATACGGTTGTTGATCCACTGTAAGTGATGTTAAATTTTAAAAGTGAATTTTTCCTGCAAGTGTACTGGATCGAATCAAGTAGTTAAAGGATGAGTGAGTATAATTCCCACGAGGAAAGTTTAAGTACTAAACTGTTATTCGTTCAATTTAATATTTAGGTAAAAGAATTTAATAGATTGTTTAAGAACACTACTCTATCTAATAACAAAATATACTTAATCTACTTAAATATACCTAATCTCATAAACTTATATGATACTAGAGTGGGAACTAAGATAAAATCCAAGTTTTTGCTAAACAAGTTGAAAACAAGTTATATTGACTATTAGATCTCTTGCAAATTGAAGTGGAACTATCAAGATTAAAACCTCCTCGTGAAGTTCTAAATGATTCTTTTTAACCTTAGAACAATCCTGTAGGTTATGCTACTTGAATTATCAAAGGAATCAAATTTACAACTAAGAATTTCCCGATTTATTAATTGCCTAATGCCTTAAATTGTGTTTCTCCTAATTCTTTAGCGAGAATCCAACTTAATTACATTGCATTTTTCACAAAAACAGTTCCTAAATATGATATCATATCTCAGCTTTTGTATCTTATTATTATATCCACGTTTATGAAATCCAGTAAAATCATATTTCTTTCCTAAGCAGTCTCAATTTATAATTAACCAAGATACTTCCACATACAAGGTTAATTATAGGAAAAACAACATGAGTATTACAAAGTTCTAACAGTCATATAACATATCCCAAGAATCGTTTGGGCAAATCTCGGATTAAATCACATTCCCACTGTTAGAGTTTAGCAAATCATTAAAATGTGTACAAAGAATAATTCAATCACAGAAACTAGATTCATTATCAACACAAGAAAAGATATTCAATCATATAAACATAAAACTTGAATTGAGAAGACAATCTCACCGTACAAATAAGTCTACAATGTTGATCCACGACAATTCTGAAAATTTGGAAAAATTAATAACAAAGATGCATTCTAGATCTAAGATTTTTGTCTCAAGCTCTATGGTTCTCTCTATTCTAAAGAAGATCTAAAAACCGTCGTCTCTTTCACTCTCTCTGCAACTTTCCCTTTTAAAACAAAATAACATGTACGACATCTGGTAACTTCCAAATCCCATGCTTGCAATTTCAAATTCTATGCTAGCAGTATAGAAGCAGGCTTTAAACATTTTTGGACTATGAATTCAAAAACCGATGTAAACGCCAGCGACGTTGACTAATAATTGGCCGGTGTTTGCCTTGTAACGCCAGCGGCGTTGAATGATAATTGGCCGGTGTTGCTTGGCTTTTCACACTCCTTGATTTAGCCTTGCAATGCTGGCGGTGTAGCTCTGAATTTGCCAGCGTTTATTGATTTATGCTGTTTGCTTTGTTTTAAAGTGATCTAAGCTTACAGTTTATTCTCTTAAATGATTGATTCTCCAAGTCCTCTATAACCTGAATTAGCCAAATTGCCACATCAAAGTACCAATTTTTCACATTTCCACAAGCATAAACACAATTAACTATCAAATAAGAGATGAAAAGTGTATAAATTATGAGTCTATCAACTTCCCCACACTTGAACTTTGCTTGTCCTCAAGCAAAACAATTCAATTCAAAATTGAAATCTAAAATATAACATATACATTTCTTTCTTTAACTCCATGACTTACATTTCAGTGTCTACAGCTCAAACCAAACTACTTTATGTAATAAGTTTACTTTAATCAAAATTAAATAGCAAATATAAACTAAACAAACTTTAATCCTAATGTTTAACCTAGCTTTTTTCTGTCCAAAAGTAGATACACAGTCCAAAAAGGAAAAATACTTATTCAAACTTCTTTAGTCTTTTAGCCAAAATTCAATCCTAGCAACACAAAGTGAAAACATTTGGTATCTGCCTTTTCCCAAGATTTTTCCTTATTTAAAGTGTTTTTCAATTGCTAATATTTTGCGTTCATTATCTTCGATCTCTTTTTACACTTAAACAGAGGGGG
The DNA here is from genome assembly GCA_024138025.1 of Combretum micranthum. NCBI lineage: Eukaryota > Viridiplantae > Streptophyta > Magnoliopsida > Myrtales > Combretaceae > Combretum > Combretum micranthum. Next base: position 133,105 of record JAMXBD010002053.1, on the reverse strand, counting down.
AGGTTTTTGTCTCCATCTTATCATTTCCTCTGGATGGGATGTAGCCCACATCTTTTCAGCTTATTTTCCCTCCCACACTTCTTATTAGAGTGAGTTCCTAAAGTTGGCACATCCTGGGTTCATCACCCAAGTGACCAGATTTTAAAGGACCCCAACGAACTCTCCCTCACTCTAACAGAAGTTTAGACATTCATGACTCAATTACCTGAGTCAATTGAGTAAGGGCTATGTTTGTTTTTATTTTCTAGTTGAATGCTCTTAATTCAAGACTCTCTATTAAGGATCATTAAGTTAAAAGTTTCATCTACCTCTTTCACTAGTGTTAAAAGAACTATATTAAAGCTAAAATTTCCTAGAAGTAAACCTATTTATTTTTCACAGTAGGACTTGATCAACTTTCAGACTTCTAATTCCTAAGCTAAACATAAGGTAAATTTGCTTGTTAAAGATTTATCTACTTAATTTTAACTAAGTAAACCCAATCACATTAGCTCGTGAGTAAGGCATCTAAGCAAGTCATTTTACACATTTCATATTTCTAAAAAAAATTTAACCTTAATTTTGCAAAATCATTCATTTGCTTTTTAAGGACAAAATCTCCAAGTGTGAGTTTATAAATCGACTTCATATATCAAAAAGTATTTAAATGCATAAGAAATCATACTACACTTTCATCTCTTATATTTCATCCCTTCCCATACTTAAAATCAAATAGTGTCCTCATTGTTTATCTTGTTAAAAAACTAGAAAGGATTTGAATAACAGAATTAAGATATAAGGGACTTCCCTAATAGCCAATTCCATCATTATATACTGAACCAGCACAGAATTGTGAGATACTAGCTTTGCCAAAAACCCTGTTCCACAAAACAAAGACAATCCAAAACAAAGAAAACAAAATAACATACAAATCCAGTTTCAGTGAAGTAAGTTTACCCAAAATGGGTCTTCAAATACATGTTGAAAACAAAAATAAACATAGAAAACGAAAGGAAAGCAATGATAAGCTAGTAAGAACTCTAGCTTTCTATGTTTGAACTGGATTCTCTTTCCTCAGAAGAAGTACTGTACTTTATCTCCTGTGTTGCTGCTGGATTAAAACAGGATATAGCATATTTGAGCACATTAATCAATGTGCTTCTAAATTTCTTATTCTTTCTTCTCTCCTGCTTAAATTCTTCTTTCAACTCTTTCATCTCATACTCCATCTCATCAAGTTTTTCTTCAATCGATTGAGATGAAGACTATAGAGGCGGTGGCGCTGATGATGTGGAAGGTAGATCTGTTGGTGGAACTGGAGGCTGAGGTTCAGGAACTTCAATTTCATCTAGTTATTGTGCGCCCCTTTGTACTTTCTCTAATCCCTAAATTCTAAAGGTCCAGATGAATATTTTTTTGCTAGGGATTTTTACATCATTAACAGGCTCCTAAAATATCCCCATTACCTTTAATAGCTGAGTAATATACCTCCCATAGAAAATAAGCTTTGTCCTAGTGTCCTCAACTTACCTTAAGAGGAAATTTCCTACTTTAACTCCCAAATCTACTTAGGCAATACAAGTAAAACATGTCAAAAGTAGTAACTTTACTATGACTTTTTTTCCTGTAAGTGAGGGTATGAGCTACAATGTGATGGTACAACTTGTGTGATGTAAGTTTAAATATTTTGAAGGTTCATAAGCATCTATCTTTAGATGAATCAAATCAAAACAGAATTCCTCCATTCATACTTCATTCGGCCAATCTGTTGGTAATTTAGCATTCTCACTCTCATGCTCATAATATCCTAACAATATTCTTAGCTTTCTCAAAGTTACACTCTTCTCTTCACCATACACTAAAAGTGATCTTAGGTTCCTCATCTTCATCATCATCCTTATTAAATCTCATTGTGGACAAAAACTCAATAGTTAACTTTTATATATTGGTTCCCTCATATCAAAAACCTTGAACCACCTTTTATCTACTACCAAGCTTTGCAAAGTTTCATGCATCCCATAATCTTCCATCACACTCCAATCCAAATAATGACTATTCAAGAACTCCTTCTTCAACAATCTCTCTTTTCTTTCATGTGCATAAGGTTGACTAGATAAAACATTTCTAGTTTGACTTGAGAAAGCGGTCTTCTGCCTTTTATGTTGTTTAGGTGCCATTCCTATACAACAACTGCTCAGTAAAGCACAGACAATACAAAGTAAGTCAACAGATCCTAACATTTCAACAAGTTTCATCCTAATACAATTCATCAATCTTCACCATATTCTCTTCAATATGGTTCATTCAATTTGCTTAATGCCTAAAACATGCTCTAGATGATGAATTTCAAGCAAATTAGATAGATTAGACCAATTAAGCAACATAAGTGAGGACATACACACATGTCTATTTCAACACTTGCAAATTTGAAGTTTACACTGGCAGCTTTGAATTTAATGTTAATGAAACATGATTCAAATTAAACGGGAAAGAGTTCAGGTTTTATCTCAGCACTGTAACCATGTTCAATGTAAAAACGTGTTCAAGCATGAATCATCTCAGTCATTTCCCTTATTTGCAAATTCGAAATTTGAGACAATCTATTTGATCTAAGAACATGAAAACATGAGTATTTCATTTCTACATTTACTTAAACCAAAAGCCCCAACCTTAGACAAATGAATAATCAAGAACACTCACCAATCCCATTCACACAATTAACACATACAAATACATGCATTCCCCAATCAATCAGTTTCGAACTTCACCTTCACTTCACAACATCATTCAAACATCCATATGCCTTAAAAAATCTATCCAATCCTTAATGCAATTCTCTTCCTCCAAATCAAAACCCTAGAATTTCTAAATCATCTCTTATATACTAAGATTTTGCAAGAGAATGGATTAAATGAAAGATGAAGGCTAGAATCATACCTTACTCCGATGGGGTATTGGATTGGTTCCAATCCAAGTAAGTGATTGAAAGAAATTGATTTGAGTGTATGAAGAGGAATGAGAGAAAACAAGAGAGAGTTTGAGAGGAATGTGAGTGAAATGAAATAGAGAGAGAAATGGAACCTATTAAATGCGAATTATAGGTCCAACGCCAAATCAAAAGTATGCTGGCAACGTATAATGCATTTTTGCCAGTGTTAAGGAATCCTCCTTCTGATCTTGTGAACAGTTAGAGAAACGCCAACGGTGTAGGTTCCTCAATTGCTAATGTTAAAGAACTCCCTACTGGTCTTGTAAATGCTTAGAGAAACGCCGGTAGTTTAGGTTCATCAATTGCTGGCGTTAAAGAACTCTAAACTGTCCTTCTAAACCCCTTCTTCTATGCCAGTGACATTCATTTGACCAGACATCGGTGTTCATTTTTTTTAAATTCCCTGAGTCTTTACACTGCCAAAATTTAGCAGTGCTTAATTCCTCATTGCCATCGTTAAGGAATCCACGTTTGGTATCTTCAACACTGGCTTGAACATTGGCGGTGTTCAACGTCAAAAGCCGGCGTTTAACTTTTCCTGCTACTGCTACAGTAGTGATTTAAGTCCATCTGTACATATAACTTTATACAACCACATGACTAGATTAGTACATACAAATTACAAACACAACACACAACCAAGAAAACACACATATATACAAACTAACACCACTTTAGTTACCTAACTCATGGGTTACCTCCCATTCAATGCTTAGTTTTATTGTCGCTTAGCCCCGACTTCTTTCACTACTTCGCTAATTCTTGTTTCTCATGATAGTGGCGTCACTATCATTAGCTTCTCCTTCATAGTAGTGTTTGAGTAAATGACCATTAACTTTGAACGTTTGGCCATCAGTGGTTTTTAACTTAACAGCACCATAAGGAAAAACTTGTGTTATGACAAATGGTCCAGACCACCTTGACCTTAACTTCGCTGGAAACAACTTGAGACGAGCATTGTATAATAAAACATTTATCCCGGTACAAATTCTCGTTTCAAGATGTTTCTGTCATGCCATTTCTTAGCTCGCTCTTTGTAAATGCAAGCACTTTTATATGCTTCATTCCTCTACTCCTCCATTTGATTCAACTGAAGCATTCTTTTCTTCCTTGCAGCTTTTCCATCAAAATTGAGAAATTTTATTGCCCAATATGCCTTGTACTCAAGTTCTACTGGGAGATGACAAGATTTACCATAAATCAATTTATACGGAGACATTCCAATACGTGTTTTAAAAGCTATTCTATATGCCCACAATGCATCATTAAGCTTAAGGACCAATCCTTTCTCGATGCATCAATTGTTTTTTCTAAAATCCTTTTAATTTCCCTGTTAAAGATCTCAACTTGCCCACTTGTTTGGGGATGATAAAGGGTAGCAACCTTATGTACAACTCCATATTTAGACAAAAGTTTGTCAAATTACTTATTACAAAAATGCGTACCCCCATCACTTACAATTGCTCTTGGTACCCCAAATCTTGTGAAAATGTTCTTTTTCAAAAACTTTACAACTACTTGGGCATCATTGGTTTGCAAAGCAACAACTTCGACCCATTTAGGAATATAATCTACTGCCACGAGTATATATTTGTTAGAAAAAGATGAAAGGAAAGGACCCATAAAGTCAATCCCCCATACATCAAAAAGTTCTATCACTAGAATGTTGTTTAAAGGTAATTCATGTCTCCTAGATATATTGCCTGATCTCTACATTGAGCACAAGTCATAATGAAATTTTTACAATCATTAAACAATTTGGGCCAATAAAATCCACAATCCAAAACCTTACCTGCAGTCCTCTCTACTCTAAAATGTCCACCTGCCTCTCTTGCATGACAATGTTCAATTATGCTAGTTTGTTTAGTCTCAGGCACACATCGCCTTATTATCTGGTTAGCATACTATTTAAACAGATATGGTTCATCCTAGAAATACTATTTCACATCATGGAAAAACTTCTTTCGTTGTTGGTAGGATAAACCATATGGTATAATTTTACTAACCAAATAATTGACTATGTCGGCATACCAATGTAGTCCTTAGATTTTTATTGCATGCAATTGCTCATTTGGGAAATTTTCATTGATTGGAAAATTTGATAAATCATTTTCCAAACGTGATAAGTGGTCAACAACCACGTTATATGTTCCCTTTTTATCTTTTATTTCAAGATCAAACTCTTGTAACAGCAAAATCTAACGGATCAACCTAGGCTTAGCATCAAATTTAGCAAACAAATATCTCAGAGCAGCATGATTCGTATAAACTATGACTTTAGAACCAATTAAGTAAGGCCTAAATTTATCACATGCAAAAATCACTGCTAAAAGCTCATTCTCAATAGTTGCATAATTCCTTTGGGCCTCATTTAGTGTTCTATTTGCATAGTAAATTACATGAAAGACCTTACCTTGCCTTTGTCCCAACACTGCTCCTACCGCATAATCACTAGCATCGCACATCAACTCAAAAGGAAGCTCCCAATTTGGTGCTACAATCACTGGTGCTGAACTGAGCCTCTCTTTCAAAACATTAAAAGCCTGCACACATTTGTCATCAAACACAAAGACAAAATCCTTTTCTAAAAGATTGCACAAAGGTCAGGAAATCTTAGAGAAATCCTTAATGAATCTCCTGTAAAAGCCAGCGTATCCTAGAAAACTTCTGACACCTTTTACAGTTGTTGGTGGTGGCAATTTCCCTATGACCTCTATCTTGGATTTATCAACTTCAATCCCTTTTTCAGAAATTTTATGCCTCAAGACTATTCCCTCTTTAACCATGAAATGGCACTTTTCCCAATTTAAACCCAAGTTGGTCTCTTTACATCTTTTTAAAACATTAGCTAATTTTTCTAAACATGATTCAAAAGATTTCCAAAAACTGAAAAATCATCAATAAAAATCTCAATGAAATTCTCAAGCATATCTGAAAAAATAGCCATCATGCACCTCTGAAAAGTGGCAGGTGCATTACAGAGACCAAAAGGCATTCTTCTAAAGCAAAAGTGCCATATAGACATGTAAAAGTGGTTTTTTCTTGACCAGTTGGCGCAATCGGGATTTGATTATAACCCAAATATCCATCAAGAAAATAGTAATATGAATGTCCTGAAAGTTCTTCAACCATTTGGTCTATGAATGGAAGAGGGAAATGGTCTTTCCTGTGGCATCATTTAATTTCCTATAATCAATACACACTCTCCATCTAGTAACTATTCTAGTAGGGATTAATTCATTCGATTCATTCTTCACTATAGTAATTCCACCCTTCTTAGGTACAACATGTACAGGACTTACCCACTTACTATTAAATAAGGTAGATAATTCCTGCATCTAAAAGTTTGAGTACCTCTTTCTTCACTACTTCCTTAAGAGTAGGATTCAATCTCCTTTGTGGTTGCACTGTAGGCTTGCACTCATCCTCCATCAAAATCTTATGAGTACAAATCAAAGGACTAATTCCCTTGATATTAGCAATCATCCAGCCAATTGCTTCCTTATGTTCTCTCAACACTTCCAATAGCTTTTTCTCCTGTTCACTTGACAAATATGATGAAACAATAATCGGTAAAGTTTCTTCATTCCCTAGATAAGCATACCTTAAATGGTCAAGCGATGGTTTCAACGCTAGAGTTAGATGTTTTGTCAAAGATGGAATTGGTTTCATTTCACTAGTTCCTAGCTCCTCATACATTCTCAATCTGATTTCAAACACTTCCTCTAATCTAACTTCTTCCTCCTCATCCTCACTCCACTCATCTAAGTTTTTCAAAACTAATTCCATTGTGTCAATACCTACTTCTTCCTCTAGAGACTCAAACACAAGCTTATCTATTATATCTATTGTAAAACAGGTTATATTGTCATCAAATTTCTTCATAGCATCATAAACATTAAAAGTAACCTGTTCATTCATAACTCGTAAAGTGAGCTTACCTTGCTCCACATCTATCAAAGCTTTACCTGTAGCCAAGAATGGCCTGCCTAAAATCATGGCACCTCTCTATCTTCCTCCATTTCCAGGACTATAAAGTCTACTGGAAATATAAACTTGTCGACCTTCACCAAGACATTCTCCACTATACCCTTAGGGTATTTGACACTCCGATCAGCTAATTGCAAGGTAACATGTGTTTCCTTGCATTCTCCTAGTCCCAGTCTCCTGAAAATAGAATAAGGCATTAAATTTACTTGCACCAGAATCTATTAAGACTTTATCAAAATGAATATTACCAATAGTGCAAGGTACAGTAAAACTTCCCTGATCTCTTTGTTTTTCAGGTAAGCTTGACAGATTCTTCTGAAGTATCATGGAGCATTGTCTTGTCAATACAACCGGTTCACTTCCATCTATCCTCCTCTTCTTAGATAACAATTCCTTAATGAACTTAGCACATGATGGCATCTCTTGAATGGCCTCCAAGAAAGGAATATTTATCTGAAGATTTTTTAACACATCCAAAAATTTAGCAAACTGCTTATCTAGCTTTTGTTGCTTCAACCTTCCTGGAAATGAAATAGGAGGATCATATTGTTTCACAAACTATGATCCTTGAGCTGGTTCCTCTAATTTCCTTTTCCCTTTGTCTTTAACCTGAACGTCTTCCTTTTCTTCAACCATTATCTCAGGAATTTCCACCTCCTTTCCACTCCTTAGAGTGATGGCATTCACTTCCTTAGGATTCTCCTCAGTCTTACTAGGTAAGCATCCTGATGGTCACTACTGATTTGTTGAGAAATTTGACTTATCTATCCTTGAAGATCTCTAATGGTGGCTTGTTGATTATTGATCAACGTCTCTATCTTTTGCATGAAGTTCTTCATGAGATCTTCAATTGAAGGATGGTTCTATTGTTGATGTTGAGATGGTGATGGCAGGGCATTCTTCATAGGACTTTGTCTTTGAAATCCAGTGGTGGTCTATAAACATTATTCTCATTTCTCCATGAGAAATTCGGGTGATTAGCCCATCCTGGATTATAAGTGTTTGAGAAAGGTCCTTGGTTGCCTCTTTGGAATCCCAACATAGTTCATCTGCTCCCCACTTGATGGAACTGGTGAGTTTGTTTGAGGACATTCATTGAACAGATGTAGACCTAAACAAACTTCACAGCATAAAACGCAGTTAGAAGAAACAGAATTAGAAGTAGTTAGTTTACTCGCTGAGTTGTCAAAGCTAAAATTTGATTGGTAAGTTGAGACATTGCCTCATTATCTTGCACAACTGCTACTTTTAACTTAGTTCTCTCACAACTCCAATTCTGAGCGCTGGATGCCATTTCTTCTATCAATGAACTAGCTTCATCATAGCTCTTTCCCATAAATGCACCCCCCGATGCAGCATCAACTATTGATCTTAAAGTCTCATCTAAGCTCAAATAAAAAATCTCTATGAGGAGATTGTTAGGTAATCCATGATGAAGACACTTCCTGATTGCCTCCTTATATCTTTCCCATGCTTCATATAAGGATTCACCATGAAACTTAGTGAAACTGGTTATTTCATTTCTCAACCTAGCTGTCCTTGCTGGTGGGAAAAATCTCCTTAGAAATTCTTGACAAATCTGCCCAATTCACAATTGACTCCTGTGGGAGTGAGTTAAACCAACCAAAGCTTTATCCCTTAATGAAAAAGGAAAAAGCTGCCAACGAGTTGCATCATCAATTACACCATTCATCTTAATGGTGTTGCAATACTGGAGGAATTTTACAAGATGATCATCCGGTGTCTCATTTGGATATCCCCCAAACTGATGAGCTTCGACCATTTGAATTAATCCAGGTTTAATCTCGAAATTGTTTGCTTGCACTGCTGGTCTTCTTATAGGGAATCCAGACACTATTGGTACTATATAATCCCTCAATGCTCTAGCAGGAGCATGAATTTGATTGTTGTGATTGTCACCTTCTGCCATTGCTTCTGCTTGTTCTTGCTCTATTAATCTGTTTCCTCTCCTCAATAAACGCAAAGTGCGTTCAATTTCAGGATCTATAGGTAAAGTTCCCGACTTCTACTCCTGTGCATAAAAGCTAAAAAAAACAGAATACACACCAACCGTAAAGTGCACATAAATTACTAACAGAACCAAAATTTGTTTAATATTAATCTTTCACTAGCAATGGCACCAAAAACTTGATCCACTGTAAGTGATGTTAAATTTTAAAAGTGAATTTTTCCTGCAAGTGTACTGGATCGAATCAAGTAGTTAAAGGATGAGTGAGTATCATTCCCATGAGGAAAGTTTAAGTACTAAACTGTTATTAGTTCAATTTAATATTTAGGTAAAAGAATTCAGATAGATTGTTTAAGAACACTACTTTATCTAATAACAAAATATACTTAATCTACTTGAATATTCCTAATCTTAGAAACTTATATGATACTAGAGTGGGAACTAAGATAAAATCTGAGTTTTTGCTGAATAAGTTGAAAATAAGTTATATTGACTATTAGATCTCTTACAAATTGAAGTGAAACTATCAAGATTAAAACCTCCTCGTGAAGTTCTAAATGATTCTTTTAACCTTAAAACAATCCTATAGGTTCTACTACTTGAATTATCAAAGGAATCAAATTTACAACTAAGAATCTCCCGATTCATTAATTGCCTAATGCCTTAAATTGTGTTTCTCCTAATTCCTTAGTGAGAATCCAACTTAATTACATTGCATTTTTCACAAAAACAATTCCTAAATCTGATATAATATCTCAGCTTCTGCATCTTATTATTATATCCACATTTATGAAATCCAGTAAAATCATATTTCTCTCCCAAAAAATCTCAATTTATAATTAACCAAGATACTTCCACATACAAGGTTAATTATAGGAAAAACAACATGAGTATTACAAAGTTCTAACAATTATATAACATATCTGTCACGCCCCGGAGAGTACCCTAAACGTTGCAGTTCACCGCATATAATATTAAAGCTAATGAATGACAACCTTAGTCATGTAGGAGCTTCGATATCACATGCAAGGCGTGCTTCCAAGATAGTAGGAGACTCACAGGGGTATTACATTTAAGTAAATAATAAAAGCAAGCAAGAACTTATATAGATAAACATAAAACCTTCATTTATATAATAATTCCTTACATCATCTTAGGGGCATTCCCCTGTCTTAAAAGTCTATCACAAGATAAAAGCAACTATAACACAAGCCTACTATAGAGATTTTTTCCTAGAAACCTATGTTCAAAACTTAAATACATATAGCTTCTCCCAAAAACTCCTAGTAGCTTAAACTCATACCTGGCATACGGGGCTCTTTGAGGCCAACCAAAGGTAATCATACTGTAACAAAAAGCTATAAGAGTATAAGCAAATCTAGCTTAGTGAGATAATTCCATCTACAAGGCATTTTCATAATTCAAATAACTATTTAATCAATCATATGAGAATGCACCAAACATATGAACAAACAAAATACACATGATTAACCAGAAATCAAGTGTAGCATGGATTTTACGCCCTCCATGTCGAGGGTTGGGAGGTTACAGGCCCATACGACCATCAATATTTGCAGATCTATCGGCTCCTACTCGCCCTGTAGACTTTCTGGCTCCTACTAGCCCGTGTAGACTTTCTGGCTTCTACTAGCCACCACTACCATTTTCTCATTTCCCCATACGAAGAATAGTAGTGAAACAAATGTGACTCACAAGTATGATATGCATGAATTGATTTCAATATATATTTAACCAAATAATGTTAAATTCAGGTTAAAGGCGATCAACACAATTTTCATCATATCAATACAAGAATCACACTTCATTTAATCATATCGTCTTTCAATATTCTTAACTTACATTCAACCAATCATAAATTCAAGTCACACAATAATTATTCATTTATCATTTTCCTAATTGCTAGTGCTACTACTTACAAGCACAAATAAGGAAATGTAACTTAGTAAAGGATTAACTCACTCCATATCGATAGATCCTAATCGAAGTAATCTTCTGGAAAGGTGATCTCAAGCCCTTCTCCAGCTAAACAAGATGAAATACCCAAAATGAGTCTTTCATAAAATTTCCATTCTTGAAGATTCTAAACTTTTCTTAATATCGTGGTAAAATCGTATAAGAGGAAATTCCAACTTAAAATGGCCATAACTTGCTCATTTTAACTCGGAATTTCGCATATAATATACCGTTTTCTACATATTCAAAAAGATCTATCTATTTCTAAACTTATTTTCATCAAACTAAGTCATTCAGGTTCCAAAAAAGTGGCGAACAGATTCTCCACGAATTTTTATAAACTTGTTTTCCTTCTTTTATCCAAAGCTCATTTTGAAGAGATAGGTAATATAATAGTTTGTAAAACCTTTGAAATGTATAAACATATGTTTAAGTGACCCATATTGAATGTATGAAGTTTAATGAAGTTGTCTCAACCATGCACAGTAAAGTCTTTTAAATATTTTTGGAAAGTGAGAACTTTTGAAATATTTCTTTTTATTATATTTTGAAAATATCTTAAGTTATTTTAAATGAGTATTTTCTTTTCCTAAATTTAATTTCCATAATCGTTCTAAGCTTAGTTTCCAACTTTTGTTTTGAAAGTAATAACAACTCTATGTTTAGAGAAATAATTTCTTTGTTTCTTGAGATCATTCTATTTTTATGAAAAGAATTTCTAATACTTGATAAAAAGTGAAGTTTTAATAAAACTTTTTTTTATTTCAAAAAGTTCTTTTCTATGTATGTTTATGAGCTCCTCTAGATTTCTTAGAAAAGTTTGTTTAAGAAAATTACTTCTTATTTCTAGAAAAGAATCTTTATTTTTAAGAATACATTTCCTCATTTATTTTTCTATTGAGACAAAACCATTATGTTCATGTATGAATATGAATCATAAAGTTATGTAAACATAAAGAAACATAATAACATGAAAGAATAAGCTAGTAAAGAAATAGATCAAGTATTGGAACCTTAGCTTCATCAAGGTATCCCAGGACTAAGAAAAGACTAACCCCTAAAAGAAAAAGAAAAAAAAAAGAAAATGTTTTGACTTGATGAGGGCAAGTCTAAGACTAATCTTAAAAACAATATGAAAGTAAATAAATTGCAAGGAAAGTAAATAAATTGCAAAAAAATGAGCTTATATGCTCTAAAAGATATATATAGCTATATAGATATATTAGATATAAAAGCAACATAAAGAAACTTGATCATGAACAAAAACAAAGTATGAACCTATTGTTACTTTCTTTAACCTTCATGGTTTAGAAAACACACACTAAGCTCATACTAAGTAAATGAACATAAAAAAAAAAAAACTTGAAGAAATATTACCTAAAAGAACTAAACTAGAGAGAACTTCTTGGAAGAGATTTCTTGTAGAAATTTGAGAGAGTAACTTTAGTATTTGAGAGGTGTGAAAGAAGTGGAAGTAAGAGGGGGTATTTATAGGAAAATGTGGGAGATAATTTGTGTTAATTAAATAAATTGAAAATAAAATAATTTGGGAAGAAAGAGAGAGGGGCTGGTGCTAATTAGGAGTAAAAGGGGAGGAAAAATTATTTTTTTGTATTTTGGTTAATTAAAAATAAGATATGAAAGATGTGAAGTTGTATTGGAAATGAAAATGTGTAAGAAATAGAGGTATGAGTTGTAAGAGTAGGTTGTAAGAAAAAATAGAGATAGATAAATAGTGTAGAATAGTAGTAAATAGTGTAATGTAAAGTAGACATGACAATTTAAGTACCGATGTAAGAAAATACGCGTATAAATGCGATATCTGATATTTATAGCTACCGAAAAATTATGAAATTGATATTTTTAAAAATCTTATATTTTTACGAGTCTAATAGTATATTCGGAATATTTTTATTATTCCGAGCCCCGAGACACGTTTTTCAAGAACTGTATCCGATCGGGTTCAAAACGAGTTACAGTTTTACTAAACTAATCTTTTTAAGCTTCCTTAGGTAATTAAGAACTATTCTACTCACTAAACTCTTTCTTACTCTCTTAGAGTTTCTTAAACAGGAATGCCAGACTTATGCGGTTACGGTAGACTAGGGTATTGTTGACACTAGAAATCCAGTTGACTTCTAATTAGGGTTTAATCTTTAAATTGATTACAAAACTTCGGGGGTTTACACATGCAATATGACTCAATTCGTGGTATGCATGAATCAATTTATTTAAGATATCACAGCATCATTATTATCAATTTTTAGGTGATCATAAAATCTCAGACATATCAAGTTCTATACTAAAATAAACGATTACTTGCAATCAATTCCCGCCTCAATATTCTTAGAATTCTTTCAATAAGTTTACATACATATCAATTTGTTTTTCCTTAATTATGGTGCAACTAAACTACAGGCACAATAAAGTAAAGTAATTAAGGAAATAAACTCACATTGTCATGGCAATACTTCTTCTAAATGGATGAGTCGATCAAACAATCCACTTAGTCGAAATAATCCTCAGGATACAGGTATTCTTCCTCGGGATCACCTAGTCAAGAAAAATACCCGAAATAAGTATTTCTTGATAACTTTCTTAAAATTTGACAAAACTATGTCATAAGAACGTCAAAGTTTGTGTTGAAGATAATTCCAACTTAAAATGGCCATAACTTGGTCATTTTAATTCGAAATTGCGTATATAATATACTGATTTCTACCTATTCAAAAAGATCTATCCATTTCTAAAACTATTTTCATCAAACTACATCATTTGAGTTTCGAAATAGTGGCAATCAGTTTCACCACGAATTTTCCCATCCCAAAAGCATTTGTTCTAAACATCAAATCATCTAAAAATTTCTTTGATAAATACTTAGTTATCTATATAGTTGAGAAATTCCTTTTTATAGATATATAGCTCATATTTCATCCATGCTCAAGTCTTTGTTGTCCAACCAAATTTCTTTAATAAAAACAATGCTAGTTAAAAGTTTAGAAAAACATAGTTTACAAGAAATCATTTTTGTAAATCCTTAAAAATGAATATTTTGATTCTTTTGTTTTCAAAGAATATTTTATGTTTATCTTAATATTTTCCTTAATGAATTTTTAATGAAAATAAATTTCTCTATTTTTTCTTTTCGAAACTCTCAATATTAGTGTCACTTTTCCTATTAGTTTTCTATCCAATTTTTCTTTGACCATTACTTGGAAAATCTTGGTTTGAAAACTCTCATTTCCCTTTTTATGGGATTTCCTTTATATTATGTTTTTACGGAAAACATTTTAGTATCAAAATTCATCTTCTTTTGGAAAACAATTTAATATAGAAAAGATTTTAAAAAAAAAAAAGCTTTTAAAAAAAAAAGATAGCTTCAAAATTATAGTGAGTTCTTCCTAAAGTTTTGAAAAGAATAGATTTACTTTTATTAAATCATAAATTCTAAATTTCATATAGAACCATTCTTAGGTGATAAAATCTCTTTTTTGCGAAAAGCATATTTAAAGCTTTAAAGTTTACACAACAATCTTTATGTATATGATCATGAGAATAATAGCAAGCAATTGTAATATAATGAATAATAAATAAAGTCAAGTATTGGGAGTCTTAGCTTTTTCAAGGCCCTAGGGACTAAGAAATAGACTAGTTCCAAAAAGAAAGAAATGAAAATTGTTTTGACTTGATGAGGACAAGTGTATGACTAGAGACTAGTCTTAAAACAACATGAAATAAATAAATTACAAAGAAAGAAAATAAATAAATTACAAGTGATCTTATATGCTCTAAATAATATATATATATAATATGTAGATACATAATTATATTTAGTTAGATATAATAAAAACAATAGTATGAGCAGAGTAAAATATCAACATAAAAATATATAAATAGATATTCATAAACAAGAACAATACATGAACATAGCGTAGCTTCCATAACATTAAGTTTAGAAAACTCACACCATGGTCATATAAAGTTACATGACATGGTAGAAAGAAATATGGGAAGAATTTTTTACCTAAAGAGAATTTGGAGTAGTATGTGTGAATGGGTTTGATGTATGTAGAAGGAGGTTTAAGAGTATTTTGAGAGAGTTTTGGGAGAGTGTTTGGAGAGAGTTTTGAGAGGAAATTTTTAGAGAGTTTTTAGTAGTAATTTGTAGGTAGATGAAGTGTGAAAGAAATGAAAAAGGAGAGAGGTATTTATAGGAAAATGAGTGAATTTGTGTGATTAAAAATAATTGAAAAAGAAAAAAATATATGAGTGAAATTGGGAGGGGGGGCTCCAACCATGAGGAGTGAGAGAGGGAGAGATCTAATTTTTTTATATTTTTGTTAATTAAAAGAAATAATATGTAAGGTAGATGTGATATAAAGTTATAGGAAAGATAATAGGTGTATAGAATGTAAGAGTAGGTGTTAGAAAAAGCATAAATAAATGAATAGTGTAGAATAGTAATGAATAGTGTAATGTAAAGTAGATGTGACTAATAAAGTACCAATAGTAAGAAAAATGCGTATAATTGCGATATATGTTATTTTTAACTGCCAAAAAATAATAAAACTGATATTTTTGAAAACCTTATATTTTTACGAGTTTAACGGTATATCCATAATCTCTTTACTATTCTGAGCCCTAGGACACATTTTTCAAGAACTATATCCATTTGGTTTCAAAACGATTTGCAGTTTTACTAATCTAATATTTTTAAGCTTTCTTATATTATTGCGAACTATTCTACATACTAATATCTTATTTACTCACTTAGGATTACAAACACGGGATTGCTGGCCTTAACCTTGTTATGCTAACTAGGGTTTTGTTAACTTTAGAGTTTCTGGTTGACCTTCCGATTAACATTTAAGCTTAACCGATTGTAAAACTTTGGGGGTTTACAGAGGTTGTCAGGTACTTTTGGATTTTTGAACCAATGTTGTTCCGCCAACTCTTTTACGCTTTTTCATAAGTTTGCTCATGAATGTGAGGCTAGGAGGTGGACTATTTATTGATGATGGTTCTGATGTCGATGTGGGGGATGGATTCACAAGGACTTAGTCGTAAATAAATGAAAACTGTGACTACAACTCAGAAAGAATGTTACTTACCTCTTGGGTTACTTGAGACAGATTCACACTATATGCATTTTGAGTGTCTGATAGTTTGTCGACTTGTTCATAATATAAATTTAAATAACCAAAAAATTCATCATTCCCACAAGCAGGATCAAGCTGTATTAATAAAATAAATCTTCGGAATTTCCCTTTAGTAATCTAACCACTTTTTGCACATGTTACCTACACAAGTCTGTAAGAACACATCATGCTTATCTTCCTGTAAAGTACCAATAATGTTAACTACCTCAACAAAAGTAAACGCATACTTCGACGGTATACCTGTGATAACGTTTTCATGCAATCATAAAAATTTTTGAGGACCCGCAACAACCTACTACATACATTTCAATCATTAGGGTGCAATGGTATATTTGGTATGTGTATCATGGCAAAATTACACAATGTATCTTTATAATCAAGTGTATTATTTAGAAGTTCATACATGAAATTCCCCCTGTGCTAGATATCTTTTGTTTTTTATATTTCCTAGGTCTTATTCCATTTTCTCTACAGAAATTATGTCAAGCTTTATGCATCTAGGGGTGATCCGTCGTCTAGTTGATTGGCAAGTATTTAACATATGACATGTTCATTCCTTCCTTCACACATAGTTTAAGATATGACATGCGCATCTAATGTCGAAAAATGTTCTGCCTAGAGTAAGTTTACATAATTTTTGTAATTTAGGTACGCTTGTTGTATTTGTTGATGCATTATCAAATCTAATCGAAAAGATCCTTTTAGTCTAGTTATATAGATATTCTGTGTAGTATGTCATCCAACCATTTTTCAATAGTACATTTAATCGTTTGTGCATAACTCATTTCTCATCTATCCAATGGCATGTTACTCCCATGTATGAATGTTCTTGTCAATTATCTGACCAAATGTTAAATCATATAAACATAAATGTATCAAGAGATTGAAACTTACAGACGAGGTCTTGCTTACCCTCATGATGTTTCAAGGCACATCGTTGTGCCACTATTGTAAACCCCGGTTTTCTTAGTAACCGAGTAAACTTCGAAAATTAGAAACCAAAACCCTAAACAAGATTAGTATGAGCAACTTAAGAACCCTAAATCCGGCTTTTCTTCGATTTCAATTTAAAAGAACCTCTATAGAATAATTTAATGTGGATTATTGTTTTAAAGTATATTTCAAACCATAAAAAGTTTTTATTTCGAAAATTTTTCTATTTAGGGCTTTCCCAAGCTCCATTACGGAAAAGCGAGCCCCGGAACTAGAAACTCAGAAAAATATTCTGGAATACTCTTTAGAACCGAAATTTTATAAGGATTTCAAAAATATATGTTTTATAATTTTTCGGATTATAAAAATTACAGTTATAACCTTTTCCCGTATTTTCTTTACTACCGGTAAAGTAAATGTCTTATCTACTATTTACTACTATTCACAAGTACAACCTACTACGCACACAACCCATACCCTAGTCTTACAACCTTACAAACACTCCATTACATTTTCCTTTCTAAGAAAAGTTTGTCTCTTAAGAATTATTACAATTTAAGATATATTATTACATAAATTACAAAACAAATAAAATCAAACTCTCTCGCTTTCTTCTTCACTTTTGAACCGGCGCCCCCCTCCCCTATTTGACTCCAATTTGTTTTATTTTATCTTATTTTTATAATACAAACAAACCCTAATTTCACTTAATATAAATAGTTTTTTATTTTCTCTCTTTCATTTTATTTCATTTGATCCAAAAGCTCACAAAACTCCCTCTTCTTCCTCCCTCTTGCCGTGACTTCCCACCCCATCACACACACCCACACAAGCTTCATTTCTTCTCCATTTCTCATCTATTTCAAGCTTTAGGTGGTGATTCTTAAGCTTCCTTATCATTTAATCTTGTAATGGCAAGATTATTCATGAGTGTTTTCACTCTAAGTCTCCATGAGCACTTGCTAGGGATAAGAAAATGCTACTACATGAATATCAAGCCATCACAAGAGTAGATCTTGTGTTTGATTAAGTTTTTGTTGAAATATTTTCATGATCATGCATGTAAAAGTAGGGTAAAGTAGCGATCTAGTATAAAAACCCATGTTCATACTCTTAAACTCCATTTCATACATTATAAGTAGTAGATCTAGCTTTTAGATGCTTATACCATACTTGACATTTATGATCTTATGGATGATTTATGTTTTCATGCATTAATGCTCATGAAGGCTTTGTTTGTGCATATAGATGTTGTAGTTGGTAGATCCTTAGGCAAATAAAACAAGGAACATACAAAGGAAAAGTTTTTGTTTGAAATGTCCAAAGACAAATTCGTATGGTTTCAAAGACCTATTTTGAAAACCCTTTTATCAACTTTAAAACTCATATTTTATGTGAAAAATGAAGGATATAGGTAATAGGTATCCTTAAATAGTGATTTTTATAAGTTGAAATGAGTTTTGATGAGAATAATGTATAAAACAAGAAGTGGAATCTAGATGGAAAATTTGAGTTAGTAGTCAACATATGAAATTCGTAATTGTGAATGTAAGCCATAAGAACACCTATCATCTAAGATCAAAATAGAAGTTTTATGTATTAAATGGAGTCCTTAAGTAATAGGTATCTTAAAGTCTCAAGTTTTAATGCATTAAATAAGTTTTTCCCAAAAGAATCATTCAAAAATTTAATTTCAAGAAATTCGGATTTTTGGACAAATCCTATTTGAAAACGTATTTGCAAAGTATAAAATGCAAAGTTTTTATGTAGAAATGAACGCTTGGGTAATAGGTATAATGAAAACTCAATTTGAACAAGGATAACGTGATTTTCTTAAGAAAATAAATCCAAAACAAAGGGGATGGTCAAAGTTAGGAAACTAGATTTCTTGAAAGTATATAGTCATGGAGTTTTACAAATAAAAAGTTTCTTAAATTTCCTTTTAGTAAATAATGTCAATAGCATGCATGCATCAAGTTCATATCATGTCATTCATGATCGAAATCATCAATATTGCATGTGTAGTTAAACTATATGCTAGAAACATCACAAACATTCACAAAACTATTTTTCAGAATTGGAATCTTCAACCAATCAGAACTGATCAGCTTATTTGTGACCTAAACATTTTCGAAACTTGGAAATAATATTTCGAATGGATAGATCTTTCAAAGTAGATAGGAATCGGTATATTATATGCTCAATTCCGAGTTAAAACGTTAGATATGGTCATTTGAAGTTAGGACTTTAGCTTTTGCGGGAATTGACGAACTTAGTAAATAGAATTGTTAAGTTTATTAGAATTTTATGAGAAATACTCATTGAGGGTATTCCTTGTACTTAGGTGATTTGGAGGACGGATTTCCACTCTCCAATGACTACTACCACTAGTGGATTTCTCTCCATGGCCGAGTGAGTTCATTTCTTAAATAGTTGTGCTCATGTATGTGCTTGTAATCGTAGTGGCATTAGAATTAGGAAAAGATAAAACTATGATGAGTTGTGATTTAATGTTGGTTGAATGAATAATAAGTATATCGAGATGAGACTTGTTGTAAATATCATTGTGTGAGCTAGTATAGACTTGGATTGTCTAAAATTCTTGATGATCACATTTAATCTACATAATTAAAATGCCACGATTATATGAATAAATTGTACATGCATATCATGTAGTGAGTCACATTGCATTAGCTAATATACCTTTGGTGGGACAAAAGTATATTAGCGGAAGGCGAGGGGGCCTATGTTAATATTAAGGATGTGAGATCGCTTAAGTTAATGGATGTAGAGTAGGCACATAAAACTACAACAATGAAACAACAGAGGTTGTATAACTAAGAGAAAGAGATTGGGATGATGGTTGCATGACTTATGGACCACCCCACTCAAAATTGGAATTTATGGTTGCATGTCTTATGGACCATCCTAACCCCGAATGGAGGGCATAAATCCATTCACATATGGCTCCCGAAAAGTCATATGCTTGTATGATCATTCGCTTGTGTATTCCATATGGCTGCTAATAATTTGTCTGTTATATACTATTGTTGAGTATTAAATATTTGGAAATGAATCTCACTAAGCCTATTAGCTTACACCCCTATAGTTTCATTGTGTTGTTCCCTTTTTTTTTTTTTTTTGTTTCGAGAGAACACTTTTCACAGGGTTATTTTTGGATGAAGGAGCTTTTGAAGAAGTTGGGACCTAGCTAGAGGCGTGAACTTCTAGGAAAATCTCTTTAACATAAACCCTCACATTTGTAATATGATTTTAGACTGGATAGACTTCTGTTATTATTTTGGCGGGGGTATGCCTCCTTGACTTTTGTAAAGACTTAACTTATTTACCTTGTTGTGATTTATATTCTTAATGCTATTGTATGCTTCTTAAGACTATTCGATTCAAAGTGTGATCTAAAAGTTATGCAAGTACACCTTACACCCGGTATGTAAACTTATGGGATGACTAAGGTTGTCATACTTAAGTTTAAATATCGAGTGTGTGATAGACTATCGCATTTTGGGTACCCTTTGGGGCATGACAACTATACTTACGTACATTCGGATTGAGGCATTCTCAAGGTACATAGTTGAGGTTAGGATATTTGGCTGTCGTAAAATATAAGTGCATACCTACAATTATTCGGGCTAGGCTTTTTTTGTACTTCTTATCTACAAAGCAGAATAGGGCAGCATGATCACTTGGTGATGACCAAGCAATTTGTTGCTTTGATGGGTCCACACCATATTCGATTAGATGGCGTGACCTCATACGCTTCGTCAAAATCTCATACCCATTTCCAATCTTCTAGGCATAATTTCCGCTACAATAATTGCAATATGCCCATTCTATCTATGCCTTTTTGAAAATGTTTAGAAAAAATAATTTGATTTTAATGGTCATGGAAGCTTACATTGATTGTTTCCACTACCGTACTAGGGACCATGACCGCCCCCACATTCTTCTTCTTCCACTTTTGGTGGTTAAATTTCCTGCACCTTTGGGTCTTGCAAGTTTGTTTATGCATTTTGGTGATACATAGGTATTACGCGCTCGAAACCTGGTGGAGAAGTAGGACTTCCCCCAAAAGCATGTCACCGACTCGTGACTCATTAAAGTCATAGTAATTATATAGCTCATCCACATACCGCTTGCCCATGGCTTCCTTACCTTTTCCATTACCTGTTTGGTTCTTTTATTTCTTCAATTTACTTAATGCTCCATGGAAAGATGATCTCATTCTATATTTTTCTATGAGATATTATTATGTAAAGAGGAAAAAATAAATAGTTATATCTTCCAAATAAACGGTCTGTACGATGCACAACACAATACAAAATTAAATGATCATGAAAATTTGTAAGTACATATCATATTCATATTTTGCATGCATTAACAACAATGAGCAAATATAAGAAAAGTTTAGGAGCAAATGCTTCTGTACCTTCATTGGTGCTACTTTTATAGCCTTAATTTAAAACAACTGCTTCATAACATTGAAATTTTAATCTGTAAAATACAGAAATAAATATGAAAATATAATGAATTATGAATCATGAGATGATATAAGATGAGTTTAAGGTCAAAACAAGTAAATTGTAAAAGTTTAAGTTTGGTTGTAGGACAAATATTAAAGTTTGGATTTCTGCAATTTTTGACAGATTGTACGCCGCCTCCTAGAGAATCTACGTCGCCGGATTAAAGACGATATAGGGTGGGAACAGTAGTGTTTTTCTTAATGCTGAATGGAACGCCACCAGTATGCATAGGGTTTATTTTAACGCCGACTGGGAACGCTGTCAGCGTAGGGCATGGATTTACCAGCGTATGTAGTAGGATCGAAGTTCTGGGAAATCAAAGCCCCGATGAACGTTGCCAGCGCTCGTGTAAATTTTTGCCCATGTAGGGTGTACGCCGGCAAGATCTACACGTACGCTGCCAGCGTACGGCCAGCGTATGACCAAATTTATATAAATACGAGACGCGAAAAACGGTTTTGATAGAAACATCATTTCATATTTCTCCTTCATATAAGAGAGTTTTGGAGTGTTCTTGGAGATATAGGCTTGGAGAATCATCCTAGAGGGCATTTTCGATCCAAAGTAAGTAACTTTAACCTTCTCTCATGGATTAAATACGAATTTGTATGAGTTTGCTTAGGGTTTTGTGGTGTTCTTGAAGGAAAAACGTAGGAAAGATTTAGATCTTGGATTTGATCTACCTCGGTTGGATAAGAAGTGAGTGTTGTAATTAAAACAAGTAAGTATAATGTTCTCATATCAGATTTACACGAATTCCATGCAACTTCTAAGGACTTTGTGATTTGTTTGCATGAAGGAAACCCTATATTTGGTTGGGATCCGAGTTTGTGATGTGAGTTGGATTTTGGTGATCTAATCAGTAAGTTTCATCTTTTCTTTGATGGAGTTGAATAATGTATGATTAGATGACCATTATGTGTTTTTGTTGTCATATAATATTAAGTTTTGAAGGATTATCAAATTCTATAGATTGTTGTGGAAGATTGATTGGGTTAGACAGTGCAACTTGATGATTTTCTTTGTCAGGTTAGGATTTCGGGAGTTATAGTACATTAGGAATTGTTTATATCGTGTTTTTATTTGTTAAATATATAAATGTATGATGTTGACAGGAATTTGGAGATTTGAGTTTGTTGTTGAATCGTTAATATTAATTGAAGTATTGTGGAAATTCGGGAGATTTGGTTGTGGTTGAGTATTGTCGATAAAGGATTTTAGGAGATACATATTGGAATTTCCTGAAATTGATAAAGATACGACCAATACTTGCTTGCAGTTTTTGTCTGTAAGTTTAGTATTGATTGAATGCTTGTAGGAACAGAATTTCTTAATAAACTTAATCTTTATTCGGTTTAATAATTGTATGTTTTGGTTGTGCTTGGCTTTGACCAGTAAAGACCTGGCAGACAATGATACTGGAGAAGCACCCTGATGATCTTGGTGTAAGGTTATCCCTAGTAGACTCGCGCCTTGATATCATTCTGGCAGAATTAGGTGTTGTGGATTCGGGGGTTTGGAGAGTACCCACTCATCCATACATGTATATGATTATTATTTTCAAAGAGTTGTATGATTTTCAATGGGGTCTGAGTAACTTCGAGTTCAGGATTAGAGTATACCTAATACTGGATTGTGTTGTTGTGTTAGCTTAAGAAAGATAATAACATGATTGTTTGCATTAGTTTAAGTTACATGAATTGTATGCCTTTTATATGTGCATATGCATTTGTTTTTGGATTGGAGTTATCGTACTAGGCGTCGCCACTCATTATTTTAAATTTCAGGTACAGGTGAAGAAGATAAAGTGTATGATCTATCCGATTATGATTTATTCTTTGATAGTGGGGATGGCGATAGTGGACCCTACTACCCAGCCAAGAGTTAGGCTTTATATACCAAGTTTCTAAGAAAGGATATGTTTTGATCATTTGGGATTGTAGTTGGATTCATTGTTGGTTTTAAATGAAGATATTTTAATGTAAACAGTTTTTAGTTTATATAGAATTTGTTGACTATGATGTCAACCGGATTTTATGCTTGAACCAGGAGTTTATGTTTTATGAAATATGAGTTTTTATTTTTTAACAGGTTTAGTAGTTACCCTATGAGTGTTTACAGGTGATGATTGTATTAATTTGTGGATAACAGAGCCTTTGCGTATCCTATATAAGAGGAGATACGTGGCGGTAGTAATGCCTTATTTTAGGGCGTCACATAATCCATTCGTCCACCTACCAACTATGCAACATATGACAAATCTGTTATATACGCCCTTTAATTTCTCTCTATCACCTCCCCTCAATCGTGCCACCCCTCCCACGGCTCCCTTGCAAATCCTCCATCTCTAACAAATTTATGGGCATTACTCACTATTTCATGTAGAGGACCTTAAAAATCTAATATTAGCTGCTTTATGTTTTTTTTTTTTTCCTTTTTTTCCATCTAAACCAAGAGGGAACTGCCAATTCCACCAATTCTTAGTCATGGAATCGACCAAGAACCATGGAACCAGGACGCTGATTCCAATTTCGAAACTGCTGGTAACAATTTCTATCTAATTCCTTGTTTGGAGTCAAACCATGTATATGTCTACTTTGAGGCACCTATGCAACTATGAAGTGTAACCATTATATACATATTATAGTGAACAAACATTCTTTGTGTACAAAATAAATTTGAGGACGAAAAAATTCTAATAATAAAGCAATAACCAGATTTACATAATCATGAATCAAATTAAAAAAAAATGCATAAATGGCTTGAAAATATGTGGAAAGTTAAAGAGAAAAAGGCAGATCATATAATAAATGTTAATTTAACAATACATAGAATTATACTAAATATCATGAAGTTGCTTGCACGTCTAAAATTACACTAAGTTGCTTTGTAGATTATGTTGCAATATGTTGCATACCAGGCTTCATGTCATTGGGCTGTTGTTGTTTTAGGGTCTATTTGAATAGTCTGTTTTTTATTTGTATCTGTATCTATATCAAAACGATATGTATAAATATATTCGATTTGTGTTTAGATTTTATCTAAATTTGATCTATTTGATCTTTTCATGAGAACTACTAACTTTTTTTTATCTATATCTATTTTTTAATAAACAATTTATTAGAAAAAAATTTAAAAAAATATATATGTATCTATCCTAAAAAGCTAAATAAACAGACCCTTAATCATTATTATAGTTAGGGATGTTCACGGATCAGTGAACCCATCCATGACCCTATTTTTTGAATCTAATCGTAATTATCATTTTTTAAATATCTCGATCCTTAACCAATCCATTATAAATGGTTAACTGTTTTATTAGGTTAATTTATTCGCTTTTCGGTTTTTAACCATTTAACTTAATGCTTTCAAGAAATCAAATTGATAATTTCAAAAAACTTTATTTTTTAGCTTTTATCATAGAGTTTTTCTTTAAATTATATATATTACAGTAGCTAAAAAAAAAAAAAAATCAAATTAAGGAAATGGGGGAAAAAAATCTTTAGATGTATCATTATCAATAAAATCAAACCAAATCAATTACCATATTAACTCCATCAAACATATGACAATAGTACTTTAATCGAAATCCAAGGAATATTAACATAAGTAAATTATATGTATATGTAAATCATATATGTGTATTTATATATTTTTTTAAAAATAATTATATGCTTATGTAAATTATATATAAATATATTTATAAATATTCAAACAGTTAAATGTTAACCATTGGTTTTTTGTGATAACAAACCGAAGCTGAAACCGAAAATCGAAAAAAATAAAATCCGCAATCTTAAACTGAAACCAATAGACCGATTAACCATATTTTTCATATTGGTTTTACGGTTTTGGTTCGGTTTTTCGGTTTCATCGGTTTTTTTGCACATCCCTAATTATAGTTACTTTAGTGGAAAAAAAAAAAGGCTTTCATTATTAAATAATCTTCAAAATGTAAATAATTTTCAAAGATAACTAAGGCTTTAAACTTAAGGATATGAATGAAATTACAATTGTTTTAGGGTTAATGTCACAAAAGGTAACTAAACTTTGACAATATATATAATTAGGTAACTAAAGTTTAAAATTGATCAATTTAGTACATATACTTAGAAATTAACAAATTTAGTACTCAAAAGAACTTTTTGTGCATACTAATAGTATGTCCACCAAGTTTTTCAAGTACTAAATTGATCGTTTTCAAAGTTTTTCATTAAACAAATTGATCAATTTTGAAAGTTCAAGTACTAATTTGATCATTTTCAAAGTTTAGGTTTCTAATTACAAATTTTGTTAAAATTCATGTACCATTTGTGATATTATCCCATTATTTTGCCATGTTTAACTTAAGAATATAAATAAATAAAATGTCTAGAAAAATATTAACAATACTATTGGATTAATTTTGAAACCTGATTCGTTCAACTAATAGCAGTTATACATTTACATGAACAATTTTCAACAATTGCTCAGAAAAGCTGTGAAGTCAAATAGTTGGTATTGCTTTTATGATATAATAGTAGATAAATCATCAACACTCCATAATTCTTACTTTTCAATATACATGTCTAAAGGAACAAAAAAAGTTATTTAGCTGAAAATAGAAAGACCAATTCAAATGGCTAAAAATACATAAATCCGTTGTAATTTTAATCATTATTGCTTGACCTTAAAATTAACAGATAATTACATGAAAAGATTAATAGATCAATCATTATTTTTATCAACTTATATATATATATTTGGATTTTGTGTATAGTTGTATAAAAAGATGAATCTTATATTAACAGTTCCCTAAAAATTACATATTTTATTTCTAAGAATGAAAAATATTTTTGAAAAATTATACACAGAAAGTTAAACTCTTAAAGCCATTCTGATTATCATTTTTCAACTAAAAATTGAAATAAAAAATATTATGAAGTAAGAAATTTCTTATAAATAGAAAAAATAAACGAGAAGACAAAAACATGGATATAATATCCATATAATTGTAAATTTAAAAGGATGTAATAGAGAAAGATGGTATAGTTGTGGAATTGGAAGAATTCAATTAATAATATAATTTTAATTTTTTTTCCCCAACACCAAGGACTATGCCATTAATAATCAAGAGCAAACACCACTTTGGATTGAAAGAATAAAAGACCGTTAAAAGATTAGTGTTTTTCTATAGATTCAGGTATGTTTTCACTCTCATTTTTAATTTTATTCATAATACTTTATTTTTGTACATGAAATTTTAGAATTATGCATACAAAATTGAATGTTTATTCCAACAAGTACTAATTTTAGAGCTACTATCCCACTAATATGTCATTTATCTGACTAATAAACCATTTACCATCTAAACAAGATAATTCACAAGCTAATGAATTACATATAATTTGATCGGCTAGTAATTCACTACCATCTCCCTAATGCATCTACTATCTGATTGGTAGACAATGATACTTTATTATCATTTATGCATTGAATTTTATGCAATATCATTCAGTTTTAAAGAAAATATTTAGTTTTATTAAATTTTATTGATGGGGTACTTGATATATGGTTTGAAATTGGGATGGTCATAATATTACATATTTGTATTGGTGGGAATTAGTTGTGTGAGTTTGGATTTGTAGATTGGTTCTTGATCCAAGTGGTATATGCAAGATTTGAGGTTGCATCTTCTCAAATAAGGGGGAAATGTGTGAACATTGTAAAGGCTTATTTATTCTGGAATGGTTATTATTAGTTGTAGATTAGTAGAAGCTGGAATAGGAGTTAGTTTAGTTTGTTATAGCAGAGCATTATTGTCACGCCCCAGAGGGTACCCTAAACGTGCCAATCTGCCGCATATAATATTAAAGCTAATGAATGACAAACCGTAGTCATGCAGGAGCTTCGATATCATATGCAAGGTGTGCCTCCAAGATAGTAGGAGACTCACAAGGGTATTACGTTTAAATAGATAGCAAAAGCAAGTATAAACTTAAATAGATAAACATGGTATTTTCATTTAATAACAAGTTCGTACATCATCTTAAAGGCATTCCCCGCCTTAAAGTCTTTAATCAACTGTACTAATAACAAAATAAACATAACTATCACATGCGTCTACTATAGAGATTTTTCCTAGAAGTCTACGTTCAAAACTAAAAATACATAAACTTTCTCCAAAAACTCCTAGTAGCGTAAACTCATACCTGACACATTAGGCTCCTCGGGGCCAACCATAGATAATCATACTGTAATAGAAAACTATAAGGGTATAAGCAAATCTAGTTTAGTGAGATAATTCCTAACTATATAACATTTCCATACGACAACCAAGTCATTTAATTCAAGCATATGTAATGCAACAATCACATGATCAACCATATACACAAGATTAACCGGAAATCGAGTGTAGCATGGATTTAACGCCCTCCATGACAAGGGTTGGGTGGTTACAGGCCCATACGACCATCAATATTTGCAGATTTACCGGCTCCTGCTTGTCCTGTAGACTTCTTGGCTCCTACTGGCCCATGTAGACTTACCGGCTCCTACTAGCCACCACTACCACTTCCTCATTTCCCCACACGAAGAATAGTAGTGAAATAAATGCGACTCACAAGCATGATATGCATGAATGAATTTCAATTTAACATTTAACCATATAAGTTGGATTCATGTTAAAGGTGATCAACCATAATTTCATCAAATCAATACAAACGTCACACTTTTATTTAACATATCGTCTTTCGATATACTTAATTTTCATTTAACAATTATTTCATAACATTTGTTCATTTATCTTTTCCTAAATTTCTAGTTCCACTAATTACAAACACAAACAAGGAAATGTACTTAGGAAAAGAATTAACTCACTCCATGATCGGTAGGTCTAATCAAAATAGTCCTCCGGTAGATGATCTCGGGTCCCTCGTCACCTAAACAAAATGAAATACCGAAAAGATAGCAACCAGATTTGCCACGAATTTGTAAAAACTTGTTTTCCTTCTTGCAAACAAAGCTCATTTGAAAAGATAAATATTTCAAGTATTTTGTAAACTTTTTGAAAGATATATACATATATGTAATGACTCATAACAAATGGATGAAGCAAATGAAGTT
Source organism: Combretum micranthum (assembly GCA_024138025.1). Lineage (NCBI taxonomy): Eukaryota > Viridiplantae > Streptophyta > Magnoliopsida > Myrtales > Combretaceae > Combretum > Combretum micranthum. The sequence goes on along the minus strand of JAMXBD010002053.1, from coordinate 104,467 downwards.
GTCTCAACTTATAAAAAGTAAGGTTTTAAAAGACCTTGAACTTGAGATTTTATTGGAATATTTATTTTACTTTTGAAAGACCTTGAGTTATTTGTGATAAATATTATTTTTCTAAATTTAATTTCTTTAAATTCCTAAGGAGTGGTTTTATTTTCTAAACTTAGATTCCAACAATTTTGTAAAAGTTATGACAATTTTCTCTCAAGAATATTTTAGTTCCTTATTTTCTTGGGATTATTTAATTTTAATGAAAAGGGGTTCTTCTTATAAAAAGATGAAGTTATTGTAAAAATCTTATTTACTTTATAAGTCTTTTGTATGTTTGTAAGATTTCTTATAAGTTCCTCTAAATATTAACTCCATATTTTTATTTCTAGAGGAAAACTTTTTATCTTAAGAAAACATTTCCTTCATTTATTTTGTTGAGACAAAACCATTATGTTCATGCATGCATATGAATCATAAGCTATGAAAATATAAAAAGAACATAATAACTTAAAAGAATAAGCATATAAAGAAATAAATCAAGTATTGGGACCTTAGCTTCATCAAGGTACCCTAAGACTAAGAAAAACTAGTCCTGAAAAAGGAAAAGAAAAAGAATTGTTTTAACTTGATGAGGACAAGTCTAAGACTAGAATGACTAGTCTTAAAAACAACTTAAAATAAATAAATTGCATTGAAGTAAATAAATTGCATGAAAGGTAAATAAATTGCAAGACAATGAGCTTATATGCTCTGAATAATATATATAGCTATATAGTTATATTAGATAGTTATGAACATAAAAGAAACATAAATGAACATAAAGGAATTGTGATTATGAACAAAAACAAAGTATGAACCTATTGTTGCTTTCTTAACCTTCATGGTTTTACAAAACACACCTTAAGTTCATATTAAGTAGATGAACATAGGAATTTCTTGAAGAATTTTTACCTAAAGAAGATGAACTAAAGAGAACTTATTGGAAGAACTTTCTTGGAGAGAATTGGAGAGATATTTTGAGAGAGTAACTTTAGTGAAGAAGTGGTGTGAAAGAAGTGAAGGTATGAGGGGGTATTTATAGGAAAATGTGGGAGATAATTTGTGTTAATAAAATAAAGTAAAAATAAAACAAATTGGATGAGAGAGAGGGGTTAACCGGCGCAAACATGGGGAAATGGGAGAGTGAAATTTATTTTTTTGTTATTTTGTTAATTAAAAGTAAGAAATGAAAGATGTGAAGTTGTATTGGAAATGAAAATGTGTAAGAAATAGGTGTATGGTTTGTAAGAGTAGGTTGTAAGACAAGTAGAGATAGATGAATAGTGTAGAATAGTAGAAAATAGTGTAATGTAAAAGTAGACATGACAATTTAATACCGGTAGTAAGAAAATACGCGTATAAAAGCGATATCTGATATTTTTAGCTACCGAAAAATTACGAAATTGATATTTTTAGAAATCTCATATTTTTACGATTCTAACGGTATATTCAGAATATTTTTCTTGTTCTGAGCTTCCGGACACGTTTTTCAAGATGTCCTATCGGGTTCGAAAGACACTCGAATTCCTTCAATCTGATATTTTTATACAATTTATAGCTATTACGAACTATAATAGCTAACTTTTCCAACTTCGTTTCCTAGGGCTTGAGAAAACGGTAATGCCGGAGTTAAGCGATTACGGTAAACTAGGGTTTTTGTTGACTTAAGAATCCGTTTGACTTCTGATTAGGGTTTAGATCTTTAGTTTGGATCCAAAAATTCGGGGACTTACAATTATACTATAAATAGGACTTGAATTTATCAGTTATAAGTGAACATAATTTTCTCTTATTTTACATTCTTTCTCTCGATATTGCTCTGTTCTTGAAGATCAATATGAGTCTACTACAATCTATACATTGTTCATCAAATATTCTCTTATTTCACATGTATCAGAGCAGAGTTCAGGTACTATTTCTCATTTCACAACTTAGATTTTAGATTGAAATTTTCTTTTCGTCATGGATCCAAGATCAAATGAACTGAGGTTACAACCTCCTGAACAAAATCAAAATGATCCTCTTTACTTGTCTGGATCTAATAATCCACGAATGGAATTATATAATGAGAAGCTTAATGGCACAAATTTTCTTCCTTTGAGTCGAGTGGTTAGGATGAGTCTTGATGCCAAATTAAAGCTGGGGTTTGTTGAAGGGACCATACCTAAATGTAATAATAATGCAAATGCTTCGATCCAGTGGGATAGATGTGATTTCATGGTTAGGTGTTGGTTACTTAGTTTTATGACAAATGATTTGGCACAAAACTATTTGTATATAACTTCTTCGCTGAATTGTGGAGAGAATTACATGAACAATATGGACAAACTTGGGGTCCGCTTGTGTTTCAACTGCAACATGAAATTAGCAACATTCGTTAAGGAAATCAGAATGTTAGTGTCGATTATAATAAACTAAAGGGATGTTAGGACGAGCTTCACGCGTTGAAGGCAATTCCAAGTTATAATTATGGTCAAATTGAATATTGCACTTGTGAATTACGAACTAGGTTGGTTGAATATGAGTCACAAAATTGCCTAATGCTGTTCTTGATGTGCTTAAATGAGGTGTTCGAGAATGTGCGTAATCATATTTTGTAGATGGGCCCTCTTCCTAATGTTTCTAGAGCTTTTTACCTACTGCGATAGGTGGAAAAACAAAAGCAGATTACATTGACTTTAAGACGAGAAAATGAAATGGCTACTTTTACTTCAATGAAGGCAGTAAATGGTGTACGAAATACTTAAGATAAAAAAGGGGGAAAGATTTGAGTGGTAAAGTGATTTGTAAACATTATAAAGCTGATGGTCATATCATTGAGAATTGTTTTCTAATAATTGGATATCCCGATTGGTTCAAGGGAAAGAAAATCACAAAGCAAAGATCAACCGTATCCAATTGTTATATTGATAGAGGCATAGGATATTTAGACACTCCTTTTGAAAATTTTGTTGATAATGCGAAGGGTTATACAAGCGGCGAAATGAGTTCTACACAAGCAAAGGTGAACATGTCACCGACTGATAAAGGTACTCTGTCACCAAATGATGAAGATGGTGAAAGATAAGCAAGGGGGATCTAGTGGAGCCATGGCAAATCAAGTTGAATTTGCAGGTAACTGTTCATCCTTTTCTTGTGATATTTTGGATAATCGTATGTCTCTTTGGATCATTGATACAGGAGCTACATATCATATGACCCCCTTTTCATCGATTTTTTTTTTATACACATGTTTTACCAAGACCAATTCTTATAAAATTACCCAATGGTTCCACAATTTCTATCATAACAGTAGGCTCAGTTCGTCTTTCACAAAAGCTGGCTTTAACACATGTTTTTCATGTTCCAATTTTCAAACACGACCTATTATCTGTTAATCGATTACTTTCATATAAGAAATTATTAGCAATTTTTTATCATGACCAGTGCTCATTTCAGGACCAAATTAATAATGACATCATAGCATATGCACATGCAAAATAAGGTCTATACTTGCTGAAATCAGAAGCTATGAAGAATACCCCAACTCTAGTTAATCAATATCAATTTTTTACTTCTTGTAATAATTCTGTTTGTAATAAGCCCAGTGAAGCAATGCTATTTCATCAACATTTAGGACATATTTCTTTGTCAAAGATGAAGCAAATGTCATTGTATAAACACTTGAATTTCCATGATTTTCTTTGTTCAATTTGTCATGAAGCTAAGCTTCATAGACTTCCTTTTTCAAGAAGTGAACATCATTCCCAATTTACTTTTCATCTGTTGCATGTTGATTTGTGGGGACCCTATCAAGTTACTTCAATTTCAGGTGCAAATTACTTTCTAACTATTATTGATGATCATACACATGTACTTGGACTTACTTGTTGAGTTACAAGTCATAAGTTCCCACTATTCTAATAAATTTTTCTACTATATCAAAAATCATTTTTCTTTCACTCCAAAGATTGTGCGGACTGATAATAGATCTAAATTTCTATCCTTTGCATGTAAGTCCTTGTTTGATAACCTAGGAATATTACATGAACGTACCATGACCTATACTCCTCAACAAAATGGGAGAGTTGAGAGGAAACATCGTCACCTAGTTGATACTTCAAGAGCCCTTCGGTTGTAAGCCAAATATCCAAAAACCTTTTGGAGTGAATGTATTTTAGCTGCTACTTTTCTTATCAATAAAATGCCTTTAGATAGTTTGAGTGGAAAGTCTCCTTTTGAGATGTTATTTGGAAAAATTGTAGATTATATTTCACTTCGAACCATAGGTTGTTTGTGTTATGCCATCAAACAACCCTCCTCTAAGGATAAATTTGATCAACGAGGTATTCAATGTGTTTTCTTAGGTTATACTCAAGGACAAAAAGGATACCGATTATATGATCCTAAGTCTAGTACCATTTTTTTTAGTATAGATGTTTTATTCCATGAGCATATATTTCCTTTTCATCGTAGTTCTGCAGGTGTCTACCCTGCTTTTCATAAGGACAATGCTATTCACAAGGAGTCTCCACCTTTTGTTTTTGAGCAAGGTTCTGTTTCTTCTTATTTGTCTTCTCATCAGCCACATATTTCTACAGAATTTTCCATTTCTGCTCCTCATACACCTAATACTGATGTTCAAACTTTGAGAAGATCAACTAGAGCTAGAAATATTCCTACATGGCTTGATGATTATGTGCACAATATTGTTGGTGATACTGTTTCTTCATCAACTTTACCTATATCTTCCACTTATTCTTCTCATACATATCCTTTATTTCATTCTCATACTTTTGCTAATCATCCTCATGAGTTTGTGGCATCCCTAGCCAATGTTTTAGTGATCCGAGAGCCATCCACTTATGTAGAAGCATCGCAATCTCAGGTATGGGTTGATGCTATGCAAAAAGAGTTGGATGCTTTAGAAAGTAACAACACTTGGGAATTAACTTCACTTCCTTTAGGCAAGAAACCAATAGGGTCTAAATGGGTATATAAAGTGAAGTTTCGTCCAAATGGAAGTGTTGAACGTTATAAGGCTTGATTGGTAGCTAAGGACTACAATCAAGTTGAAGGGATTGACATTCATGAGACTTTTTCTCCTATTGCAAAATTGGGTACTGTACGACTAGTCCTAGCTGTAGCTGTAGCAAAACAATGGCATTTACATCAAATTGATGTCAATAATGCTCTCCTTGGGTTTATTGGTGAAGACATATATATGTTGCCACCTTAAGTTTATTCTAAGGCAACTTCTCATCAAGTGTGCAAGCTCAAGAGATCTCTTTATGGACTTAAGCAAGCCTCACGACAATGGAATTTAGAGATTTCTAAATTCTGACTTACCCAAGGATTTTCGTAGTCTAAAAGTGATTATTCACTTTTCATAAAGAGATCAAATTCTAAAATTTTGGTTACTTTATTATACGTTGATGATCTATTGTTGACAAGTACTTCTAAAAGTTTTATCACTACTCTTAAGTATGCTCTTCATGCCGTTTTTACTATTAAAGATTTGGGTCATGCTCATTTTTTTTCTGGGTTTGGAATTATGCAGAACTACTACTGGTTTATTGATTAATTAACACAAATTTATCTTGGACATTTTAACTGATGCGGGTTTGTCTGGTGCTAAACCAACTAAGATTCCTTTTCCTGCTGGTTTGAAGCTTCATAAATCATATGGTGAACCTTTGTCTTTCTCGACATTTTATCGACGGGTTGTTGGTTTTGTTGTATTTAACTCTCACACGTCCAAATACTTGCTATTATGTTCATGTTTTGAGTCAATTTCTCTCATGTCCAAGGAAGCCACATCTTGGTGCTTTATTTCATTTGCTGAGATATTTGAAAGGAAGTACTTCTCTTGGTCTGGTTTATCCTTCTGATAACTCTTTGCAGTTGTTAGCATACGTGATGCTGATTGGGGTAGCTCCACTATGGATTGGAAGTCTTTGACTAGTTTTAGTTTATTTCTTGGTCCATCCTTGGTGTCTTGGAAAACCAAGTGTCAGTCAACTGTCTCTACTTCCACTGCGGAGGCAGAATATCATGCAATGGCAGCCACTACTAAGGAAATTCTCTGGGTGTCTTATGTCCTGCGTGATCTTGGTTTGCATCTTGATTTACCAGTCTCCCTTTGTTGTGATAATCAGTTTGCACAACTAATTGCTGCTAATCCCTATATGCACAGGCTAACTAAGCATATTGACATTGATGCTCACTTTATCCATGATCATATACAATCTAGTTTTCTTCATACGGTGCATGTTTCTTCTCGTCTTCAACTTATAGACATTTTTACGAAGTCCATTTCTAAAGCACAATTGTAGTTTGTTCTTGGGGTGAGCGGGCTGGGGGTGTGGGGTTGGGGTGAGAATGTGAACATTATAAAGACTTATTTATTCTGGAATAGTTATCCTTAGTTGTAGATTAGTAGAAGCTGGAATAAGAGTTAGTTTAGTTTGTTATAGCAGAGCATTATACTATAAATAGGACTTGAATTTACCAGTTATAAGTGAACAGAAATTTTCTCTTACTTTACATTCTTTCTCTCGATATTGCTCTGCTCTTGAAGATCAATATGACTCTACTACAATCTATACATTGTTCATCAAATATTCTCTTATTTCACAAAATGGCACATACACGACAAAGAGATCAAGAAGTATATGTTGAAGGTTCCACTCAATCATCAAATTATGGCAATTCGCTTGAGTCAAGAATTAGCCAAAAAAATTGTGAGGGGACAAGAATGCCAAAGTTTCGAACTAGAATGGAGAATTAGACAACATGAGACTAGACGAGATCAAACGAGAGGATGGAACTAACTCAGGCTTAACAACCTGGCTACATTGAATTTAGCCGGTCGAATTACTGCTTGATTAGTTTCGGTAGATCATGGCCAAACTGATTATGACTTAATAATTTTATGGAAGATTATCAATTATGAGTATGCTAGATTTATAAAGTATTTTATTGTGATTTACAATATAAGCTCTATAAAGTAATTTAAATATTTAAATATCAACACAAATGTAAAAAATATTGAAACAAAAAAATTTTCTAGTTAAATTTTGATTCAATCCATCATTCGAACCAAACCAAACCATTATCTAAAGATTTAGAAAATTCCTAACCCAAACCAAACCGTTACTTAATGATCTGATTCGGAATTCGAAAAAAAAAAGAAAAAGAAAAATCGGATCAATCTATGCCCACCTCTATCTATCATGCAATGCTATAGGTAGGAACTAATTTAGAGCTTGTGCATGCTATCTCATGGAACTTGAGCTGTTTTCTTTTTAATTTCACTTTTATAGCATAAAATTTTTTAGGTAAGTTACCAACAACTTGTTACTTTTTCATGGATTAATTAGTATATTTATCAATTTGATCATTTCTAGCAAGTTAATCAGTTTTTTATTTTCCAATCGCATATTCTCATGAAAACATATATGATAAATCTTACTAGTTTAACTTGAAACAAATTATCACAAAATGCTATAAAAAAATTTGCAATATATCATAATGCGTTGGTTCAATTATTTAAAATAAATGATAGTACCAAATCTGTTAATGCTTTCACTTATACAAGATAATTTCATGAAAACATATAATATAACAAAATAAATTAAGTTTAAAGCAATTTTAACATGAACACAATAATCTTTCTATAAAAGGCAAACGGGTTGAATATTTTATTTTGTTATATTCGAATTTATCAATTATGTATTGTTATTAGATAGGTTCAGAGTACTATAAGACTTCTTAGAATATATGAAAATATAGATTTTGAGTTATGCATAAAGTATGATATTGTACCCCGTACCCTTTGCAAGACCAGAATTAATAAAATTGAAAGTGGAAGTTATCCTATAACCCCAAATGGCGGTGCACTTCACCTAGAAAGTAGAAATTTAAGTTCATGCATTAAGTTGTTTGGTGAGTTTCATTTGGTGGATTTTTATTTATATCATATCTTATCAATGTCTGTTTATCTATATTATATCTGTATCGTATCTATTTATTCAGTTTATGAATAAAACTGTCAATTTTTTATCATTATTTGTTTCTTATAAATACCTAAAAATAATAAAAATATAATACTAAAATAATTAGAATATAATGAAACAAATGTACCCCAAAATCCACCACCAAAGGCAGTTAATTACCTAAAAGTCACATGGGTAATAAAGACTGAACTGAATTTGACAGTTCCATGCAAGAAAAATAGAAGGGGGGCTTTGAATTCGCAACCACCACCAACTAAATCCGATCAACCAAGTTGTCCTGCACTGGCTTCCTACTAAATTTACAGTCACCCTCACTTCCTAGTACAAATGGACTTTAAACCATTCTTACAACCAAACCAGAGCTAATAAGTCACATAACTTATTACTTTCTCAGATTGTGTTGCTTCTACACTGTCTTTATTTTCATCTAGTCGTAATGGCATCTAAGGTCCTCAAGGTAGCAGCATTAGCGTTGTTCCTGGTGGTGGCATTTGTGGAGAGTAGTGAAGGTGCTATAACATGCCCCCAGGTGGCGGGGAGTCTGATGCCATGCCTAAATTACCTGAGGGATGGTGGTGATGTGCCCGAATCATGCTGCAGCGGCATTAGATCCCTCAACAACGCTGCACAGACCACTCCAGACCGCAGGACTGCCTGCCAATGCTTAAAGTCGGCTGCTGGAACTATTCCTGGCGTCAACCTTGATCTCGCTGCAGGCCTTCCTGAACAATGTGATGTTAACATTCCCTACTCCATCAGCCTTTCCACTGACTGTAATAGGTAAATTTTAGTTCACCACTGTTTTATAATATCAGTTTCCAGTGCAAATGTGATGTTTTGTTTTTGTTTTTTTTCTAAAAAAACTAATGAGGTTAGTCGGTTGTTTTTATTTTTTCAGGGTGAAGTGAGCTTGGTCGAGAGTCGAAACAGCAGCCAAAGACATTAGGGAGGAAAAATATAATATAAATAACGGGGACTGTTGACTGTGGGGAATGGGGGTGATATCTGATAGCTGTAGCTTATTTATTTCTCCCCAAAAGTCCTTATATCTTGTGCTTACTATATGAAGTTCTCTCTAGATCTTTATAAAATACATATTTGAGAAATGAGGTTCCTCTTGCCCGCCTTGAGAAAGTGAGGAGAATTAGGAGATTTATTACATGTATTTGGGTACTTGTAAATCATACATTATTGAAAATAATAATAATAAATGAAGGTAGAAATCTAATATTAAACAAAAAATATATAATTTCAAGAGAGAGAGAGTGAGAGAGAGAGTGAAGATGCCTATCTCAAAGATCTAACACAAAAATGATCCTTTATAAATTTGTAGATTTAAAGGTAAAGCATTCTACAATAAGACAAATTATATAATTTACATTTAAATTTATTTGACACGAACAAATATTGCACAAAATTCAGCTTCCCTTAAATTCTTTTTGCGCTATTATCTCTAAAAATACAAAATCTATGAAATTATACCTTTCAATCCTCCCATAGAAACAAGGCTAAATGTGATAAAAGTAACGGAAATTTGCAAAATAAGTATGAATTGTATTTTTGGGCTTTTACTAATTAATAGTTTGCATTTTATAACTATATGTTAACTTCGATTAAAGACTCGTGTTAACCTTTTAAATGCTCATGGCAATCAATGTAATAAAATAATAATATTGAACATACATATAAATAATCTAATAAACATATATTAATAATTAAAAAAAACAAAAAACGAAAAACGAAAACAAAAGCTGTCATTAACCAATGGACTGATTATTAAGATTGGGGTTTGTCCCTTGCATTTGAGTGTGGATTATGTAATCTACTTATGATCACCACACACACTATGCATCTAAGGTTGGTGTTGACCACCTAAGGTTCATCATACACCGTCAAGGACAAGTTGTGCAACCCCTAAAATATGACGGATGGCTACCTTCAAGCCCTGAGGTGACCGACGACGGTCTATTAAGTTTAACGTCAATTGTACTTTGTTCAAGTTTCTACTTGTTTTCTCCATTTTTCTTTTACTTTTTTTTTACTAGATTACTTGGTGTAAATATATTAGATAATATTAATATGTTAAATTAATTGTTACTAACTAATCAAAAGTCAGCGTGTCCTTAGTTAAAATTAATAAATAATTATAAAACAGAAGTTATGTTTTTACAGATTTACTTTACAATTAAATGAGATTTCCGTCATCGTTCGCAACCTTATTTTACACTTTCCATTTGCAGTGGACATTCTAGCATGTGATCTCATGAATAAAAAGTAACAAATTCATATGAATTTATGAGAATGGACTAGACAAAAATTTTACACCTTATATAGCTATTGTTGTAAGATTTGGTACTAGACAATAAATTTAAGACTGCTTGACAAATTTGGAGAAAAATGGTACCATACAAATCCTCTTTTGATTGGACAACTAAAACTTTCTATAACATTTTTGTACTATGCTTGTATTTTTACCAAACAAAGGCAATGCATAAATCGGGTGAAACACGTGTCTAGTATTTTTTCAAAAAAAAATACACAAATACAAATTATATCAAAATAAATACAAAATTAGTGTTGCTATATCATATATTGGACCTGAGATACATGCAATTATACTTGTGTCACATGTGAGTTAGGTGATACAACGACTTATACAAAAACAAAAATATGGGCGTCTGTATATCGCATGTGGAGTGAGCGATACATTCCCCCATGTATCGCATAACCAAGTGGCGATATACATACAACAACTATATCGCATCTCCCTATGCAATACACGACACTATTAATGTAATTTTTTCTCTAAGTTCGTTTTATGTATTTTTTTTTTAAGTTATATTAAACATGTAATATCTTCGCGTAAATCCTTATCCAATATTGTACATACCAAACACGGTACAAGCAAATTGTGGTGTCCGTTATTACATATATTGTGCTATCCAATTTTTCTTATTATATTCAATTCTTAGAACCAAACACTACTCTAATATTTATTTTCAAAGCTATGACTACATATATATACATACTAGCAGCAAGCTATGCAGTCATTATAAAGATGCTAAAAAAAATAACTGATTAAATAAAATAAATTTTTGTTATTTCATATATAAATGTTCTATGATAACATTACATATTGAAATTGATTACATAGTCCATCACCATAGTGAAAAGAAAGAAATATGGACGCGGAGGAGAGAGAATGGGTGGGGGGGTAGGGGTGTTTATTTCAACTAGCATTGAAGATGAAAGGGAGCAGTTATTTTTCAAAGAAAGATTGGACATTAATTTTACTGAGAGAAAATTAAGGAAGAGGAGGGGAGTAGTTATTGGAAAATAACATGGAAAAGTTGTCAGTTTTAAATTATTATTTTATGTGTTTTCTAAATTGACCCTACCCTTAAGAGAAAAAAAGATAAAAATTGCTTGGCAATATGTGTAAATTGTTAGGTTCTCTTTAAAATAGGTTTCAATGATAACAAAAGTGCAAAAAGATTATTGTTTATCAAGTGTGTAGTTTTAAAGGGAAAGAACAAAAAATGAATACTATCAGGTTACTAGAAGGTTTTATAGAAGGTTCTACAGAAGGTTCACTGCAATTTTTGACAGCAAATAGTTTCATTCGAATTTACTGTAGATGATTCAAGTTTTGATCAAATTCATTCAAGATTAGTTCAAATAAGTACATTGAAGGCCTAGCTCTGAGAAAATGAGTTTATTTGGATAATATACTCATATGTTCCACTTAAGTTGGTTAATATCTAAGGGGATTTCTTATTTATCCAAGGAAGGTGTTTTTATAGATCAAGACATCTATTTTTGAAGGATTTTCGTTCTATCAAAAAGTGAATCATATCGAATTGGAACAACATACAAAAGCTTTAAGCATTGTTCAAATTTTTCGAATTCAAGATAAAGATCAAAATATTATTCGAAATTTTTATGGGATCTTATTCAAATCAACATGGAACTTAGATGATTCCTTTAATGTTTAAATCAAAGATACAGTTGGATGAGTTATCAGTGATATACTAAGAACCAGTGGAGAAGATAAGTTTACGAGCATTTAGTAACAATCAATTTTTGCAACGAAGAGATAAGAAACAGAAGATAATATCCGAGATTTTTTTTTTTAGAGCAACCCACAATAAAAGATAACGTTCGAAACTGAATTGAACATTGAAAATCAACATAAGCGGGAAGAAGCTTCCTTAATAATATTACAAGATAGGAAAAAGAAAGATATATATAACGAATATATTATATTTAAATTCAAAACAAGATAATGTTCGAGATATCTATGGGATAAGAGACATGAAGAACAGAGCAAATTTTGAAGACTCCTCGAAGAATATAAAAAAGGAGAACATGACTATGGAAGATGAGATGTAGAAAAAAGATATATCTAATACTCAAAAAGAAAAGAAAAACAGAGCTTTTTCAAACACGCTGCTTCTTCCATATTTTTTAATCCGAATTGTGCAACTATTATCTTGCTGCAACTTCTTTTGTTTGCTACCCATTTCTTTGTGAGACAAAAGGAACGCGTTGTTGCCTTCTAAGTTAGTTTAGTTTACAAGATTAGACTCTGTTGGATGAGTTGTTAGCTATGAGAATCGATAGAGAGAATTGTACAATCTTGTAAATTGATTTAATTGGATATAGTGGAATAAACCTGTGTAGATACAGAGTTCCCGACTCTGAGCTAAAAGAGTAGACTGACGCATAAGGCGGAACCACTATACATCGCTACTTGATTTTCTTTCCCTACTCTTTTAATTTATTGCAATTTATATTTTGGTTTTTTAATTGCTTAACTTGTTCTCACAGCTTGAACTCAAAGGGGATTTTAATTTTAAAAGATTAAAATTCGAATTTTCGATAATAATCAATTCAACCCCCTTCTTTATTATTTAAGTAGAACCAACATAAATAAATCAAAAAACGAAACTAAAAAAAATTATTTTATGTTAAAAATGCAAAATAAAAAATAGAAGTTTTTCCTCTATAATGATAGATATATACATATATTTGTATGTGTGCGCCTTTTTTGTATATTCATCAACGTGAACATTATTTAACTCGTTTACACTCTATGGGCACTAGGTTCGGGAAAAGAAAATTAATATTATTAATTTTTTTAAATTACAAAAATACTACTAGGATGAAAATAATCCCAGTCCTAGGTAAGTTAATCTTGTCTCTTGAAGAGAGGAGATTATAAGTGGTCGACCTTATCTCTTCAAGAAATGAGATCAATGTATATTACACAACCTTGTCTTTTCAAAAGACGAGTTTACACTGCTATAGTGACCTCGTCTCATCAAAAGACAAGGTTGGTAGGGCTAATATTGCCCATCTCCGTATTTTTCTTCTTCGTTAGAATTCCCCCATAATTTCCAAATCCTCTTGCACTCTAAACCTTAACTCTAAATTCAATTGAGCCCAACCAATTTTTTTATCAAATTAGCACAATTTCTTGGTCAATTTCAATCATATCGCATCACCTAAGCATTGATTCATGCTAATTGCAACCTTGGAATCAATAGCAGATGCACCAATTTCCATTTATCATATTTAATTTTTGGTAAGTTGCTCCAATTGATCATTTGATTTTTCATGTTTTATGATGCTTCATTGTATTAAAATTCGTATGTTGAAGCTACATTGCTGATGTGGAAGCAACATTAATAATTTTTTTAAAAATATTTTCATGTGCTTAATTTTGATAAAAAATCATTTCTTCAAGCTGCATTATTCTTAAATTCAATAAAATTCCCTTTCTGATGTTTCAATGTGTGAAATTCATTTAAATCTGATGTTGTATTATGTTAACTTGTCCCCATTCTCTAATGTTCAAGTTAGCATTTAAGATGTTTACATTGATAATTTCCAAATTATGTTATATTGCTAGAAGCCACATCAATGTAATTTTTTTATAAGAATGAGACCAATATACCAATAATAGTAGACATAGTCGATAATAGGGAATTACATTTCATAACTCATGATCACATTTCATGCATTTAACCCTGTTTCTTTAACTTGGCAGGGTAGGGATAGAAATGGATAAAGCCAAGTTTTTACTATAAGCTTTGGTCTGTGTGTATTGCAAACACAAAGTTTTAGAAAATTTATATAAAGGCTAATGCGTTCAATTCAACTTTGATCACAATTCCACTTAAGACAAGTACACCTATCGAAGTAGCATAGAAAACATTAAGTCATATTCATTAGGGATTGTAAGCATTTACTATACTCACTCTTAATATATTATCAAGCCAAGAAGATTTCAAGAAAACATGATATACAAATATTAACAAATTAAGCTAATATTTATAGACCTAAACTACTTATATATAAGCTCTAATGGTAAATTTAAAAAAAAAAGTTTAAATGCAAGGAAATAACCTAGATCTTGCTTCATTAATCCCTATCATGTGATTCTTAAAATACAAAGTCAATAAGCTCTTTGTTGAGCATCAAATTCACAAAGGTATGTTAATGTCTTTCTCGAGTGTCATTAACTTCTAAATCTAGATCAAACAACTAGAATCTCTTCACAAGCCATTAACAATTCAAATTTGCAATAAGTTTAAGAATCCTTTAATTAAAAACCACTTTTATTGAATCTTAATCAAGTGACAGAAGGTTTTACTACTTCTATCTCTAAAAGTTATAAGCAACCTCATTAATAGCTTAGATATATTCAAAAGAATTATTTCTCAATCTATTTGGTTAAAATTAGGCATGAATTTACATAGTACACACACATAAACCCACAAAATTTAAGTTCAAGCTATTAATTATAAGTACTCAACAATATTCAATTAATACACATTTGAAATCACACGAATCAGGTCTCAAATCCACAAAACCTAGATTTATACAATTATTTCTCCATATATTTTAGCATATTAAAGCACGAATTCAAGAGGAAATATTGCAAATGAAGATCGATATCAACTATTGAAGCTCGAAATCCTATAAATAAACTTGTGTTAGCAGTTGAATCTACCAAAAAGAGCCAGAATTCTAGTGAAATAGAGTTTTCCTCACTAAAACTCTCTAGCTACTCTACTATATTTTGTAAAAGAAAATAAAATATTTAATCGCACACAAAGTCCATGGATATCTGATCCCACTTCCATTCGGGGATGGGTAAAGGCTTTAACAATCCTCTAGCCTTTGGTGTTCCACTTTCACTTGTGGCTGAACTCCTGTGATGTCTACCCTTGATGCAATCTCTAATGCACACATGGAGATTCTATAAAGTTTGTTATAAGAAATTTGCACATTAGCAAATAAAATCTTCATTATTTTTGTGCCTGATGCTAATAAATAGTCATGTACAATAGTGTAAAAAGGTATGTGGATAGTGTAGAATAGAACTAACAAAATATAGTACAAATGGAACCACGATTGCCTTTGATTCTTTTATTCATTGTTCGTGACTTTGCTCAATGGAGATAGATGGTGCTAACTGTAGGCACAATTTATGCCTCTATTGCCTGTTTTTGGTTTTTTTTTTTTTTTCTCCAATCTTCATTCAAATATCTTTGATTTTGTCTCTAATGTTGATAAGTTTCATGAGACATTTATTATTGGTGCTTTATTGAGCTTATTTTATATGCTATTTGATTGATATATTGAAGAAAAGGCAGTATATTGAATTAATTTTGTATTTCCGAGACAATAAGGGAACAATTGGGCTTTTCAAGGATTAATAATGGAAGAAGCCAAGATTTTGGAGAGTTTTAAAGCTTTTGTGGAGTTGCTGCCCATACACTAGTTATTTTACACCACTGGTGTATTTTTGGAGGAGAAAAATTGAAGAAAATTTCATTGATCCAGGGTACACAACCCAACATACATGAGTGTATAGGTCATGTACATATGCTAAAAAAGGAAAGAAGCGCTAAATTAATGAGTACACTACACAACCCAACATACATGAGTCGAGTATAATAGGTCGTGTACATATACCAAAAAAGGAAAGAAGCGATAAATTAATGAGTTCACTAACTCAACGTACACGGGTCAATGTAGGGGTCGTGTACATGACAGATTATATATATACGCGCCCTGTTCTGATATTTGAGACCTCATTCACTTGTATTTCCATTCAAGAACCCTAGAATGCATTTTAGAGAGCTTTTTAAGAGGAAATTCATGCTACAACTTGGAGATTCGCAACATCACTTCTACTAAGGGGTTTTATCATCATGATCTTTTCTTTTTCTTCAATTGTACTTATTGTTATTGTTAATCTCTTCATGGAAGTGTAGTTGTGTATGCCTTAGGTTTTGAGAAACCCTAGCCTTCATGTATGACTTGTTTATTAATTGAACGAAGTTTGATTTTGAGTTTGCTTCATGATTTATATTGTTATTTGTGATGATTTTAAGCCTAATTATTATAAACTTGATTCTTGTTAATTTAATAGAAGATTTCAATCAATGGTTTGATCTTTTATGGGCAAAGAAGTTGTGTAATCCACCTAGAAATAGGGTTTTTCCAAATTTCTATCAATTAGGGTTCATAATCTTCATGATATTCTAATTTGATAATTGTGAAGGAAGAAATTCCCACTTTTGCAATTAGGTTAGGGGTTAATTAACTTGAAGAGAGTAATTAATCTAATTAAGAAACTCGATAGTTCAAGATCAAATTTTGCTCAGTTGAATCCACCTTTAAAGATGAAGGGGGCTAAGGTTGATCAAAGATAAGGGTATTGTTTGTGATTGATTTATCTTGAGAAATTTGTGCATATATTTCATCCAAGGCTTTTGGACTTGCTTTTAGTTAGAATTAGTTAGAAGTTTAGCATATATCTTACATTTTATTCGGCTAGATAATAGTTAACGGGTTATTACTAGTAGCTACACATAGATCCCTAGGATGATATCTGAGTTAATTTCTATATTACACGATAGGTGTACTGTCTTGTGCGGGTTTAGATTAATGAGATTATAAATTTAAAGCTTAATGATCCAACACATCAAAGGCTTGAAGGATTAAACAATAATAGCACAATTTTATGTGAATTTTGTAAAATAACCAAGCAAACTAAGCATAAATTCTCTTAATTTAAATAGATTAAATATTACTTATCAATCCTCCCACACTTAAGCTTTTGCTTTCCTAAGCAAATATTCATCAATTAGAATAGAACAAGAGCAAAACTAATCAAGATAGGAAAATAAATTATCAGTGGTACTAGATAAATCTCAATTCACATATTTTATTCTTTAAGCTTAACTGTATCTTTTTCAACCACCTAGTAACCCCAGCAATCATTGCATATATTACTCCACTCAATCTCACTATGACATGTGCTAAGGTTACTTGTGCTATATTTACCAAGTTAATCTAGGCAAGTTAGCCTTTACCTTTTCTATTTAAACCAAATTCCAAAGTTAAAATCAAATTAAAGATCAAGCAAAGTAAAAAGAGAATTAGCTAACTTCATCCTTGTAAACCCCTAAAATTTTCGGTTAATTTTAAGTTTGATCTTCGAATTAAAAGTCAACCGAAGCCCTAAAGGTCAACAAAAGCCTAGTACAAACCCTAGATTCTAGATCCGGCATTCCTATTTTCTTTAGCCCTAGAAAACGAAGTTGGAATAATTGGTGATAATAGTTCGTAATAGCTATAAGTTATATAAAAATATCAGAATTTCGAAATTCAAGTGTCCTTTGAACCCGATTGGACACAGTTCTTGAAAAAAGTCCCGGGCTCGAATAGTAAAAATTTCGAATATACTGTTAGACTCGTAAAAATATAAGATTTTCAAATATCAATTTCGTAATTTTTCGGTAGCTAAAAATATCAGATATCGCATTTATACGCGTATTTTCTTACTACCAGTATTTAATTGTCATGTCTACTTTTACATACACTATTTCTACTATTCTACACTATTCATCTATCTCTACTTTTTCTTACAACCTACTCTTACAACTCATACACCTATTTCTTACACTTTCATTTCCAATACAATTTCACATCTTACATTTCTTACTTCTAATTTACAAAATAACAAAAAAATAAATTTTTCCCTCTCTCCCATGCACAATTTGCGTCGGCCCTTCCCTCTTTCTATCTATATTTTTTTGTTTTTCATTTATTTAATTAACACAAATTATCTCCCACATTTTCCTATAAATACCCCCTCATACCTTCACTTCTTTCACACTTCTTCATTTCTAAAGTTACTCTCTCAAAATCTCTCAAGAATTCTCTTCTAAGAAGCTCTCTTTAGTTCATCTCTTTTAGGTAAACTTTCTTCAAGAAACCCTATGTTCATCTACTTAGTATGAACTTAGTGTGTGTTTTCTAAAACCATGAAGGTTAAAAAAGCAACAATAGGTTCATACTTTGTTTTTGTTCATAATCTCAAACCCTTTATGTTCTTTTATGTTCATAACTATCTAATATATATATATAGATATATAATATTTAGAGTATATAAGCTCATTGTCTGCAATTTATTTACTTTCATGCAATTTATTTACTTCCTTGCTATTTATTTAATTTCAAGTTGTTTTTAAGACTAGTCTTCTAGTCTTAGACTTATCCTCATCAAGTCAAAACATTTTCTTTTTTTTTTAGGACTAGTCATTTCTTAGTCTGAGATACCTTGAACAAGCTAAGGTTCTAATACTTGATTTATTTTCTTAATAGCTTATTCTTTCAAGTATTATGTTCCTTATATTTTCATAACTTATGACTCATATTCATGCATGAACATAATGGTTTTGTCTCAACAAAACAATGAAGAAATATTTTCTTAAAAATAAAGATTCTTTTCTAGAAACAAAAACAAGTAGTTAATGTTTTTCTAAGAACTAAGAAGCCTTTTTTTTTTAACAAACTTAGAGGAGTTCCTAATAGATTCTTATAAACATACATAAAAAAAAAAGGATTTTAAGAAAACAAGGATTTTTCAACAACTTCATCTTCTCTTCATATAATAGAAATTCCTTTTCATTAAAATGATCTCCAGAAATCAAGAAGTCATTTTTCTAAATATAGAAGTGTCAAATACTTTCAAAAATTGGAAGCTAAGTTTAGGAAATAAAAATCATTCTTTAAGAAATTAAGAAGATTATGAAAATAAGATTTAGGAAAAGAAAAGAGATACTCATCATAAACAACTTAAAATAATTTTTAAATCACTTACAAGCAATTAAATTTAGAGAAAGAAATACTCATTTCAAATAACTCAAAATATTTTCAAAGTAAAATGGACACTTCAAGAATTCTTAAATTCAAAATCTTTAAAAACTTTACTTTTTCAATTGAGACAACTTCATTCACTTCATACATTTGTCATGAGTCAATAAATATATATATATGAATATACTTTCCAAAGTTTTACAAGTTATTATATTGTCTACCTCATCAAGTGAGCTTTTGATAAAAAGAAGGAAAACAAGTTTTTACAAATTTGTAATGAATCTAATCGCTGCTTTTTTGGAACCCAAATGACTTAGTTTGTTGAAAATAAGTTTAGAAATGGGTATATCTTTTCGAGTAGGTAGAAAATGATATATTATTTGCGAAATTCCGAGTTAAAATGTGCAAGTTATGACCATTCTAAGTTGGAATTTCCTCTTATACGATTTTACCGCGATTTTAAGAAAAGTTTAGAATCTTCAAGAAGAGAAACTTCATGAAATACTCATTTTGGGTATTCTTCTTGATTAGATAATCTCAAGGAGGATTGTTCTACCCAAAGATTACTACGATTAGTGGAAATCCCGAACGACTCATCCATTTCAAGAAAGGTGTCTCATCATGGCTGAGTGAGTTTATTCCCCATTATTTTTCATACTTATGATTGTGCTTGTAAAATTAGTTGTACTAGAATTTAGACAAAAATCAAATGGAAGTTGTATGATAACATGTTGAAAGAATATTAAGTATATCAAAACTTGATTTGTTTGTAATAAAGTTGTTTGTACATACTATCTTGAAGTATTTGAAATTGGTTGCTCACTTGAAAGAAAATAAATATAACCACTAGACTTTAATTAAGAAATTATGCATGCACTTCATATGTTAAGTCACATTTCATTCACTACTATACAATTGGTGGGACAAGTGTATAATAGTGGTGGTAGACATAACTGGTATATCATGTCAGTGGCGAGTAGGAGCCAGTAAGAACTACGTAAATTGGTGGCTAGTAGGAGCCTGTAATAACTACAAGTTTTTGATGCGTATAGGAGCTGGTAAGATCTATAAAAGTGTTTTAAAAGTTGTGGTTGTAATTGGCCTGAATACACAACCCCGAATGAAGGGCGTAATTCATTCAACATATGATTCTCGGAAAGTCATATGTCTTGTATGCTCACGTGGTTGTTGCATTCCATATGTTTGAATAATAAACTTGGTTGATAATTTACTTTGAGTATGAATTTTGGGATTTACTCACTAAGCCCATAAGCTTACACCCCTATAGGTATTTGTATTCTCAGGAACACCTATTTTTATGCCCGGGACCTCCCTATATCCGTGTAAGTTTTCCATTAAAGCTTTTGGAGGAAATCTACTTGAAGACTTAGATTAGAATTCTTTTGAAATCTTTAATATAGTATTTGGATGTTGTAAAGACTATCATGATCTTTGGGATTAGCAAAGGTATGCCCCTAAGAAATCATGTAATAGACCTTTGGTTATTAATAATATAATATATTTTATTTCTGGATTTTTGTATGTTTATCTTTACTTGCTTAAACTATGCTTCCCAAAAGCATCTCCTATTACCGTGCTAGACACCTTACATGTAATACTAAGGCTTTCGCATGACTAAGGTAGTCATTTTTAAGTCTTGATATTATATGTGGCGAACTGCCACGTTTAGGGTACCCTTCGGGGCACGATAATCCTCTTACCATAAAAGTATAAACTTCTCCATATACCCCTCTAAGTAATGACAACTTAAAGATAAAGCATATACATCAACTTATCCTCTGAATTTTTTTCCATTTTTTTATTTCTTTATATTTTACTTTTCATTTTAAACAACATAGTTGACAAAAGGGTCAAATCATGCTCTTCTTAAGGACCAAGCTCTACCCATGTCAACCAGCTCAATTCATTTATTTTCCTTCTTTTTTTTTTTTTTTTTTGAAGTTCAATTAGCAAAAGAGTCAAATATTTCTCTTCTAAGGGACCAAGCTTTTCTCATACTAACTAAACTTATAATTAGGAGATAAAGAAGTCAAGTAATCGCTCTTCTCAAGGAACAACCCCTGCTCGTGCTAACCTGAACTTCTAATATTTTGTATTATTACTTTGTTTGTAGTGCAAGCAAAAATTCATCAAGCTATGACTCTACTTATTCTATTTGCATCACTCTTCTTGGTTATAAAAGATCCAATTTGAAACAGTCATAACTTGTTTATTTTAACTCGAAATTTTGCATATTATAGTTGTTTTCTACCTACTTCGAATGATTTATCCATTTCTAAGGTTATTTTTAACATATAAGATTATTTAAGTCTCAAAATGCTACGAAAAATATTGTGTCCAGTACATTCTAGACTTTGGTCTCTTTAATTTTTAAAATTTTTACTTCATTTGGACTCTCTTGGTCGAGTATAAGATATTTCCTTATTTAGAAATCATATAGTAGTGATAATAACTCATATTACATACATGATCCTAATGATACTGTTCCAAAATAGAAATTTTGTAGAGCAATCTTTTATGAAAGGTTGAATAGTTAAGCTTAAGGAAAATTTTCCTTTGGATATTTAAAAAATAATAATTCTTAGATTTTTGTAAATGTGAAACTTAGCTAAAAATCATGGTCTTATATTTATTTTGAATCCATGAATATTTCATTCACATAATAAACTTCTTTTAACTAATTATTTTCTAAAACATGAATCTGTATGTGTTTGTAGAGAAATATTATTCTAAATTGTACTAACTTAAAATGTTTTAAGTTTTGGCATATAAGAGAAATTGAGTGAATTAATTGTTCTACATTTTTATTTTAAATAAAAAGGTTTATACATGTATTGTAAATAAGATTTCTAGAAAACTTTACGTAACAAAGAATTGCCAACATTTATATTTTTGGAAAAATTCAATTTGGCATTTTGAAAAATATAGTTGAGTGTTTCTTTTTAATTCTTTATTCCTTATGAAGGATTTTCTCAAGTATTGGAGATAAAATTTTTTGGAAGATATTTTGCATAATAAATAATTATCTACATTCATGTTTTTGGAAAAATTTATTTTAGCATAGCAACAACATCACCTATGGTCATATATGTGCATGAACTTAAAATAGCAATAATAAAAATAAAACTAATAGTATCGAATTATATCAAGAACATAAAAATTATAAATAGATAAGCAAGAAAATAAAGGTGTGAAAATAAAAGTATGGGAGTCTTAGCTTATTATTAAGTCTCCCCGAGACTTAAAATATTCCAGTCACCATATGAAATAAAACAAGCATAAAGAAATGAAATATGGAAGTCTTAGATTTTTGTCAAGGCTTCCTCAGACTTGAAATATTTTCGGTCTCATAAACAACAGCACGATAAATAATAAGAAAGCCTGGGAGTCTTAGATTCATGTTAAGACTCCCCAAGACTTGAATTACTTCAGTCTCATTCTAACTTGGAAATGGACAAGTCCAAGACTAGAAGTTGACTAGTCTTATAAGAGCATTAAATAAATAATATACAATTAATAAAAGTATTAAATAAAGTAGTTAGATTAGTGAGCATTTTAGGCTCTAAAAATATATACTATATATATACATAAACATAGAAAGTTACGTTACTAACATGAATAATATGAACACATAATAAATATGAACATATTCATTGTGACATGAGCAGTATGTTGTCTTATATTTTCATTCCCTAACTTAATGCATCATGGGGATTTTTCTTTTATGGAAAACATTAAAAGACTCATATATATATCATCACGCACATAATATATGAAGGGAGGTTTTGTGTTTTACTTAAATGAAGATGGAAGAATTTTTTGAGTAAATGATGAACCAAAATTATTCCTATTTTATGAGTGCTAAAACATATGTTTGATGGTCATTTTTATTGGGAATTTAGCACTTGAATTAATGGAGTTAAGCTTTCAGGTCTTTTAAAGGAGATATTTTTCAAAGAAAGCGAAGATGGGTTAAAATGTAAAGTTTGGATCAAGAAGACTCAACATGCCAAGAAAAGTCATGTCTTTCAACATTACAACGAAGAAGCAAAATTAAGGGCTAAATATCAAGCTTTTATAAGACATTTATGAGACACGACCTGTCCCAAACCGTGTCAATCTGGAAATTAACTTTGCAAGGGACACTTCTGGGACAAGCCGTGTTCCAAGTCGTGTCAGTGAAGAAAAAAAACCACAGTAAAGGACACGACTCTGGGACAAGCCGTGTCCCTAGTCATGTCGATTTCCATAGTGAAGAAAACAACCAGACATTCAAGTGACATGACCTGTCCTCAAACCTGTCGATTTGACAGTCCGTTACTTTTGAGAAACGACTTTTTTAATGAATAGTAAACCCCTATTTATTAAAGAAACGTCTATTGAACATTAAAGGAGTGTTACTTTGAAAAGCCAAAAGACCCGTAACTCCCATAACTTCCCATTTCCTCCATAATAAGCATTCAATTCCATTTATGTGAGACTTTGAAAAGCCAAAAGACCCGTAACTCCCGTAACTTCCCATTTCCTCCATCAATGAGCATTTAATTCCATTTATGCAAAGATCATTATAAATTGAAGATGAAGGAAGAATCAACAGCAAGCAAGGAAGAAAGAGAGAGCACATATAGAATTCATACATAAAGTTTTTCAGAGTTTCAACAAGTCAAGATTATCTTGGATTGAAGATCCACAATTTTGAGCTTCATTTTCTCGGGTGATATCATGAATTCTAGTTTGTTTCTAGAATTTCATGTATTTTCATTAATTACTATAGAAGAGTAAATTTTCAGATCCGGGTTTTGTTGAACTCTATGTTTATCATGTGATGAAGCTTTGAGCTTAATGAAAGATTGAAGTTCTTTTGTTCAATTGCATGTTTTTAACCGTTTCTTAAGTTTGTATGTTCGGATATACAGATTTATGCGTGATTTTCATTTAAGTTAATTGAAAGATTACTTTTACGATTTGATCTATGCAATTGAAGAGATTTGTTTGTAATTCTAGACATAGAATGGCAAGAATCTTCTATTATTCTTATGAGTTCATGTTATTAATGCAAATTTAGGTTGCTATTGATTGAGGAGACATCCTAATTGATTAACCTAGGTTTAGACAATTTGTTAGATTCGAAAGAATTGACATTTTGCTTAAGGAATTCTATAGCTTAAGAACTAAATCTTAAATATCTAGTATGAGTTTCCAAGGATTCACATGATAAATTGGAGGTAAGACAAAATCTGGATCATTTGTTCTTATTGAATCTTGCTTGTTTGTTACTAGAAAAAAATGGAGATAGATGAATAGTAAAAAATAAGATGACATGACAGATTTATTACAGGTAGGGATAAAATACGTCCATATAAGCTATAACTAATGTTTTTATGAACCGTAAAAATTGTATCTAATATTTTATGAATTTCTTATTATATTACTAATCTAGATTATTTCTACAAAATAATTTTCTCATTTTGCTTGCCAGTGTTTTGATTTGGAAATTGGTCCAGCACAGGTTTGAAACAATTGAAATTTTTCCAAATCTAATCAATTTAGGACTTATATTATATATTCGGTTCATAATTCAAGTTTACACTACTTTTCAAATTTATTTAATATTTTAGGGTTCGTAGGACTATCTGATTGAGTCTAAGGTTTCTAGGACATATTGTTAAACTAATTTGACTTTAGGGTTCCTATTTCAATTCTGGCTTTAAGACTTACTTATAATATTACCATAAAATCAAAGGGTTTACACACATTTCATCTACCGACAATGGAGTGGACAATCACATTGTGGTCCTTACAGGCCTCTGCGTCGATGGACATGATGTTAGTAGGAACAACACGAGCGGATTGGCTAGGTTTGTATCATCATTTGCTAGGAGTTAGACCTAATTGTAATGAGTTAGATGGCAAGTGCCTTAAGATGTCTTGACTGGATGCACACTTTGGCACATTACCACATGATGCAGATGAGGTGACCATCCGATGCTATGCCAAGCCTACATATGTTACTAGTTGAGGGTTATTAGTTAGAGACAAGTCAAAGAACTTAGTTCATGTTATGTACCTCTCACTGCCTGAGGACTTTCATGTCACCAAGCAGTATGCATGCGGAGCCACTTATCTAGCATGGCTCTATAGGCAGCTATGAGTAACATCTCACATAGACACTAGCGACATAACAGGACCTCTTATTGTGTTGTAGATTTGAGCATGGGAGCACTTCCCACACATTTCCCTCATATGTAGGATAATCACATCTACTACTATAAACCTCTAGATTTTACAATGATTTCTAAGTTCAAACCCTAGAACCGGGGTTCAATCGGAAACCCTAGTCAACAAAAACCTATGCCAAAACCCTAGAGTTTAGATTCGGCAATCCCGTATTCTTAAAACTTAGACAATGTAATTGATATAATGACCTGTAATAGTTCGTAATAACATAGGAAAGCTTAAAAATATCATATACGTCAATTTCTAGCGTCTTTTGGATCCTAGCAGGAATAGTTTTCGAAAATCGTGCCTGGGAACATCGAACGTTAAAATTATTCCGTTTATACCATTAGACTCATAATAATATAAGAAATCTAAAAATATCAGTTTCGTATTTTTTCGGTAGCTAAAAATTACAAATATCACATTTATACGCATATTTTCTTTACTACCGGCAACTTTTAGTCTTGTTTACTATTTATTGTACTTATCTACTATCCATTACTATTCACCTATCTCTACTTTTTCTTACTATCTATATACCTATTTTTTTACTTTTTACTTTTCCAATACACTCTAATCAAATCATATCTTACATATTAATTATTTTCTTACAAAAATACAAAAACATCAACTCACTCTCTCTCTTTTCGCTCCAAACCAGCGCCATTTCTCCCTTCTCCCTCTCTATTTATTTTCCTTTTTCAATTGATTTTATTACATCTAATTTTCACTCCAAAAATTCTATAAATACCTCATTTCCCTTCACTTCTTTCACATCTTCATTTCATTCAACAAAACTCTCTCAAAATCTCTCCACAAAATTCTTCTCTACTAAAACTCTCTTTCACCAAACACTCAAAAAAATCCCATCCTATATACAAACTGTAAGCCCCGGAAAATTCCAGTAAATAATTCCAAGATGAACTTCGAAAATAAACCCTAAAAATCACTCCAAATTAAAACCGAACTTTGAACGAGTCCCGAAATATAAACTAAAGTAAGAATTCATTAGTCTTGACAAAATCTAAAAATAATATAAGGACTACAAAAGTCCTTAAGTCCAAAAACCCTTACGTAAGATAAACTTCTTACCTAATCTATAATTCAAAAAAAATCGGGATAAAAATAAAACACAGTGATAATTTGCTAAAAAGCAAGTTAATCTATAACATGACAATTTAAAGGATCAGGAAATCACCAAAGGCCAATTCCATAACTAGGCTTTGGCACGATTAAGAAAACTTTATCTGCCAATAATAAAATATAGACTTTGGAAGTTCCCCAAACGACCAGACTAATAATCCTAAGAGACAGAAATCACAATAAAGCCCTAACGATCAAATCAAACTCCCAAGAATCATAGAACGAGTTAGAAATTGAAATCTCGTAATCTTAAGAAGGAAGAATTCAAGAAACAAAATAACAAATTAGATAATCCTTAAGTTAACCAATTGTTCATAAAACCTTAAATCGAACCAAAAATAAATTCGAAAACAAAACACTATGAAGATCCTTTTTAAAAGCAAATTATAAAAATCAAGATTTCTCCAAAATCATTCCAAAAATCGATATTTAACCCAAACTCAAGAAAATCATATCTGGTAACCATTACCGATATAACTCCGGATATAATAATTCAATTCAAGATTTCCGAAAGCAATAAGAGATATTGAATGCTTATAAAAATAAAATTTAAAATAAATTTCTCAAACTAAATACATTGTATAAACAGAAAATCTCAGTTTCCAAATTGGCAAAGGTCTAAATCGGAAAATTATCCGGAATCCCTAACCGGAATACAATAGTATAAGTCCGGCAATCTAGCGCCCCTAACTCTAGAGGCCGAAAGATAGTTTAAATAAGTAGAATAGCTCGTAATAATATAAGTTTGTTCACAAATATCAGATTGGTAAATTTTTGACCTATCTCGAACCCGTTCGGATACAGACTTTGAAAAGCGTGTCCTGGGACTCGAGATATCAAAAATATACCATTAGTACCGTTAGACTCGTAATTCCACGAGATTTCTAAATATATCAGTTATATAATTTTTCGGGTTATAAAAGTTACAGTTATAACCTTTTTACCGTATTTTCATTTTACCGGTATTTGATTAGTCTTTTGCACTATTC
Source organism: Combretum micranthum (assembly GCA_024138025.1). Classification (NCBI taxonomy): domain Eukaryota; kingdom Viridiplantae; phylum Streptophyta; class Magnoliopsida; order Myrtales; family Combretaceae; genus Combretum; species Combretum micranthum. The sequence goes on along the minus strand of JAMXBD010002053.1, from coordinate 76,890 downwards.
ATTTTATTTCATTACACAATTTTATTATTATATTATATATATATTTTTATATATTGTATACCCCGTGTTTCCTAGTAATCGAGTCAACTTCGAAAACCGGAAAATGAAACCCTAAATCAGTTTAGCTCAAGCTTTATGAAAAAGACTTAGAAACCCAAATTCCGGCTTTTCCACGATTTCCAAATAAGAAACTTTTATAAGAAAATTTAAAATCGAATATAGTTCCTAATTATTTTTCAAACCAAGAAAATATCAGATTTTTGAAAAATTTCAATCCCGGGTCATCCCGAGACCCATTATGGAAAAACGTGCCCCGGAACTAGAATTTCAAAACTTTCCTTATGAATACTCATTTGAATCGAAATAAAATAAGGATTTCAAAAATATATTTTTCATAATTTTCCGGCTTATGAATAATACAGTTATAGCCTTTTTATTCGTATTCCATTACTACCGGAAATTAAATTGTCTTGTCAACTATTCCTCACTATTCAAAAAGTACCCCCTATACTACCTAGTCTACCTATTAGCCACTCTACAACTCTAACTTTTCCCATCACTCAAATCACTCACTTTTCTCTACACATTTTGTCCCTTAATTTTTGTACAAATCATAACAATTACACATCAAGTCAAATCAATCAAATAAAGCAAAATTTTCAAACTTTTCCCTTCCCTTACAAGCTCCTTGGTCGGCGTGAAAATGGCCCCCCCCTCCATGCTTCAATTTGAATTTTTCTTCTTCTTTTAACCTAATCTCATTCCATATAAATACTACATTTTCTCTCTCTTTCTTCATTCCTCACTTTTTCAAACTTTACAAAAGGTAAAGCTCTCTTTTTCTCTCCTCTCCACTCCCTCTTTTCCCCTCTATGCCGAGAGCCTCCATGGCCTCCCCCCCCACACACACACAACTTATTTCTTTTCCTTTTTACTCCTATCTTACTCTAAGTAAAAGAACTTTCACTCCTTTCACACATAGATCTTGTTATGGCTAAGTGATTCTTGGATATTTCAACCAAAAGTCCCCATGATCTTTTAGTAGGGACAATGAAATATCAAAACAAGAATACCGAACCATTACAAAATAGATCTAACCTTTAAAGGAGCTTTCATGGCAAAAGCTTTATGTTTATCCATCAAAAAATATTTTGAACTAAAGATCTTTTATAAAAATGTAGTTTTTATGTTTTCAAAACCTATTTAAGCACTTGATATAGTAGATCTATCATTTTACTACTCTTATTCATGTAGACATTTAAGATCTCATCTTCATTTTGAGTTTATGTGCATTCATAGTTTTTAATGATTTGTCCTTAGTAAATAACTTTCCTAATATATAGATCTATAGATAGATGAGTCCATGAAGTCAAAAAGAAAAGTACTTTTCAAGAAATGAACTTGTGAAAATTCGGATGACTTTGAAAACCTAGGTCAAAAACACTTTTATCAACTTCTAAACTTATATTTTACAAGAGAAATAAAGCCTATAGGTAATAGATAATGTTTAGTAATATTTTTCATGAGTCTAAATGAGTTTTTACTAAAGAAAATGTTGGAAACAAGAAATGAAGTCCATAGGAGTTTTGAGTTAAAAGTCATGTAGACAAAATTCGTAATAATGGATGTAGGGTTAGAAAACACTATTTTTCCAACTTCAAAAATGATATTTTCTTAAATAAATGAAGTCCTTAGGATATAGATATAATAAATACTTAAAGTATTAAGTACAAAATATATTTTTCCTAAGAGAATCAACTTGAAAATGGACTTTTGTAAATTCGGATTTTTGGAAACCCCATTGTAAAAGACCCACTCAAAAGTTTATAAATGTGAATTTTATTAAAGAAATAAAGGCCTTAGGATATAACTAATATAAGGGTCAAAATTTCTTAAAACAAAGTAGAGTTTTCTAAAGAAAATCCTTGTAATATGTAGATGTGGTCAAATGTCGTAAACTCATTTACTAAATATTGAGAGGAAATGGTTTCTAAGGAAAGTTTGTTTTCTAAAAATCATTAAATCTAAAAGTTATAAGAACATAGACTTCTTAAGGTTCACATCATGACATTCATGATAGGGAAAATCATTTCCATTGCATTTAGCATCATATTACACTTAGGAATCTCAAATGCATTCATCAAAACCGCATTTTTGGAATTGACAAACCCGCTGTACAGATCTGATCCCTCAATTCCGAGGCTTAGATATTTTCAAAACTTGATTTAAGCTTCGTATTTAGAAAGCTCTTCCGAAGTAGATAGAAATCGATATAAAATTTGCGAGATTCCGAGTTAAAATGACCAAGTTATGGCCGTTTTAAGTTGGAATTCCCGCTTAGGACGCGAATTACGAATTTGATAAATTCGTATGAAGTCGTTGGATTAGTTTGAGTTGAAATACTGATTAGAGTATTTCTTCCTTTTTAGGTTATCCCGAGTTCGACGATTCCCTACCACCGGATTATTATTACTAGAAGACCGGTGATCCAATGGTCGTGTGAGTTTTTCTTCCCAATTCATTTATTGTATGTGCTTGTAAAGTAGTGCACTAGAATGTAGGTCAATTGAATGGAATATGAATAATGGGGATTATTGGGAAATTATATGATTGTTGATGATATGAGAAACAAATTAAGAATATCGAAACCGGGTGATAAACTTTGATTGTATAGTTAGCTATGATGGATTGTCTGATAAATTGATTGATCGCCTAAGTAAATTGGCTTAATCAACTACTTGAGTAAATGATAATTTGACATGTGCATATCACAAGGGGATGGAGCATGAGCATTTGTAGGTTAGTCGTGAACCATAAACGACATCGAATAATCGTAGGTTAGTCGTGAACCATAAACGACATCGAATAATCGTAGGTTAGTCGTGAACCATAAACGACATCGATAATCGTAGGTTAGCCGTGAGCCATAAACGGGATATTGTCGTACCGCAGGATTCGTTAATCTGCTAACCCGGGATGGAGGGCGCAATTCCATCCACATATGATTTCCGGTTGGTCATATGTATGTTGAACTCATGTGTTTGATGCATACACTTGCTTGATTAATAACTTGATTGAATTGTTGTGACATAAATGTTTTTTGTGGAAGATTACACTCACTAAGCTAGTGTAGCTTATACCCCAATAGTTGTTTAAATGAGCAGGTTATACCAAGAATGCTAGTGGGGACGAGATGGTTGAAGTCGAGAATGATTTCGGGATTCCGGCAAGGCATAAGAATGCGTGAAGTTTTTGGCTAAGCTTTACGATTGCTTGTAATAGTTTTATGTAGTGAAGTCTTGATAAATGTAATTGAAGTTTGATGAACTGTATTTTGAAGTATGGTGTTTTGTATTTGGAGTATAGTGGATTGTTTTTCCTTTACATTGTTACTCAATTGTATCAACATAAAATGTATCATTCCGATTTGTCTCCTTTATGTGTTAGACGCCTTGTACATAGTATGGAAGCCTTCGCGTGACTGAGGTGGTCATTCTTAGGCTTTAATATTGTGTACGGCGGACTGCCACGTTTAGGGTACCCTTCGGGGCGTGACACAAACCATTTACCACATACCATCTACCACATATACCTACATTCATTACCTTCTTCCCACTACAAAAACACTTTAATCATTTTAACCATGTCATGTAATTTAGCATAACCATAGTGTTGTTTTGAAACTCACATGAGTAGTAAAAGCAACAACATGTTCATGTTATGTTCTTGCACATGAAATTCCTATATTATTATCTTGTTATTATGCTTTTATATATGTCGTTATTAATGTTATTACCTTATTGTTACTATGCTTCTAATCTAACTCTATATCTTATTAAAAATATATATATATATATATTTCTTAGAGCCTTAATGCTCACTAACTTTCACTAACTTGCTTCTATTATTATTATTACTCTTATTATTGCTTTTCTTTTTCTTTTGTGACTAAGTCTCAGGATGCTTTGATAAAGCTAAGGCTCTCAATGCTTGACCAGGTTACCTTGATGAAGCTAAGGTTCTCAATACTTGATATATTATCTTGCTTATTATTAATTTGCTTCTTATATATTTTCATCATTTTTAATATTATGTGCTCATGAATATGCATTATCATAATGACCTTGTCTCAACAAAAATTTAAAGTAGACTTTTCTTTACTAAAGAAAAATTGAACTACACCCTTTCAATATATAACTTTATGTTTAAATCAAGATTTTGTTAGCAAATCCATAGGAAAAATTACTTCACAACTTTTTTTCAAACTTACCAAGAATTTTAATAACAATAAAGACAATTTTCTCCAAGATGCTAACTAACAAAACAAATATTTTCTTTTGCTATGATGAGTCACATAAAGTTATAAAATTTAGTATTAATAAGTTGTGCTATACAAATTTTTCATAGAAAACTCAAGAATAGAATCTTTCCAACTTCATAATAAAAGCTAAAAAATAAACTAGTTTTCCAAGTTAAGATAAAATCAACCTTCTAATTTATAAACCCACATAGAAAAAAAATGAGGAATTTCCAAGTATATAAATGATAAACACATTTTCAAAAGAAATAAAAAGAATATAAGTATGATGATTTTCAAAAACAATGAATGTAAGCCCTAGAATTTTTCAACCATGGTTTTAGAATACCAAATCAAAACCTTAAAGTTGGACCCAAGTTGAAACCGAACCTTAAGCAATTTCAATCACGAGATTTCATAAAGAATCTTCAAAAACGAAAATAGAAAGTTCAATAATCATTCGATTCGAAAACCCAAACATGAAAAGATCCACCTATCCGATCCCTGATATAAACCCCTCAATTTCTAAGGCAAAGTTAGATTAAACCCTAACCTTAGTCAAACCGGAGTTTCAAAAGTCAACAAAGGTCAAGACAATCAAACAATTTCAACTCCGACAATCCCACATTCTCAAACCCTAGAAAATGAAATTAGGTTAATGGCTTAAAATAGTTCGTAATAATATAGGGTAACATAAAAATATCAGATTCGCTAATTTCGAGTGTCCTTCGGACTCAAACGAGATCAGTTCTCGAAAACGTGTCCCGGAGCTCGGAATAATAAAAATATTTCATTAACACCAAAAGACTCATAATTAAACAAGGATTTCAAAAATATCAGTTTTAGAATTTTTCGGTAGTTAAAAATAACAGATATAGCTCGATTACGCGTATTTTTATTACTACCGGTATTTTATATGTTTATTCTACTATTCATAGTACTATTCATTACTATTTCACTATCTCTACTTTTTCTTATACCTATTTTTACTACCTACATACCTATTTTCTTACTTTTTATATTTCCAATACATCTTATATCAAATCATATATTATATATTAATTATTTTCTTACAAAAATTACAAAACAAATCAACTCCTCCCCCTCTACACATCCAAAACCAGCGCCATCCCCTCTCTCATTCTCTTATTTATTTTTCTTTTTCAATTATCTTATTACATTTAATTTTCACTCCAAAAATTCTATAAATACCTCATTACTCTTTCATTCTTTCACACATCCATTTTACATAACAAAACTCTACCAAAATACTCCCTCAAAACCTCTCTAACAAATCTCTCTCAAAACACTCTCTACCATTCACTACCCTTCAAGAAGAAAATAACAAACACAAAACCCATTCATCTTTTTTCAAACCTTCCATTAAACCTTAGGTAAAAATTCTACCTATATTCTTTATCATGTTCATACAACTTAGCATGAGCTTAGTATATGTTTCTTAGACTCATATAAGTTAAAGAAGCAACAATATGTTCATGTTTTGTTTTTGTTCATGTTCCTATTTTACATTATGTTATTATGTTGTTGTTATTATTGTTATTATTTTTGCTCTAATCTAACCTATATAATATTATGTATACTATGTATATATATTTATTTAGAGCATATAAGCTCATTTGTTATTTATTTATTTTCAAGTCTTGCAATTTATTTATTTACTTGTTTTATGCAATTTATTAAGACTAGTCTTTCTAGTCTTAGACTTGTCCATATCAAGTCAAAATAATTTTCTTTCTTTTCTTTTCTTTGCTTTTCTTTTCTTTTCTTTTCTTTTGGGACTAGTCTATTCTCAGTCCCAGGTTGCCTTGATGAAGCTAAGTCTCCCAATACATGACCGGGATACCTTGATGAAGCTAAGGTTCCCAATGCTTGACAATTTTATTATGTTCATTTACTTACAAGTATTTATTTCTATCTTATTACGTATTATCTTTATTTTACATTGCTACATATTCATGCATGATTAGCATATTGTTGTCTTAAATAAAAAGAAAAATGGGCTCTTTCTTAAATAAAGAAAAGTAAACTAGATTTCTTAATAAAAAGAAATTTCAACAAAAAGATCTAAGTTTTGTTTTTAGCTGTTTTCCAAGGATAAGTTAATCATAATTTCTAGAAGAAGTAATAATGTAGATTTCTTCAAAATAATAAAAAGAATTCTTTTCTTTTATAAACCAAACTTAATACTCCATAAAGATAAAATTTTTAGCCTTGAACTTAAGATTTTAACTCAATCATATCTTTTATAAGATTTAAATAGATTCATTATAAACTTTGAAAATCACATACTATGAAAGCATCTTCAAAACTTCAATTTTATAATTGTTATTCTCTTTTCAAAATTAGGATGAAATTTTGCTAAAGTTCTAATGTTAACAATTCTTTATTAAGAAAGCTTTTCTTATAAACTTGTCTAAAAGAATTGTTCTATCACTTGACAAATAGTAAGAATAAAATAAGTTTTTCAAACCAAGGTAAAACCAACTCACTATTTTAGAAACCAACTTAGAAAAATAAAATTTGACAAGTAAGTAAAGTGTAAGGGTAAACTCATTTCCTGAAAAAGAGAAAGGATATAAAAATAAGAAGAAAACATACATTTAGCATAACTTCAAATTTTGAAACTTAAAGAATATTTTGAAAAGCTTATTTTCAATCACTCTATAATAAGTTAGTAAATAACTTAAAGAACCAAAATTTTTGAAAATGAATTTACTTTTGAAAAGTAAGAAAATGAAATAATAAAAAAAAACATTTACTCATAACAACTCAATTATATTTTAGTTTTCCTTCTAACAATTCAAAAAGAAGAAATTTTCAAAAGTTTTATCTTTTAAAAACCCTTAAAAACAAATTGTTTATCAAATATCAATATTGAGACAACACTACAAAAATCATGCATACAATATGAGTATAAATAAATGTTCAAAGGATTTTTCAACTATAAATATATACATATATTTTGCTTAAGAATTTTTGAGTAAAGAGAAGTTTGGAAAAATCATATTTTGTGAACTATAAATTCGTAACTATTCTGTACCGTAATATTTTCCAACCTAAATGGCTTTTTATGATGAAAATAACCTTAGAAATGGTTAGATCTTTTCGAGTAGGTAGGAAACGGTATATTATTTGCGCAATTCCGAGTTGATACGACCAAGTTATGGCCATTTTAAGTTGGAATTACCTTCTATGCGAATTTTAACGATCTTATGACATAGTTTTTGATAAGTACCATAGAATCAATAAAGAATACTCATTATGGGTATTCTTCTTGATTAGGTAATCCCGAGGAAGAGTATTCATACCCGGAGGATTATTTTGATTAGTGGATTTACCGATCGACTCATCCATAAGAAAGATACATCCTCATGGCCAAGTGAGTTTATTTCCTACCTTTTTCGTACTTGGCTATGCTTGTAGCTAGAGGCACTAGAAGTAGGAAAAGATGAAAAAGAATTATGTATGATAATATTAGTTGAAAGAATGTTAAGCATACCGAGGCATGAATCGTTGTTAATTAACTTATGTTTTACTATTATTCTGTTGGAGTGTGTGCAAAATTCTGTGATCACCTTTAAATTACTTTAAACATATACTATGAATTATATTAATTGATTCATGCATATCACATAGTTAGTTTAATTGCATGAGCTGTTATTCTCGATAGGACAAGAGTTTAGTAGCCGGGTGTGCAGTAGCCAAAAATCTACAAGATGGGCGATTAGGAGCCTGAAAGAACTATTTTGAGATGGGTGAGTAGGTGCCTGAAATAAACTACATGAGTTGGATTTAAAGATGGGTTTAAAGAGCTTGGAACACCTAACCCTGAATAGAGGGGTAAATCCATTCAAACATATTGTTTCCGGTAGATCATATGTATTGCTTGATCACTTACTTAATGCATTCATATGCTTGTTTAATAACTTGTTTGAAATTATTTATACAAGTACGTTAATTCAGGAATATCCTCACTAAGCTAGTTATGCTTATACTCCGATAGACCTTTGTTGTACAGGACCAATATCTTTCATGAACAAGGACTACATATACCCAGGTGGGATTATGATTTAAGGAGCTTCTGGAAATCTTTTGAAGATCTTAGGTTAATTATCCTTCAATGTCTTATGGTGTTAGTATTATTTTTTTGTGAGAAAGATTAAGTTGATATTATGATTGTTTGGAGAATTATTGGGGAAAACCCCTAAGATGATGTATGGATTCTATTCTCTTAATGATAAGTTGGATGATTATTTAGATTCTTGTATGTTGTATATACTATCTCGAACTATACATCCCACCGGTGTCTCCTATTGATATGATAGACGCCTTACATATAGTGTTGAAAACTTTTGCATGACTTCGGGAAGTCATTCTTAAGTTTTAATACCGTATGTGGAGGACTGCCACGCTTAGGGTACCCTTTAGGGCATGACAATGAATCTTATCAACAACTTAAAAGGAATAATTTCTTTCCAAGTAAAATTGTTGAAAGACTTAAAGAACTAAGTTTTGGAAATAAAAGTTATTTTAAGAAGTTAGAGGATGAAAATATAAGAATAAGAAGACTTGTTTAACAAAACCATTTTTTTATAAAAAGAAAATATAAACAAGTCAAAATTACCATAGGAAATCAACAACTTAATAAAAACTTTGGAAGCTTGATATTTTTGCCACTGATGATTGCCTTCAAGCATAGTCTTATATTTATAAAATCTCGTTCTTAATTCACTATAAAGGCAATAGGCAGTGTACCTATCGATTGCAGAATAGAATTAATACGGGTGTCGTCCTCTAGGATCTGGATATCAAGTACTAGTATTACCGTTTCTCTACTATGTAACCGACAATTTTGATGATTACTATTTTATCTAATTTACTTTAAAACACTATTAACACAACTCCAATAACCAAACAAGATTCAATTAAGGTCTAATAATCCAGGTTTTGTCTTACTTTCAATTTATCATGTGAATCATTGACAATCCATATTAGATAATTAAGATTAGTTCTTAAGCTATAGAGTTCCTTGAGCAAATTATTAATTCTTTCGAATCTAACAATTTATCTAAACCTAGGTTAATCGATTAGGATGTCTCCTAATCAATAGCAACCCAAATTTGCATTAATAACATGAACTCTTAAAAAGAAGATTCTTACTATTCTATGTCTAGAATTACAAACAAATCTTCAATTGCATAGATCAATTCATAAAAGTAATCTTTCAATTAACTTAAATGAAATTCATGCATAAATCTGTATTTCCGGACATACAAACTTAAGAACGGTTAACAAACATGCAATTGAACAAAAGAACTTCAATAATTCATTAAGAACAAAGTCTCAACACATGATAAATATGAAATTCGACAAAACCCAGATCTGAAAAACTACTCCTTCATAGTAATTAATAGTAATACATGAAATTCAAATAGAAATTCGAACTCATGATACTACCCGAAAAGATTATAGCTCAAAGTGTCGGATCTTCAATCCTTGATGATCTTGATTTGTTATTGGAATCTCCAGAACTTCTTCTTTGAAAACTCTCGTTCAAAATCTTCTCTTTCTTTCTCTTCCACCATCTCCTTTTTATAACCATCTTCAATTGAATGGAATTAATTGCTCTTGATGAGGAGAGATGAAAGGTTTTGGAGGTTATGAGTCTTTTGGCCTTTCAAGTAACGCTCCTTCCATAACCGAAATAAACGTTTTTGTCTTAAAATGGAGGTTACTGTAGTTAAAAAGTCGTTTTCTCATTGAATGACTTTTTATTAAATCGACAGGGCGAGTGACAGGTCATGTCTCACAAATGTCCTTTGCAAAGTTCAATTTCCAGGTTGACATGGTTTGAGACAGGTCATGTCTTGCAAATGTCTTTCAAAAGCTTGATTTTCATTCTTTAATTTTGCTTCCTCCTTGCAATGGTTGAAAAACATAGCTTGATCTTGTCATTTTGAGTTCTTCTTAATCCAAAATTTGCATTTTTGACCCGTCTTTGCTTTCCTTGAAAAATATTTCCTTTAAAGACCTGAAAGCATACATTAATGTTTTGAAGTGCCAAATTCTTAATAAAAATGATCAATAAAGGTTCATTTTGGCATTCACAAAATATGAATAAATTTGGTTTATCAAATTCCCCCACACTTGAGTTTTTGCTTGTCCTCAAGCAAACAATTAAAATCTATCATCAAATATACTCAAAAATTTTCATAAGTTAAAACATAGCATTCATTTTTATTATAGTAACTTGCTTTTATACCTACTGCTCAAATCTATTATTTAAATGTAATTGGCATACTTTAATCAAAATTCTAAGGCTAATCCAGGTAAGTTAAACTTTACCCTCACCAATTAAAAATAGCTTCCAAAGTCACAAAATAAACACAAAGTCAAACAATAGCAAAAGAGACCTAGTTATACTTCACCACTTTTTAACAAATATATAAACTCTTCAACTACTTTTCTAAGCACAATAATCTAAAGTGAAAGTAATTGTATCTGTTCTTCCCCTGGATTTTCTCCCTTTAATTAAAAATCTCTTTAAAATTTTTAGCTTTCAGAGGGACGGGTTTTTGCCCGCTTCTTTTCCTTTTCCTCTGGACAGGGTGTAGCCTGCATCTTTTCAGCTCTCTTTTTCAAGTTCATCTAATGAACTTTTGCCTTTTCGCCCTTCTCGTTATAGTGAGTTCATCGAGTCGGCACATCCCGGGCTCATCACCCAAGTGACCAGGTTTTAAAGGGACCCCATCGAACTCTCTACTCACTCTAACCTTCAAGTTAGGATACTCATAACTCAAATGCTTGAGTCATTGGAGTATAGGCCTTTTGATTTTTTCATCAATTGTATATAAGAGGCATGCTATTTCAATTTAGCACAACAATTGATTATTTTCAAAGAGATTTATTCTAAAAAGGATCACCAAGTGATGAACTTCATATACTCTTTCACCAAAGATTAGGAGGGCTCTCAAAATATTTGAAAAGAAAATATATAAATCAACAAGCTTAGAACCACAACCATTTAACTTTCAACTAAGGACTTCGATCCACTTTTAGACTCTAGATTCCATCCCTAATTAGCAAGTAAGTTTACCACACCTAGATTTCATCCTACAATTTCAACTAAGTATACTAATCACAAAATAGATGAGTAAGGTATTAAAGTTTAGTTTTTTTTTTTATATGAATGCTATTTCTAAACATTTTTCTGAGTATATTTTCAAGTATAATAGCAAAGTGTAAAGTGGGGTTTTTCACATTTACAACAAGCACAGAAAACCAAATTTTATCAATAGTATCCCTAGAATATCCCTAAATTCCCCCACACTTAAATTGGACATTGTCCCCAATGTCAAAACATATATAATTATGAGGAATGGTAAAAGAAGGATGAGACTTCCCTGTTTAAGGACAAATTTGCAGCTTGCAAGAGTTCAACAAAAAGGAGTAGTAGTGACAACAAGTCAGGTCAGAGTTCATCTGGGCTGCAAAACAAAAGCATAGACAAAAGATAAAAACAAAAAACAAACAAATGTCAGCACTCATGATTCTACTTGTAAGCCCTATAGAGTCTAACCCAAGATTGGGTTCTCATAGATACAGTTATCCAATATATTATCAGCAATCATCAGAACAGTAACATATCAAGGAATCAATCTCTTGATAATCAGGATCATCTTCATCCTCATCCACTATCTTTTTCTGTTTCTTCTTCTTTGGTGGTGTAGGTGTTATGGTGGGTTCTTCTTCTTCCTCTTCCTCTTCAGATTCTTCATCATCTTCCTCGAATCTCATGGATGAAATCACAACAATCCGACCAACTCATCTTGAGTAAACTAAGGTATCTTGCAATAAACCAAACCCCATTCAACATGGATTACAAAAATCATAAATAACCCAACAACCATTTGACCCATAGGAATCACGCATATCATCAACCCAACACCCATTCATACATTCATTCATTTATCAAACCAAACAACCCATTCCTAGATCTAAAGATTCATGCATGCATCATCTAAACCAACAATCTTACAAACAAACCATGGATCACGCATACATCTACTAACCTTAGGACAACCCAACAACCCATCAACAATGGATCACGCATGACAACCATTAATGCTCAAAAACCCATCAATCACGCATGACTAAGATTTCATATGCAAATGTTCTTCATCAAGAACGAATTAATTTAGGGTGACATGCAATCAAAAAGCCTAAAATCCCAAATCAATACCTTTAATGGAGTCATGAATATGTAGATACTCAAAGATGAGAGATGATGAAAAACTTACTTGGATTTCCCTTGATTTTTGCTTGAACTTTTTGCGTGAAATAAGAAGATAGAATGAGAGGATTTTATCTTTGCAAAGCAAGTCTCTTTGTATTCCAAACGCACAAATGAAATAAATGAAGGAAATAAATTGAAAGCATGCGTCTTTTAATGGAATGGGGCAGTAAGTTACACGGCCAAACGACAGGCCGTGCTGCAATGTCGTCTGGAAATTTTCCACAGCTTGTTACACGGCCAAACGACAGGCCATGTCGTGCGAATGTCGTCCTGGAAAATTTCCACAGCTTGTTACACGGCCAAACGACAGGCCATGTCGTGCGAATGTCGTCCTGGAAAATTATCCACAGCTTGTTACAGGCCAAACGACAGGCCATGTCGTGCGAATGTCGTCCTGGAAAATTATCCACAGCTTGTTACAGGCCAACGACAGGCCATGTCTCAATGTCGTTTTGACAGCAAATTTTCTAGTCTTTTTGTACCTTGTTTCCTCTCCAATATCCATCTTTTCCTTAAAATTATTGCCCAAGCATCCTAATCTGTTAGAAAAATAATAAAATCATGAGTTCAAAAACAAAAGAAAATAAATAAAAGAATTAGTCATGGGTTGCCTCCCAAGAAGCGCACTTTTTTAACGTCGTTGGCTCGACTTATTAACAAAAATCATACTCTCATCCACCAGGATCCCAAACAAATGTGTCCCAGACACAAGTTTTTATCAAAATTAGTAAATTTACTTCTCATCCTGGTTTTCTTTTTAAGCACAACAAGATTCAGCAAAAATTTTAGAAATTTTTCATGGGTAGAGGGGTATTGGAAAATTGGTTCTATCACAAAATCAATGATATATCCAATAGAATCATGATCTCCCAAACATCCAATGATCTCAACAGATGGAGAGAAATTAATATCTTCAATTGCAATCTGTTGTTCCATCTCTCTAAACATCTCTTCTTCTGGGGTAACTTGAGGAATGTCCTCCATATATGTGTTCTCAATAATTGGAGTACTAGGGAAAGGATTAAGATACAACACTTTAGTCTCCTCAGAATCATCTTTTTCCTTAATAGACTCCAACTTATCTTCATGATTGTTTAGATCTACCTTATGATCTTCAATTTCATTTTTCTTCTCTACCAATTCATCCTTCAATTTTGATGACTCCTCAAGTTGTATATTTGGATCATTTCCTCCTAATGCTTCGAAAGGACTTGTAATTATCTCCACATGTACTTCCTCATGTCTCCCAAGAGTTTCTAAAGATTCAATCAACCTACTTACCCACTCTTGAGATGGTCCTAGAAGAGTGGCCAATTCTTCTAAACTTATGAGTTTGTAAATTTTAGGAGCACAAGATTGCCATGAGTCTGCTTCAAAAAGCGCTTGCATCATACTAACAAACAAATCCATGTTATCATTTCTTGAATCAATGATCCGTTCCAAAATAGATTTGTCTTGAGGATCTTTTTAGTATGGCTCAAGGAGGAAGATGGTGTGCTTAATGTAGCTTGAGCATGGTCATAATGTGAATGTGAAGAAAAATGTGAGACAGGTCTCCCACTTTGACATTCAAAAGTCCAATGTCGTCCACCACACTCCTTGCAAATCATATCATTAAGAGTCATAAGGTCAGTATCTGGAAATTGTTGATATGAATCAATAGAGGATAATGCATTTGTATAACATGAGTTAGAAGGATGACAATATGGATTAGGGCATTTATAAACTCATGATCACCTCCACAATACAAACACAAAAATCCAATGAAATTCATAGTTCACACAGTTAAAAATCAAGAACACCTTCACTCAAAACGAATTACCCCAAAAAGCATAAAAAAAATTGGTTACAGTAGTAGATACTAAAGCTTTTCCTAGTATTGGCTTACCAGATCCCCGGCAACGGCGCCAAAAACTTGATGATTGCCTTCAAGCGTAGTTTAAATTTATAAAATCCCGTTCTTAATTCACTATAAAGGCAATAGGCAGTGTACCTATCGATTGCAGAATAGAATTAATACGGGTGTCGTCCTCTAGGATCTGGATATCAAGTACTAGTATTACCGTTTCTCTACTATGTAACCGACAATTTTGATGATTACTATTTTATCTAATTTACTTTAACACTATTAACACAACTCCAATAACCAAAACAAGATTCAATTAAGGTCTAATAATCCAGGTTTTGTCTTACTTTCAATTTATCATGTGAATCATTGACAATCTATTAAATAATTAGATTAGTTCTTAAGCTATAGAGTTCCTTGAGCAAATTATAATTCTTTCGAATCTAACAATTTATCTAAACCTAGATTAATCGATTAGGATGTCTCCTCAATCAATAGCAACCCAAATTTGCATTAATAACATGAACTCTTAAGAATAGAAGATTCTTGCTATTCTATGTCTAGAATTACAAACAAATCTCTTCAATTGCATAGATCAATTCATAAAAGTAATCTTTCAATTAACTTAAATGAAATCATGCATAAATCTGTATTTCCGGACATACAAACTTAAGAACGGTTAACAAACATGCAATTGAACAAAAGAACTTCATTAATTCATTAAGAACAAAGTCTCAACACATGATAAATATGAAATTCGACAAAACCCAGATCTGAAAAACTACTCCTTCATAGTAATTAATAGTAATACATGAAATTCAACATAGAAATTCGAACTCATGATACTACCGAAAAGATTATAGCTCAAAGTGTCGGATCTTCAATCCTTGATGATCTTGATTTGTTATTGGAATCTCCAGAACTTCCTTCTCCTTTGAAAACTCTCGTTTCAAAATCTTCTCCTTCTTTTCTCTTCCACCATCTCCTTTTTATAACCATCTTCAATTGAATGGAATTAATTGCTCTTGATGAGGAGAGATGAAAGGTTTTGGAGGTTATGAGTCTTTTGGCCTTTCAAGTAACGCTCCTTCCATAACCGAAATAAACGTTTTTGTCTTAAAATGGAGGTTACTGTAGTTAAAAAGTCGTTTTCTCATTGAATGACTTTTTATTAAATCGACAGGGCGAGTGACAGGTCATGTCTCACAAATGTCCTTTGCAAAGTTCAATTTCCAGGTTGACATGGTTTGAGACAGGTCATGTCTTGCAAATGTCTTTCAAAAGCTTGATTTTCATTCTTTAATTTTGCTTCCTCCTTGTAATGGTTGAAAAACATGCTTGATCTTGTCATTTTGAGTTCTTCTTAATCCAAAATTTGCATTTTTGACCCGTCTTTGCTTTTCTTGAAAAATATTTCCTTTAAAGACCTGAAAGCATACATTAATGTTTTGAAGTGCCAAATTCTTAATAAAAATGATCAATAAAGGTTCATTTTGGCATTCACAAAATATGAATAAATTTGGTTTATCAAATTCCCCCACAAAAAGCAAAATTTGCAGAAGATTAAAGTTAAGGGGAAATTTATTTATTTTATAAAAGACATTAGAAAACAAAATAAGAATGTACTTGTTCATAACAACCTAAGAAATTATAAAGTTTCTCTAAAACGCTTAGAAAGGAATTTGTTAAGTTTTAACACCTTTAAAATAAATTGTTTTACGAAAATAATCGTTAAGATAACTCTCCATTAGAATCTTGCATATAATATGAGTCTATATAAATCCTCAAAGGATTTTTTTCAACTATATATATATATATATAGTTTTGCCAAAAGGATTTTTTAATAAAGTTGAGTTGGAAATTGTTTTATAAAAACTGAAAATTTCTCGTTTTGGTTTGTACCCAAGCTTTTGGGAAGCTAAACGACCTTTTATATAGAAAATAACCTTAGAAATGGATAGATATTTTTGAGTAGGTAGAAATCGGTATATTATATGCGAAATTCCGACTTAAAATGAGCAAGTTATGGCCATTTTAAGTTGGAATTTCTCTCTATGTGAATTTTGACGAACTTAGTAAAATGGAATGACAAGCTTAAGTAGAACTTTCAAGAAATACTCATTTTTGGTATTTCTCTTGTTTAAGTGACGAAGAGACCAAGTTTCTGTGCCCCGAGAATTTCCTTGACTAGAATATCTGCACAAATGCTGAGTGAGTTTATTTCTTACATATTTGCACTTATGATTTTGCTTGTAAAATAGTGGCAATAGAATTAAGGAAAAGATAAAATGGAAAATACATGTGCTTTACATACTTGGTTGAAATTACGATTAAGTATATCGAAGCAGGAATTGTTTATAATGAATGTGTGATCTAGTGTAAGAATGATTGTCTAAGAATTCTATGATCACCCGCAAAATATTTAATTATGCCATGAGTACTTAATTAAAATGATTCATGCATGTCATCGGGTGAGTTCATTTCATTTATTACTATTCCTTTTGTGGGACAAAGGCTTAGTAAGGAGATTCATAGAAGTCTGTAAATTCAATAAACAATGAGGCATCGTCTGAATCAACTAGTGATGAGAAAACATCTGGCTATGTAGTGGCTCGAAAATAAACTATAAGTAAGTCGGTTTATAATACATTTTATTTTACATGAAATTTGTTGAAATAAGAATTATCAAGGAATTACGTTATGTAATAGCAGCCTATTCGGTCTGAAACACCTAACCACCGAATGGAGGGGTAAATCCATTTAAACATATGATTCCCGAAAAATCATATGTATTATTTGCCCCCATGCTTGTGCATCTCATATAGTTGCCTTAATAAAATTGTTTTGATTATTGGATGTCAAGTGTTTATTTATGGAAATAAATCTCATTAAGCTAGTAGCTTATACCCTCTTAAATATCTTTTGCAGCTCTTGTACCTTTGGTTGGAACCGAGAGGTTATTTTACCCAGCTAATGCTTCCAAAGCCAAGATCTTATGGATAGACGTGTAAGCTAGAAGTAGATATGGATCCCAAGAGAAGATTCAAAAGTGTAAAATCGTTTTACGATAGACTCTTCATTAGTCTTAGTTATCTTCAATGGGAAATGCCCCTTAATGTTGTAAAAACTCCTTAATAGTTTTTTTTATGAACCTTGGTTATATTATTATGTTTAATTTTCTTAATTTCTATTGTGTACAATTGCTTAAACAGCATGATCCAAAGTTTGGTCCATTACGATAGCGAAGGTGCGCCTTACACTCGATATCGAGACTTTCGGGATGACTAAAGTTGTCATATTTAAGCCTTAATATTAAGTGTAGCGGAATATCGCGTTTAGGGTATCCTTTAAGGCATGACAATTACCAAGAGGTGCCCTCTTATTAGCTAATTGGAGTTGATTTCGACGCCAAGCAGTGCCACATACACCTACTATTCTAGTATAGGGGAGCCTTTGATTGACATGTCCCCAAATAGGTGCAATTTTTTAAACTCTATGTGGTCTTTTATTTACACATGCACTATTTAGCTTATATGTTGCTAACTTATTTTATGAACAGGTCATTTAGGAGCCATATGTTGCTATTATGGATGTTCTCCTTGAGTATTATCGATCTGGCAATAATATATGGCGTGCATGCATTCCTCTCATATGCTTTTATGTTATCAAGCACTACTATGTAGACTAGGTGTTTAGACAGTTTGAAGGTGTCCAAGGGATCCCCCAACACCGCACCCCCCCCCCCCCCCCCCCCCCCCCAATTATGATATGGGAGCCCTCCATAAGTTAAACTTACTAAGACGTACGGAGTGGAATTAGGTGGCAAAGCACACCAGGTGTATCACAAGGTGGATGATAGGTGCAATCACATTGTAGATCTACCAAATATCCCTACATGTCCAACAAATTATTTACATTGGTATCATGCGATCACTAGGCATTACGTCATGATCTTGATGTTCATTGATAATTGCATGCAGCTTTCATATATTGAGTACCCAACATGCCACCAATGACACTATAACTGTCACGTCCCGAAGGGTACCCTAAACGTGGCAGTCCGCCGTACACAATATTAAAGCCTAAGAATGACCACCTCGGTCACGCGAAGGCTTCCATACTATGTGCAAGGCGTCTAACACATAAAGGAGACACATCGGAATGATACATTTTATGTTGATACAATTGAGTAACAATGTAAAGAAAATACAAATTTACTAAACTTCAGATACAAATCCCTACACTTCATATACGAATCACTACACTTCAAAATACAAATCATTCAACTCCAATTACATTCATCCGCAGACTTCCCTACATAAACTATTACAAGACAAATCATAACACTAGCAGATAACTCCAAACATTCATATTCTTTGCCGAAATCCCAAAGTCCTTCCTGGCTCCAACCAATTCGGTCCCCACCTTGCATTCTTAAGATAACCTGTTCATTTAAACAACTATCGGGGTATAAGCTACACTAGCTTAGTGAGAATTCCCTTAATTTCCTACCATAACAAACAAGTATTAGTCAATCATATGCTATGCATGAACAAACACGTGAGCAAGAAATTATGCGTGGATATCCGGAACCCACACACAGAACGGATTTACGCCCTCCGTATCTTGGGTTAGGAATGGTATTGAGTCTACACGACCGCATCTAGTCCCCAAGTCCTCTGCTCTTAGCACTCGACTCGGCTAGGCTCATCCAAGAATGCATCCACATGCCCTTTAGTACCCCTGAATGAGCTCTGGCACCGGGTTCGTTATCCAAACGAATCATCCACAGACCATACCGATCGACCTGCATAGGAGTAGCATGCTACCAAATGCAATATGTCCAATGCAATGCATGACCAATTTAATTTTTGCTTAGGTCACAAATATTTATACATTCTTTAAAGTGACCAACCAATATCACACATATAACAGAAATAATATGAATGGTGCAGTTATTCAATCAAATCGTGGTTTCGATATGCTTTAGTATTCTTGGGCATACATTCATCACAGTCTCATTATATCTCCCATCCCCATTCATATCGATTTTTATCTTGTTCCTATAATTCTAATGCAACTAACTACAATCACAATCAAGGTAACAAAACAAGGAGAAAACTCACTCGGCCATTGGATCACCGGTCTTCTAGTAATAGTAATCCGGTGGTAGGGAATCGTCGATTTCGGGATCTCCTAAAAAGGAAGAAATACTTTAATAAGTATTTCAACTCAAACTAATCCAAACAATTTCATACGAATTATCAAATTCGTAATTCTCGTCCTAAGCAGGAATTCCAACTTAAAACGGCCATAACTTGGTCATTTTAACTCGGAATCTTGCAAATTATATGTCGATTTCTATCTACTTCAAAAGATCTATCTATTTCTAATATTATTTTTAAGTTTTGAAAACTTTGAAGCTTTGAAAAGTTCGGATCAGATTAGGGCAGCAACAATTTCAATTTCCGAAAAATAGCTTTGTAAATGTTTGTAATGTTCCTACTATATAAATTAGCTATTCATGCAATATGAGTGATTTCCTAACATGAATGGCATGAAATGAGTTTCATGTATGCATGATCTTGATGATTTTTGGTAAAAGAAAATTTGGAACTCCTTATTTTGCAAGACTTCAACTATAACTACTTTTTAAAAATCTAATTTTCTAACTTTGATCATTTCTATTTGTTTTGGATTTATTACTTAAGAAAATATAATTATTTTTGTTAAAATTGAGTCTTCATTATATATTACTTATGACCTTCATTTCTACATAAAAATTTCCATTTTACACTTTGTAAGCATGTTTTTAAGTGGGGTTGATTTCAAAATCCGAATTTGGTAAAAATTGGTTTTTGAGTGATTCCTTTGAGTAAAAATCATTTGATATTTAGAAAATTAGGGCTCAATCATACATAACCACTAAGGACTTCATTCTTACACAAAAATTTGCATTTTACACTTTGGAAATATGTTTTCTAATATGATTTACTCAAAAATCCGAATTTTAGAAAATCCACTTTTTGAATGATTCCCTTGGGAAAAACTTGTTTCATGTATTGAAATTTAGGACTTTACTACATCTATTGTCTAAGGACTTCATTTAACACATAAAACTTACAATTTGAGCTCAAATACTAAGTGATTACATATGCATCATCTTAAATTACGAATTTGAAAATTTGATCACTAACTCAAATTTTTCCATTTTAATTCCATTACTTGTTTTACACATTACTCATGCCTAAACTCATTTTAACTTGTAAAAATCATTACTTAATGATACCTATTACCTATATACTTCATTTTTCACATAAAACATGAGTTTTGGAGTTGATACATGGGTTCTAAAAATTGGTCTTGGTTGGGGTCCGAATTTACAAAATTCATTTTTGGTTATATCTTTTGATAAAATCTATCTAAGCTCATGAAAATCCATTCCTTACGTATCATATCTTATGAGCCTTTCATTTCTTAAGTAAAATTTACATTTTGACACTTGGAAAATGGTTTTTAAATGGAGGTCTTGCCAAAATACGAATTTCACAATTTTGTTTGAGTTCATAACTAAGATCTATACTTAATATGAACAGAAACATAAAACAAATGCATGGTAATAAGCTATAAACATCATGGATCTAAACTTCACTTATCAAAATCCTTCATTTATGGTATCTATACCCTAAGCCCTTCATTTTAAATGAAAAATACACATTTTGAAGTTGAAAAACCACTTTTCTAACTATGGGTCCATTTTCATCCGAATTTTCAAAAATCATTTTGCTTGAACATAAAATAGATCTTGAGTTTCCTATAACTTTCCTACCATCATCATATTATAGCAAGTTGTTCATGAACATAAACAAAGATCTAATGCATCTATGAACTCAAAACTTTAGATCTAGTCTTCTAAACTAGTTTTAAATGCATGAATCACTATGTAGATGATAGATCTATGCATGAATCATAAGAAATAACAAAAATAACAACTTAAATAACAAGATCTATGGCATAAACAAAAATCAAGGCTATAAAAATTTAGATCTACAAAATATATCAACTTTAAAAAAGAAAATAATTATAATACAAGATAATAAAAGTGGAGAAGAGAGTGTTCATTTTTGGCATCATCATCCTAAGCTTTTAAGCTTATGGAAGGTCATTTGATGCATGAAACCTTCATTGCACTTTACCTATATCACCTATGGAAGCTTTGAGATGAAGATTGGCTTAAAAATCTTTAAGAAATATGCATGGAGGCTCATGGAAGAATGGGGGCAGCTTGTTCATGGAAGAAACAAGAACAAGAAGAAGAAAAAAGAGAGAAAAAAGAGAGAGAAAAGGTGAAGGAATGAAAAAGGAAAAATGAGTAAATGAAGGAGAGAGAGAAAATAAGTGTATTAAATGAATGAATGAATGAAGAAAAAAAATAAAACAAGGCAGATTTTGGGGGGGAGAGATGCTGTCCACGTGAAAAGAGGGAGGAGAGAGAGATTTTGTTAAATTTTGACTCAAAATTGAATTGTATAATAAATGTGTAATGTAACTTTCTTAAGAAGGAGTGGAAAAATAATTAATTTGGTCAAAATGGAGTAAATGAATCACAATGGCAGCCATAAAGGATTCAAAAATCTGCCATGAAGTGATTTAATAAAGTGTAAAAAGATTGAAGTGAAAAGAAAGTGATGTGTGAAAGCTGTACTTGAAAGTATGGGTTGTAAGAGTACTTTTTTCATAAAATAAATTAAAATAAAATAAAATTAAAAAATTTATTCCAAATATTGTAGCAGATTTTTCATAATTAAAATTAAATAATTATTTGAATTATTTTAGTATTTTAACAAATATGTTACCGGTATGATCAAAATACGCGAATATAGGCTATAAATAATATTTTTATAACTCGAAAAATTCAAAAAAATTATTATGAAAATAAAAATATTTTTCAAATATTTTTCAATTATTAAATTATTTTATTTTATATTTAGTATTGGATCTTAAACAGAATCTGATCCCGTAAAGACCCGAAACGAATAAATTTTAGAAAAACAAAAGTTTCTATAACATATAAAATATTTATCTAAAAATATAAGACTTTATAGGAATAATAAAATTTTGTAATAAAATAAAAATGAATGCAAAAGACTAATCAATTACCGGTAATAATGGAAATACGATTAAAGGTTATAACTGTAACTTTTAAACCCGAAAAATTATATAACTGATATATTTAGAAATCTTATGAAATTACGAGTCTAACGGTACTATTGGTATATTTTTTATATCTCGAGCCTCGGACACCCTTTTCGAAGTCTGTATCCGAACGGGTTCGAAATAGGTCAAAATTTACCAATCTGATATTTTTAAAACAAACTTTATTACTATGAGTTATTCTATATATTTAAACTACATCTCGGCCTCTAGGGTTAGGGGCACTAGATTGCCGGACTTACACTATTGTATTCCGGTTATGATTTCCGGGTGATTTTTCCGGTTTAGACCTTTGCTAATTGGAAACTGATATTTATGTTCATACAACATATTTAATTTGAGAAGTTTATTTTCAATTTTATTATTTTTTTTAAGTATTTATTATCTTTTAATGTTTTTTTTTTTGAAATTCTTGAATTGCGTTTCATTTCCGAATGTTAATCGTTATTTGCTTTTTAATAATTCGTTTTTGGGATGTATATTACCCGACTTTATGAACCAGAGTCACGTATGGAATTTGTTGTACGTAATGGCTTTGGAATTGTAGTATGTTGAGTTCTTACTTTGTTTTTGGGAATTCTTATTTTTCCTAAGATTCGGAAATTTTTCGCATTCGTTCGTGATTTAAGACTAGTTGTAATTTAGTTTTAATTTGGAGTGATTTTTAGGGTTTATTTTCGAAGTTCATCTTGAAATTATTTACTGAAATTTTTCGGGGCTTACAATAACTACTGCACAAGAGGTCATTTATGTAGTAGATGAGTTCATGAGGGCCAATCTTAATGATCCACCACCAGTCCACATTGATCATAGTGATGGTGACAATGCCCCACAGCCTCAGCCGATATAAAGACACAAGCCTCTAAAAGAGAGGTGAGGTCGGGGTTGAGAGTGACAACTCTGAGATATAGTTGGAGATATCATAGGTGAGCCTTCGTCCCCACATGCTCAGCTTGATAAGCCTAGACCTTCATCATCCTTATATCTACATGATCTAGACACTCCGACACCCAAGAGCTTAAATGCAGTGGTTCATACCCCAACCATTCCCCCACCCAACCCCACCTCACCTTATAAGCAGCAGCATCCAACCACCAGATGATATGAAGAATGGTCGTGCTCAAGTGGATCCAAACCATATCTCATTTTTTCCAGCACAACCCACATGGTAGAGATGGGATTGTAAACCCCTAGATTTTAAGCTACGGTTATTGCTTAAACCCTAAACGGTAGTCAACCGCAAACCCTAAAAGTCAACCAACCTATAACAAAACCCTTGTAGAATTACATCCGGCAATCTCGCGTTCTTAAATCCGAATCAACATAATTGAGATAATGATAGATAATAGTTTGTGATAATAGTTTGTAATAATATAAGAAAGCTTAAAAATATCAGATTCGTTAATTTTTAGTGTATTTCGGATCCGTACGGGATTAGTTTTCAAAAACCGTACCCCAACACACCTAACGGTAAAAAAATTTGATAATACCAATAAACTCATAAAAATACAAGGATTTCAAAAATATCAGTTTTATAAATTTTCAGTATCTAAAAATATCATATATAACTTAATTACGCATATTTTCTTTACTACCGGTATTAATTTATCTTATTTACTATTCGTAGTACTATTCTATACGATTCACCTATTTCTACTTTTTCTACACCTATTCTTACACTCTACATATCTATTCTCTACTTTTTACTTTTCTCATACATCTTCATTTACATCAAACCTTACAACTTATTACTTTTAATTAACAAAAATATAAAACAAATCAAAACATACTCTCTCTCCCCTCTCCTCATTCACGCGACCACACTACACACACACACACATTTTTTTTTCATTTTATTTTATTCACACAAATTTTCTCTCCTCAAAACTTTATAAAATCACATATCCCTTCATTTCTTTCACACATTCATTTACCTTATCAAAACTCTCTCAAATTCACTCCACAAATTCTCTCTCCCAAAAATCTCTTTTCTTTTCTTTACTGCCCATTTCCTACATTCCATCTACACGCACATACTACCTAAATTCACTTTACACTACTACTCTCATATTTTCATCTTAGGTAAATGTTCTTACTTATATCTTTTTACCATTTATTTTCCATGTCGTGTAACTTAGCATGACTATGGTGTTGTTTCTCAAAAACTTATGTGAGGTGTATAAGCAACAACATGTTCATATTTTGTTCTTGCACATGCCAAGAATTCCAATTTGTTATTTTGTTATGTTGTTATTATTGTTATTATGCTCCTAACTTAACTTTGTATATATTATTATCTATACTTATATCTATATATTTCTTAGAGCATAAATACTCAATAATTCACTAACAAGCTTATTATTATTATTGCTTTTCTTTTTCTTTCTTTCTTTTTTTTTTTGGGACTAGTCCATTCTTAGTCTCGAGATGCCTTAATGAAGCTAGGCTCCCAATACTTGACCGAAATATCTTGATGAAGCTAAGGTTCCCAATACTTGATCTTGTTATCTTGCTTATTACTTTGCTTCTTATATCTTTCCTATTTTTTCATCGTTTTTATACTACATACTCATATACATGTATTATCATAATGATATTGTCTCAAAAAAATTTAAAGTGGAATTTTCTTTAATAAAGGGAAATGAAACTAAACTCTTTTAATATATAACTTGTCTCTAAATCAAGATTTTATTATCAAACACATAGGAAAATTATTTTACAACTTCTTTTCAAACTCATCAAAGTTTTTTCTTAAATGACAAATAAAAGATGATGATTAGGAATTAACTAACAAACTAAACTTTTCTTTTTTAATAAGCCACATGAAGTTTATTAAAACTAATGTTAATAGTTCTTTGGTAAGTAAATTTTTCTTAAAAAGCTTACTTATAGTATTTTTACCAACTCCACAATAAAAAAATAAAAACTAGACTAGTTTTCAAAGTTAAAATAAAAAACCAACTCATTAATTTATAAACTCACTTACAAAAAAATAAAGGTTGCCAAGTTTTTAAATGATAAACCCAATTTTCAAAGAAATAAAAATAGTATAAACATGATAAATTCAAAAAAAA
Organism: Combretum micranthum; assembly: GCA_024138025.1. Classification (NCBI taxonomy): domain Eukaryota; kingdom Viridiplantae; phylum Streptophyta; class Magnoliopsida; order Myrtales; family Combretaceae; genus Combretum; species Combretum micranthum. The sequence continues at coordinate 51,142 of JAMXBD010002053.1, read as the reverse complement.
TGGATGTTATCAACAGCTTAGGAAGATTATTTCTTTCCGAGTAAAAATCGATAAAGAAATTAAAAGACCAAGTTTTAGAAATAAAACTTATTCTTAAAGGAGTTAGAAAATAAAAATATACGAGGAAAAATACTTATTTATCAAAACTTTTTTTTTTTTTGGAAAATATATACAACTCAAAATCATTATAAATTATCAACCACTCAATAAAAACTTTGGAAACTTCATTTTTATCACTAGAAGTAAAATTTGTAGAAGTCCAAAGTAAAGGAAAATTTTATTTGTTTTAGAAAAGAAATTGGAAAAACAAAATGATAATATACTCTTTTACAAGAACCTAAGAAATTATAAAGCTCCTTCAAAACACTTAGAAAAGAAATTGTTAAGATTCAAGTTTTCAACACCATAAGGTAAATTATTTTGCAATCATTGAGACAACACCATTAACTTTTGCATATAATATGAATCTATTGTGTGTGTGTGTGTGTGTGTGTGTGTGTGTGTGTGTGCGTGTGTGTGTGTGTGTATGTTTTCTATGGAATTTTTAGTTGATATAAAGTTAGAAAAATCATGTTTTAAATATGGGAATTTTCGAGTTGATTTTGTACCGTATCTTTTAGAGACCTAAACGACCTTTTATGAATAAAATAATTTTAGAAATGAATAGATCTTTTTGAGTATGTAGAAAACGATATATAATATGTGAAATTCTGAGTTAAAATGAGCAAGTTATGACCGTTTAAGTTGAAATTTCACCGCATGTGAAATTTGACGAACTTAATGAAATAGAATTGCAAGTTTAAATAGAACTTCCAAGAAATACTCATTTTAGGTATTTCTTTTATATAGGTGATGTGGAGTCTAAGCTACGTTACCTAGAGGATTACTTTGATTACAAACTTTTGCTACTACGGCCGAGTGAGTTCATTTCCTACATTCTTATACTTATGCTTTTACTTGTAGTTTAGTGGTACTAAACTTTAAGCAAAGATAAAAACATGATAGCGCATGTGTTTCACTTATATGAGTGAAATTATGCTAAGTATATTAAGGCGGGAGTTGTTAACTAATCATTGTATGATTTATTATATGAATGATTCGTCTACAAATTTTATGATCACTTATAAAACGTATAATATTATGCCATGATTACTTTAATAAAACGATCCATGCATGATACGTAGTAAGTCACATTGCATTCATTACTATGCCACTATACCCTTGGTGGGACAAAGGCATAGTAATGAGGTCGAGGAACCCGAAATATACTCTATAGCTTTGATTACCCATAATTAAATGGTGAGTGGTCACCCGAATTAACTACAATTTAGCGGTTAGTAGGAATTTATATTAAAACTACAAAAACACCATTTGTGAACTATGGTCTTGTTGCCCGAAACACCTAACCATTGAATGGAGGAGTAAATCCATTCAAACATATGATTCCCAAAAAATCGTATGTATTGTTTGCTCACGTGATTGATTGTATCTCATATGTTTGTTAAATAACTTGATTGAATATTGATTGTTGAGTACTTTGCTTGTGGAATTAATTCTTACTAAGCAAGAAGCTTACTCCCTTATAGATATCTTTTATAGCACCCCCTATTTATGGTTGAAGCCCTAGTGTAATTTCTCTCAGGTATTACTTGTATGGTTGAAGGAGTTTTTGGAATGAGTCAAAGATTAGATGTAGACTTAGACTTCTAAGTAAGTCTCCAAATGTAATTATTTTGATTAGAATTTAATAAACCTTGTTGAACTATATCTTTTGATAGGGGAATGCCCCTTTGATATTTGTAAGACCTTTAAATTTCCATATTTCAGATATTATGTATGATTTCCATTCTTAAACTGCTATATGAATGTCTTCTTAAATAACTGGTTTCAAAGTTGGTCCCCTATGATCGTGAATGTACATCTTACACTCAGTATCAAAGCTTATGGGATGACTAAAGATGTCATACTTAAACTTTAATATAGAGTGTGATGGACTGTCACGTTTAGGGTACCCTTTAGGGCGTGACAAAGATAGCTCACTTACTCAGGTTGATCCATTTATGGAGCATCCCCAGCAACATTCAGATCCACTTAAGCGTAATATGCATACATTTGTTTGACAAAGGAGGGGTGAGCAGCAGTAGATATTACCATTTTTTATGTTTATATTTTGTAATGTATGTTTGTACCATGTATATACTTTTCATGTAATGACTTGAACAATAGTGAAAAAATTTCTTATATTATATTTCATTATTGTTTTTACTATGTTGTTGGTGGAGGATTGGGCATCGAAATGATGTTTTGGTTTAATTATTGTAGTTTAATGCTTTTTTTTTTTTTGTGGTGGGGGATTGATTGAGTATAGGATTGTTTGAGTTATTACTGGTTATTATATGTGATTATGCCAAGTGAATATTATATAAATGAAATGTTAAATTAAGGATTTGAAATGAAAAAAGCAACTGTAGGTATAGATTTTTCTATTTCAAACTTTTATCTTGAAGAGCTAAGACTGGCACTTCTACAGTGACCTTATCTCTTTAAGAGACAAGGTCACTATAGCGCTATAATCTTGGCTCTTCAAGAAACGAATCAACTTGCTAAAAATTAAGATTATTTTCTTCACAGTGGTATTTTTGTAATTTTTTTAAATTAATAATATTAATTTCCTTTTCCCCATGAGAATCATCCACAATATTTTGATGAGTCACACAATAATTTTTTTTCTTCGAAAATTTCTATCCCGAAAATGTAATGTTGTTTAAAGTAATTAAGTGGAAATTAAATGATTAGGTTAACAACCTATATTTTAGAGTTTAGATCAACAGAGGCATTAGAATGTGTGCCCATTCCAATGACGACCTCATCCAAATAATTGGCATTATCAAATTATGAACTATATAAAAATGGGAGAGCTATCCTAAACTTACGAATAGCTTCAAAATTGCACATATAAAATAATTGAAAGTTAATTAAATATATTATGGATAATTGAAAATATAATTTCTGCATAATATAATATAATATTAAATATATAAAGGGAAAATAGCTGCTCACAAAAAATTCATGGCAAGATAGTTTTTATGATTAACTTGTTTATTTTTGTAACTTTTTATTTAATACAATGAAAACCTTGTTGCAAGAAAACATTTTATTATAAAAAGATAAATGTTACAACCAGGAAATCATCACATGATAGAGTGGAGCCAAGTTGGACAAGAGATTACATCACAAATTAACAGAATAAGCCCATAAACAACCAAAATTAGTTGGATTAGTGTACAAACAGTTATTGTAACTACTCTGATACAGTATTAGTTAGCTATTTTCATATTGTATAAATCGCTGAATGAAAGAAATAAAGGGAGGAAAAAAGATATCTAGATCCCTGAGTTGTGGGATAAACCTGGAGTGTTGCTAGCTCGAAATAGCTTTATCTTCTATTACCTGCATCTTACAAACACGAGAGAAATTCAGTGAGTTAGGGTTTCGAAATACACGAGAGAAAGAGAGAGAGTTCAGAGTCCTATCTTGAGTGATTTCTGAGAGTGAGCATGTGAGATGATTGCCCTAGTCAATTAGGGTTTGAAGTGTGAGTGTGGGCTGGCTTGTATCACGATCCTATCAATTTGGTGCTCTCGTCCATTCTTTCATGGCGCTTAGTACACGTGCAATGGACAATCTTGGTTAAGTTGCGGACATGGAATTTTTTTAAACAGCTATTTTGGCTTTGCAAGAATCGATGGACAAGAAGTTGATACATTGACTAATAGAATTGACAAATTGGAGGTAGGTTAGAATCAATCTTTGCCTCAAAATAAAGATGCCCCTGTGATTGAGTCATCATCCTCAAAGCCCTCATCTAGTACTGACGAATTACTCAAAGGAATCAAGCTGGAGATTTCAAAGTTTTAGGTTGAAGATGTTTTGGGATGGATTTTCAAAGTAGAGCAAATTTTTTATTTCCATCATATTGAAGGAGATCAACGTATAAAGATCCGTTCTTTTGCAATGGAGGGCGATGCCTTACAGTTTTACAAACACTTGTTCCTCAACAAGCAACTAACAACTTAGGATCAATTTGTTGAATCGTTCCAGGCTCGTCTTGGACCATTAGCTTATGAGGATGTCCAAGGTATGTTGATGAAATTGACTCAAGTTTCAACTGTTTCTCATTACCAAACCCATTTTGAGACTCTGTCAAACCGTGTGTGGGTTTGACTGAATCATTTCTTGTTAGTTGTTTTGTTTCTAGATTAAAACCTACCATCAGAAGAGAGGTTCAAATAAATAGACCCAAAACGATGACAGATGCCATATGTCTTGCTCGAATGTATGCGGATAAATTCAATGATCAATCTAATACATTAAAGCCAATATATTCATCACAGTCGGCTTTTAAAACAAGTCCTATTACATTTCAGAAGAATGTTCCTAGTAGTAATCAGGGTTCCTCTAAAAATTCGGGTCTTTCTATTAAGAAATTGTCTCCTGAAGAAATGCAATAATGAACGAAGAAGGGACTTTGTTTTAATTGTGATGAAAAATTTAGCAAGAACCATAAATGTAAACCTAAATTTTTTATTTTTCTTGTGAATGAGGATGAAGATAATGTTGTTGACTATTGTGTACAAGAAGAGTATGAGTACTTATATGAGTTGGATGATGTTGCTGGCTCTAGAACTATTAGTTGCCATGCTTTGAATGGAGATATAGTTCCTAGAACATTAAGATTCAAGGGGTCAGTAAATAATATGACATTATCAATATTAATAGATTATGGTAGCACACATAATTTTGTGTAATCCAGAGTTGCAAAACACTTGGGAGTTATAGTGTCTCCTACCCCTAAATTTCATGTAGCTATTGGGAATAGTCAGAAACTTGTATGTGAAGGCTTTTGTAAAGATGTTACTGTGTTGATTTAGGATTACAAATTTTTTGTTACATTTTATGTGTTAGCAATACAAGGTGCGGATTTAGTGCTTGGGTTGTAATGGTTACAAGATTTACGGTCTATTACCATCAATTACAATGATTTAACCATGAAGTTTCAACATGAAAAGAAATATATTGTTTTATAAGGAGATACTTACCAGACAGGCAGTTAAATCTCACATCATCAGTTGCACAGATTGTTCGAGACAGATGCAGTGGCTTCTTGTTTCCATCTAGTGGCTCGGATGGATAAAGATCATCGGATACCACCAGTAATTATTCACTAGAGGAATTATTGGGCAGATTTCCTCGCGTTTTCGAAACACCATCATCATTGCCACCCTTGCGGGATGTTCAACACCGGATATATCTAAAAAATGGTGTTTCTGCTGTGAATGTAAAGCGTTACAGGTATCCATACTTTCAAAAATCCAAATTGAGAAGCAAGTCAAAGAGATGCTTGATCAAGGACTAATTCAATGTAGCACCAGTCCTTTCTCATCTCCCGTTCTATTAGTAAAGAAGAAAGATAGGACTTGGTGCTTTTATATCGATTATAAGGCTTTCAATGAGGCCATAGTCAAAGATGAATTTCCCATTCCAACAGTAGATGAGATTTTAGATGAGTTGCATGGAGCCATTATTTTTTCAAAGTTGGACTTAAGGGCAAGGTACCATCAGATTAGGATGTTTCCTGATGACATTCCTAAGACAGCGTTCCACACACACGAAGGTCATTATGAGTTTGTCGTAATGCCTTTTGGCTTATGTAATGCTCCAGTAACTATTCAAGCTATGATGAATAGAATATTCAAACCATACTTACGAAAATTTGTCATTGTGTTTTTCGACAATATTCTTATCTATAGTATGGATTTGACTTCACATTTAGCACATTTGACTATGGTATTGACTATTTTGCAAAACAATACCATGTATATCAAGAAATCGAAGTGTGCATTTAGTCAATCACAGATCGAATACTTGGGGCATGTTGCGTCTGGCCAGGGGGTTCAACCTGAACCTGGAAAAATTTTCTACTATTAAAGATTGGCCAATTCCTCACAATCTCAAACAATTACGAGCAATTTTGTGTCTTATTGGTTACTATAGACGTTTTATTAAGTCTTATGTGAACATTGCCAGTCCACTTACTAATCTACTTAAGAAGGATAGGTTTGTTTGGGACTCAGCAGCAACTGAGGAATTTGCTGCTTTGAAATTGGCATTATTACAAGCTCCTATTTTGGGATTGCCAAACTTCAAGAAACAATTTATTGTGGAAACAGACGCTTTTGGAAGTGGAATAGGGGCAGTGTTATTACAAGAGAAGAGACATATTGCTTTCTTTAGTAAGAAGCTGCCATTACATTTGCAGAAGGCATCCTCTTATGTCAGGGAGCTCCATACAGTAGTTGAAGCTGTCAGGAAATGGCGTCAATACCTTCTAGGATCTCATTTTGTCATCAAAACGGATCATAGGAGTTTGAAAGGGTTGTTAACTCAAACAATTCAGACACTTGAACAACATAAGTATATGACCAAATTATTCGATTATGACTATACTATTGAGTACAAAGCAGATTAAGAGAATGTCATAGCAGATGCTCTTTCCAGACAATCTGATGGAGTCTTTCAATATATGGCATTTTCTATGCCTCATTTTTCATTCATCGACACTTTGAAGCAAGAATAAAATTCTTTACCAGCTTTTCAAGATATTATTTCAAAGCTAGAACAGGGTGTTTCGATGAAATTGCCACTATATTGGAAGAATGATTTGCTTCATTTGGATAACAGGTTATTTTTAGTGCCTCGATCCAAATTGATTTCTCATATTTTGACTGAGTTTCATTCAATTCCAGCATCAGGACATTTTTGGATCTCTAAAACTCATAAGAAGATAGCAGCACAGTTTTTATTGGGTGGGACAGAAGCATGATGTGGAACTATTTGTTAGAGGATGCCTTATTTGCCAACAGACTAAATACTTTACTAAGAGTCCGGCCAGATTACTTTCTCCTCTTCCTATTCTTGATCAGATTTGTGAGGATGTTTCTATGGACTTTGTTACTTGTTTACTAAAGTCTCATTGATGTACTGTTATTTTGACAGTGGTTGATAGACTCTCTAAGTATTGTCACTTAGGAGCTTTAGATACTCATTTTACTACTACTGAGGTGGCCAGATTGTTTATAGATATAGTGGTGAAGCTACATGGAGTACCATGGTCTATTGTATCAAATAGGGATCCAATTTTTGTCAACAGGTTTTGAAAGGAGCTTTTTCATCTCAGTGGTACCAAATTATGTTACAACAATTCTTATCACCCACAAAGTGATGGTCAAACAAAAGTGTTGAATAAAGTGATTCAATAATATCTGTGCAGCTTTGTGATGGATAAACCTGGGGATTGGATGACATATTTAACCTGGGCAGAATTTATTTACAATAGTTCTTATCATGAAGGTGTTAAATTGACTCCATTTGAAGCAGTTTATGGAAGGCCACCTCCTATTATTCCTATGTATCTTAAGGGTTCTTCTAAATTGGAAGCTGTAGACCATGATCTCAGGACTTGGGATGCTCTATTGAATTTTTGTAAGGGAGCAATTGTCTTTAGCACATGACAGAATGAGCTGATAAACACAGGTCTGAGGCACATTTTGAAGAAGGGGACTTAGTCTTTGTGAAGTTACAGCCATATAAGCAAGTATCTATTTCTGGAGGGTTTCATAAGCTCTCTAAACGTTTTTATGGCCCATTCAAGGTTGTGAAGAAGGTGGGAATTACTGCTTATGAACTAGAATTGCCACCATACACAAAAATCCACAATGTCTTTCATGTTTCTTATCTTAAACCCTCGTATGGCACTGCTATTCCATCACTGGAATTGCCTACTCTTACATTTCACAACAGTCCAGTTCTAGTTCCTTTAGCCATTGTGGATTCTCATATGATACTTAGATAGGGAAACGATGTACAACAGATTCTAGTTCAGTGGAAGGGTTTGCCTACTAAAGATTTTACATGGGAAGACTTGGCTATTTTTCGCCAATTCTACCGGAGTTCAACCTTGAGGACAAGGTTGCGTCTCAATGAGGAGAGCTAACTGTTACAACCAGGAAATCATCACTTGACAGAGTGGAGCTAAGTTAAACAAAGAGATTACATCACAAATTAACAAAATAAGCCCATAAACAACCAAAATTAGTTGGATTCTTGTACAAACAGTTATTGTAACTACTCCGATACAGTATTAGTTAGATATTTTCATATTGTATAAATAGCATAGTGAAAGAAATAAAGGGGGGAAAAAGAAATCTAGATCCTTGAGTTATGGGATAAACCTCGAGTGTTGCTAGCTAGCTTTATCTTCTATTACCTGCATCATACAAACACGAGAGAAATGCAGTGAGTTAGGGTTTTGAAATACACGAGAGAAAGAGACAGAGTTCAGAGACCTATCTTGAGTGATTGCTAAGAGTAAGCGTGTGAGACGATTGCCTTAGTCAATTAGGGTTTGGAGTGTGAGTGTGGGCTGGGCTTATATCACGGCCCTATCAATAAAATGTGTAGGATATATTTTAAATAAGAAGAACATGAAGGTGCAAGTGGCAATAGATGAAAATGATAACTAGTGATTGCTTGTTGCAAGAAATTCAAAAGAGTTAAAATATAATTATAGATTTTTCTTATAATGCATTGAGCGACTCTATGGTACACACATGTTGAAATATACATGCACAAGCATACTAGAACCACAAATTGACTAAGATGCAATCGAGATGGGTTTGAAATGGGTCATATAGAACCCAAACCCAACCCACTTCCCTATGGCATCTTTCCCAAACTTGACTTGAAATGCTATAGGATTTTCATTATCATACCCAAACCCACACTTATAAGGTTTCAAATCGACCCGACCCAACCCTATAAGGTCTCTCTATCTTTCTTTTTTTAATTTTTCAAGGTTATTTTTGTATGTTATTAATTTTTAAAAAACATTATGTATAGGTGGTAAAACTTTAGAATCACTCATTTAATATTGTTGCTTATTTCAATTGGGAAAAAAGAGAAAATTATGCTAGATAATACATGTAGTGTGCATCACAAAATTAAATTAGTGTGTTCTATGAAGGTAACATCAACTTAGAAAATATGCATGCATGGATTGTTCAAACATCTAATCAAACTATAAAAATATCATCTTGAAAAGTAATATATAAAATTGTCTTCTACTAAAATTATGTCTTGAGAGATTTTTCTTCTTATGACTTCATTTTTAGTTTGAGTTGAAATTTTTATAATTATTTCATTTTATATTTTATTAGAATTGACTGGGTTAGGTTTCCCATCGAATCATAGTTATGACATGTGACCCGATCCTAGACATTATATGGTCACAAAATTTTTCCCAAAACCCTATAAGGTTTTTAGCAGATCGGACTGGTTGAGTATTCTATAACGACCTATCCAATTGCATCCCTAAAATCAACCTTCAAAATATTCTCACATTGATCAATCTTCAATAATCATTTTAACAATCCTCAAAATAACAATTAATAAAATGAAACTCAAGTCTTGTTCATTGGCAAAAATCTTCTAGTCCTCAATCATAAAATTGACAAAATTGATTTTTCTTCTAAATAGACAACCAAATTTTCTCCTCTTGCATAACTACTGCCAATTCCACCACCAATAGATATGTCACGTCTCGTAAAGTGACAAAGATTATCATCCTAATCAACAAAGCCTGAAAAAAGAAGAGGTGAGCAAGAAATGCTCATAGTATGGACTACTACATGCAAACACACATAATGCCACACCGCATGCAACTTAAATATATCTAATGCAACATACACTTAAATCAATCATCAAACACATATGTAATTTATAACTTTAACCCATATAATAATTAAACAATTACTATATCTAATATTAAGGATGAAAATTAAAGCGCATTGCGAACAAGGACTCATAACTATTTTTCTAAATCCAAAATTCAGAATAAAAACTTAAACCAATACGATCAAAGCCTAAAGACAAATATGGTCTTAATACCTTTACATATATAGGGGCGAAACAACATCAAATAGAGTCACAAAGCTATAATAAACATGCTTTCCCAAACACTTTCTCAAGGCTAGAAGCAGTTGGTTCACCCAGCTCACCCCAAACTCCCCTTTGCTAAGCTATTCAAGTCCCACTTCATAGCTAGCATGCCTCTCGAAAAGGGATACCTTATCCCTACGCATGTTAAGTAGGTAAAAACGAATACCTTTAGAATTACATATTAAGCTTATTCAAGGTTGTGCTTGAAATTTTGAATGTGGATTGAGGAGTCCAAACTCCACATATTTTAAGGTTTTTTTAAGTTATTCGGCAATGATTTTTTTTTTTTTTCTTTTAAACAATGGTGATCTTGTAAATGTTAATAGTCAGTTTTTGACATATAAGTTATTGCGACTTCTTTTATGAACAGCATTAGGATAAGTAAAACGTACCCGAAGTGATCGAGATGGATAGATAATTTTGTACAGGTCAATATAAAAACAAAAATAAAATCAAATCTTTCTCTTTTTTTACTAACTTAATTTGTAATATTAAAATAAAAAATATTAACGAAATTATTTCGTAAAAGATATATGCTGTGTTTATGCAGAGTTTTGAGATCTTATTGCAGTAAAAATTTAGAGATGTAAATAAACTATTATCAATGAGAATATAGATGTTACTTTTCTTATTTCTATATATTCGAATTTTCAAGAATGGAAACTAGCCGAATTTAAGATATCCAGTATATGACCAATATTCTTCTTCTCATAGTGGAGTATTTATTAGTAAAGTATTTATTATAAAAGTTAAAAGTTTGAGTTAAAAGATGGGACATGCATTAGTTTTGTTTGGCATGTTGCATAACAGAGATGAATTAATGGATCAAAGGTTTCCCCCCCCCCTGTTTTCTAAGATTTACAATAGTTGGTGAGATGTAATCATGGGTCAAAGATTTTCAATAAGATTGAAAATACGTTGCTGGGATGTTATCATAAGTCAAAAATTTTGAATAAGATTTACGAAATTCTAGATGAAGAGAAAAGGAAAAATAAATATTTTCTTTTCATCCTACCTTCATCAATATTTTATATATGTGTATATATATATATTTAAATAAATTATCTTAGAAATCTATATTTTAAGCTATTTTGGTGTCGTTAAAATTTAGTATAAGATTTATTATTGTGCTTATAACAATTTTTTTTCCTTCATAAAATAGGACTTATATGACAATAATTTCCATAACTTAATAAGGTAATATGTTTTATCCATTATCAGTTCTAGTAATAAAAGCATCTTTACAATATAATAGCTCTGATATTGCTTCAAAAACCATTCATCTAACCCCCAAACTAGTATATCCCCCACAACTCCCCACCCCACCACCCCCCCCCCCCTCCACCTCCCCCAAAAAAAAAAAAAAAAACAAACAAACTAGTAGTACCATATCGAGGCATAGTAAATTTAAAAAATAAATAAATAAACAAACAAAAACAAAAATCGGTCAAGGTCTCATTCTCAACTTCTCTTATACTTTTCATCAAAGCAAGTTATAATCCGTAAGAGATTAATATAAGGAAAAACCAACTTAAAACATTAGACAGCAGAAAAAAAAAAATAAAAAAATAGGTGAGCCTTTATCTGCCTAATTTTGGCAACACCGGTATGCCAAATAAGATTACAGTATCATAATGGTCTCATATGCAATACTACATGTGATCCATAATCTTATGTGATACGATCTCAAGGGAATGTTGCCAAAACTAAGCAGGCCTCCCAACCAATAAATTTTGAAAAAAAAAAAAAAAACGAATTAACATCTTAATGATGTCATAAAGTATTTCAAGTATCTAGGCAACCCCATCATTAGTTTGGGAAAAACATGAGAATGAGAATGAAAATTTAGAGGATCCAATCTATACCGATATCCTACGCCCTTGTAATATGATACCAGCCATGCAGTTTAATGTCAAGTGGATAACATACATCAGCAAAATCTATACAAATGACGAATCCTTTAGTTCAATCTCTAACTTAAGTTATCTAGCACCCAATACCAAACAAAGGGAGGCCACTTATGCCGCTGCTAAAACTGACCTGCCAATTGTTGGAGTCTACTAAGCAGCCACCAGCAACAAATGATGTCATCACTATGCATAATGTTTTTTTAAAGACATCTTAGTTAGTTATTGATAACCAATATATAGCATCAAAATAATACAGGACAATGAACCCATCACATAAAGCTAGCCTTCAAACACGAGCTACCTCTATGAGTACAAAAATCATTGCTAAAAATTACTGTTGCCTGATTCAACACGTCTCTCAAAAAATAGTCTCACTGTTGAGTAGATTAGAGAAGGTTCAGCCATTGCACCATTTCCGTAATCCCCACAAGCCAACCTCTTCGACACTGGCGGAATGAGAGAAATCCCAAGCTCATCAACCGTCATGAGATGTCGTTCCGTAAAAGGATTACTCCACATTAAAGTATTCATGGCTGGTGCAATAAAGAGTGGCTTGTTATAATCCCATGCTCGTACTATGCAAGTCAGAAGATTGTCACACAGCCCCCCAGCAATCTGTGTAAGGACATATCAAGGAAGTCCAGTTAGGAACACTACAAAGAGATCTAGCGATAAAGCCCCAAGGATTGTTGAGGTTGGATTCAGAGCAATCTCATTCAAACCACATTAACATACAATTGCTGATACACACGTTTAAATTAGAAAAAAAAATGGCTTCTACCTTTGTGATTAAGGTAGAGGAATTTCAAATACAACTACAGTACATGAGCAAAGCGATAATTTAGCATGATAAATTTTTCAGGGCCTTGTCATCTGCAGTGAGAGCTCACATATGATCACTGACTACTTCCAGCCAGTAAGCAAACACTACTAAAGTTGTCACAAAGAGGTATCTGTTTGTGTGTTCTAACCCCTGTACATTTTCTTGTTATTTTATTGAAAGTTTCAACTTAAAAGGTGTGGAAAGCCAAAACAGAAAGGGAAAAGGTAATGACGCATATCAAAAAGGAAAATTCTGAGTGGATCCAGGAAGTAAATTCAGTAACAATGATCTTATATATTTTTCAACAAATGTTAACGACAGAAGAAACTCTTACTCAAAATAAAAAGGAACAACTGCATCTATAGCATGAGAGGATCCTCTCACATTACAATTTCAGATTAATATCGCCATCTCAATCGATTTGACTGTTTGTCTGAAAATCCAATCTAGAGAATGTTCAAACACTATCACAAAAGTCTATACAAATAATCATTAATATCAATTTGATCTGAACCAAAAGTCACACAAGACACTAAAACATATGATTCAAATCTAGATTATCCACATCTTTTGTCCCAATAGCACATCGAGCATGCCAAATGATTTTCCTCGTACATCAATGTACAACTCTAACCCTAGTTCACACATAGGCCTAATGACCTTGCATATCAAAACAATAATTATTGTGAGAAAAGTTGACATGGTTTAGAAACAAGCTCAACAATATTAAACAACTTTTGTGGGATAAATTAGAAGCATGCATTGAGTTGAATAGGAGCCAAAAGACAAATAAAAACCATTGGGATCAGTCCTAATGAGGGGACACCTTTAAGGCCCAAAAACATATCAGGGTAGAAAGGGAAAGGAGACCAAAGAAATGAAATAATTCTAGATCTGATAATCAAGTAGTAATTATGCTGCTATATAACAATTCTAGTGTAAATGAATTAACAGTGATCAACAATTTATCCTAAAAGTTATGCTACTCTAACTCAGGTATGAGCACCACATGCAACCATAATGGATATATAAGTAGCTAGAATGCCATTTTGCTAGCAAAAAGAGAAGAAAATTTCAGTCATAGAACAAGACATCAATTTGATAAAGAATTGAGAATATGCCTGAACAGTGAAGCAGCAGCATTTTTTATAAACACCTGAGAGTTCCTAATTTAACTGATTTCTAGAAACAAACAATCAAACGAGTTTTCCTTCGTCTGAAGAGAAAAGCCCAATATGGTTTGAAGCTTTACACAAGTTTCCACCACACATTTATGTTATTGCCATGCTGTGTCAACACAGGCATAGGTGGGGATACATCTAGATCACAAAAAGCATGCACAACCTGCAGAGTAGTAAAATATTGCATATGTCCAGTTCCGCAAGAGAGCAAGAAGAAATTTCGTGGAGTAATTCCACGAATAAGACTTGAATCCCAGAGAGAACCTATGATAGAGCTAATCTCATGCTGCAGAAGGACAAATAGCAGTAGGAGATTCTTTCTTCTATCCATATCCTGTATCAAACAGAATCAAGGTTGGCAGACAATTGTGCGACATGGATAACCCAGACTTCCAAATTAAGAATTTCACCAGTATATAACCCTGCTAGCTTCATCATTTTCATGCTCTCCTATGGAGGATGTACTAAGAACTAACTCAAAAGTTACAAGTGAATAAGGTCAATGCAGGTGAATCTATAACAAACTAAGAACGGACACCATGATCATCATTATAACAGGCATCAAAGATTAAAAAGGAAAAATAAATAAAATAAAGAAGCCGTCCACCCTCTCATTGCAAGGAAGTCAAGTCAGTTCTATTTTCATGGAAGAGTATCAAGGAGTCAACATTTCTTATATCATACTCGTAAAGAATAGAGGTGAAGGTTGCTCTGGTGCTTTACCTTTCCCAGTGTATTAGCTGAGAGTGGAGCAATAATCATAATATCAGCCCATCGACGTAGCTCAATGTGAAGAACATTATCACCTATCTTACTCCAGCTTGACCATTCATCCTCATCGGTGTAGAGGACTACATCCTTAGGAAGGGATGCTTTATCAATGAAATGCAAAGAAGCCTTGGTGGCAACCGCTTTGACTTCTGCCCACTCGGAAAAACAATGCAGAGATTACCAAATTTTATGGCAGCCACGCTCCCACTAGCAGCTAACAGAATCCTAGGTTTTCTCACAGCCGTGTTGGTCGGTATCACCTCCCTTTCCCTACCTGCAGGTTCCATGTGCGCAGTTACCTGGTAAAAGAAAACGAATTATTATAAATGCTGCCATCAAATATGTGACTTGAAACAAAGAAACCAGCACTCTTTCAAAGATACATCGCTATCCATACCCCACCCCCTATGAACATGGATGATGAGAAGATAAAAGTACAGCAGACAAAGAATTTGACATACGGATTCTGCAAGAATGGCACACTACACACAGTAGAAATCACGCAAGGTCAAGATCACTGCTTAATATATTCTCGAGGAGAGGCCATAAGAACAAGAAATTACAAATAAGAGGGAAAATCCTTGGTTTACTATCAAACAAGCTATTCAAATTTTCAAAAAAGTTAGCATATGATGACTCATTAGACATATATAACCGCAGCCACAACACAACCAATCAAAAGAGAAGAAAAAGATAGCACAGCACAGCACAGCAACTCCACTGCACAAAGCCAGAAAACCCATATAACCGTATTCTACCGCATGTTGAAGACAAAAAAGAAAACCCTCCCGTCGGACTTTGGATTCAAATCAAGACAAAATATATTAGGAATTTCCAACAAATCAAGAATAAAAAAATTGCTAGGATGAAGAAATTTTAAGAAATTTAATAACGAAGACAGATAAGGTGAAGTGGAAAATCTAGGAATAGGGGCTTCAACTTGCCCGATAATAAACCATTACAGATCTGTGAAAAGAGGGATTAGAACACTTGCCCAACAAACCTCGGACAGACCAACAGAGTTCTTCACTTGGTGGTGGGCTCTCACTTCTAAGAATGTCGAGGGAGTGGAGAAGTCTGGGATTTTGCCTCTTAAGTTTGAAATTTGAGTCGACGGCCATAAAACAGTTTGAAATTTGAGTCCTATTTGATTCTTTCTATGTTAGGTTTTTCAATTATTACACCCTTTTTTTCCATTTTCTTTTATTTTTCCTTTCAATATTTTATTATCTCAGTTATGTTCGTGAAACACGTATCTAGTATTATTTCAAGAAAAAAATACATAAATACAAATTATACAAAAAATATATAAAATTAGTGTTGTTATATCGTATATTGAAGTAGAGATACATATAATTTTACTTGTGCCGCATATTCTACCAGCGATACGGTGACCTTGGTAAAAATTTTGCAAGTTTGTGTATTGCATTTGTATTGGCAATACCTTGTATCACATCTTCTTTCGGTGATACATGCGAGTATGATTTTTTTTTTCTTCTTCCCCCTTCACCAACCCTAATATCCTACCTCAGATGGCTACCGCAGCCATAACTACTATACCGGTAATAATTGCTGCTGGAGCTGCTAAAAGTTTTGTCATCCCTCAAACCCACCACCTCATCATCTTCCTCCTTATCCCATTATGGATCATGGTCTCGGTCCTCACTCGCCACACTCCCAATGTTATCCATTGAGTGCCTTAAAGGAAGCTCCAAAGCCGCTGAATGGATAGGTGACATGCTGCAAACTAGGGACATAGTCAAGGAGCTGAGGATAAGCGATTCCCCACCAATTAAGTCGTTGTTTAAGAATGGTTAAGGTTAGCACATGTATCGCATGGGGTCTATGCAATACACATAAATACATATATCGCACTCCATTTATACGATATATCAATACTATTCATGTAATTTTTTTTATCTAGTTTTGTTTTATGTAATTTTTTTAAAGGTACATTAAACATGTAATTTTCTTCAACTTTTCATATAATACTTTTATAATTATTTGCACAAGTGATATCTCGCATTTTATTATTGTTCCTACACATAGTAATTTTTTAGTTTGAAAGATTGCTTGGGGTTAATTTCATTCGTAGTGCTTAAACTTTTTTCGATATAACAGTTCTATACCTAAGAAATTTTGTTACAAAAAAATACCTAACTTTTTAAATCTTTTACCCACGTTGCCTATGGGCGGATTCCGTCCATTTTTTCAGTCAACTACTGTTATAGCAACGAATCTAATTAAAATAGTATTTTTTCCATCCACATCAGCATTCTCGCTCCCTTCCACCCCCTCCCCCCCCCCAAATTATGTATTGTGTTGGTTCTTCTTCTTCTGTTTTTCAAATAAAATACCATAAATCATAACCAAACTTCAATAAAAATAAAACGATAAATCTCAACAAACCAATTTCAAATATCCAAACTTTGTGCACTGTCTCTACTTACTTGATACTACTAGTAGAGTGACTCCATCATAACTTAGATAATGGGAACCATGGCAGCATAATTAAGGGAATATATCCTTGTAGGATATAGATTCCAACCAACAGATAAGGGAGTCATTTATCATCAATTATGGTACCAATGTGATAAAGTCATATTTTATACAATTTTCATAAAGGAATTGGTGCATAATCTTTGTTAATTTTTATTGAAATTGCAAGAAATGGTACTTAGATATGTTTAAATTGATGTTTCAACTCTTAAAAGGAACACGGAAAGCAAAGTTATGAATTCTAAGGAATTTTAAGCAAGATTAGTTTAAGAAACAAAGAGTACACCATCAGCTTAAGTCTGGCCTTGAACATGATCATTGTCTAAAACTTAAGCACTAGCTAAAATGAAAAGCAACATCGCCAATGTTCATGACAGAACACAATCCTGCAATTTTTCAAACGTATGCCAGCAAATCAGAGCCTTATGCTGCCGACCTTGAGGCGGCCTTGAATGAGGACAGTAGCTAAATTTTAAGCACTGGCTTTACGCTGCTAGTGTAGGAAGAGGATTTCGATAGCTTCTACAATTTGAAGATACACCAACAAATGATGAATCTATGCCACTGACGTTGGACCGGTGCTGGGTGTCCACATAATGCAAATTTTTTACGTCGTCTTCAATGCTGCCCATGTGCAATTGAAATGGATCCTATGCCGCCATGAATGTTGTCAGTGTATGTTTTGTAACCACCGGTGTACAAACAAAACGACTCAAATTCAGGAAATTTCTTTTGTAAAAGATGATGGTTCTATTGTTTGATATAGAGAAGAAACTCATAGAAAAGAATATAGGGCTTCATATTAGATTAAGGATTTGAGATCTGTGTAGAGAGAGTTGTTCAGGAATCAAAGTATAGTGATTGTGAAGCCTTGTGTTTTCTTGGAATTGATTGATTTTGCAATTGAAGATCTTGGCATTTGAATTGGTGATGTCTGATCCTTTATTTTGTTTATGCAATTCATTTGTCTGAGTTTATTGTTTATTATGATTTCATTTACAAAAGCTGATCTATTGTGTGATTCATTATCAATTGTGAACTAATTTCATTTTGTGGGAATTTGATGAAGCCCTAACAATGCTAATGTGATAATTGAAATTTTATCATGTGACTGTTAGAATTTTAGACTATTCGTATTGAATTCCTATTTTAAATCTGGTTTCTGATTAGAGTTAGGGTTTATAAGAATCATAATAACTCGGAAGGGAAATTAAGGTTTACAAGGAATTCATAAATTCATATTAAAGAACAACTACGGAAGCGACGTGATTTAATCTGATTTAGAAATTATCTGTGAGATTCATGCAATGTTTTAGATTAATTTCTCACTGAAGGATTACGGGAAATTGATTTAGGGCATCAGTCAATTATAGAATTGGAAGATTCATAACTGTATTTTCGATTCCACTGATAATTTGTTTAGCGAAAGCTAATAGGTTATTTTGTGGTTGAAAAGATTTTAAAACTTTAATCAGGGTTTTAGATCTTTGATAATTTCATATAAATATCCACAAGTCTAATTGTCAATAGAACATTATTTCAGTTTGATTAGCAAGATTAGGGTGGATTCTGTTTTCCCACACTCAATCATTATAAATCTCATAAAAACACACTCTCTAATTTTAGCTATAATTTAGAATATGGATAAATTAGTTGATAAATAGCAATTTCTCTTAAAAATTGATTGTCTAAATATTAGAAGAACTAATAACTGTTTAGTAGTTAATCAATCCTCGTGGGAACGATACTCAACTCATCATTATATTACTTGATCAGGCCTAGTTTACTTACTCGAGAATTCACTCTTATTTTATATATACACATTTTCAGCAGATCAAGTTTTTGGTATCGTTGTTGGGGATAAGCTTAATATTAAACTACCTTTGGTTCTATTATTAATTTAGGCACATTTCAAAGATTTGATTGTTTTCTTTCCTTTTAGCAGGTTATATGCACAAGAGTAGAACTCAGGAGCTTCTACCAATTGATTCGGAAATCAAACGAACTCTGCATCAACAAAGAAGAGAAAACAAAAGAAGAGAAGAAGTGCTACAAGGAGAAGAAATGGTAGACAATGAAGGTCGGAATAATGAGAACAACAACAATTAAATACAGATTGCTCTTGCTAGAGCACTTCGGGATTACACAGTACCCACTGTCATTAGGCCTACTATCAGAAGGTCAGTATTCAGGCTAACAATTTTGAACTCAAACCGGCATTAATTCAAATGGTTGAATCACATCAATTTGGAGGATATTCTAATGAGACACTAGATGAGCACATTGCCAAGCTCCTTCAATATTGCAATACTGTAAAACTTAATGGAGTTACTAATGAGGCCCTAAGAATGCAAGTTTTTCCTTTTACTCTTAGGGATAAGGCTTTGGCTTAGTTCCATTCTCAACCACTTGAATCCATCACTTCATGGGCAGATTTGACAACAAAGTTTTTCAAGAGATTTTTCCCTCCTGCCAGAACTACTAGAATGAGAAATGAGATTAATAATTTCACCAAGTTTTTTGGCGAATCATTATATGAAGATTGGGAGAGATACAAGGAGGCAATTAGAAAATGCCCACATCATGAACTACCTAATAATCTTTTTGATTGAGAATTTCTACCTCAGCCTGTATGAGACTTTGAGGTCATTGGTTGATGCTACATCATGAGATACAATGATGGGAAAGACTCATCAAGAAGCAAGTGCTTTGATTGAAGAATTGGCTCGTAGTGCACATAATTGGAGCTGTGAAAGAACAATATCAAAAGTAGCATTAGTTCAAGACAATGAGGCTATTTCTCAACTCACTACTCAGATTTCAGCTCTAACTATACAGGTAAGTAAACTCACATCAGTAAGTTCTTTCAATGATAATCAAGTTGTTAGTTGCGAGTTGTGCTTAAGACCACATTCAGCTTATGACTATCCATATTGTAAACCCCCAAAAATTTTCATAATCCTTAAAAATAATTCTAGAAGTATAAATATCAAAAACCCGAAAAATCAACTTGAGATTAAAACTCAATTCTAGACCGAGTCAAATACCGGAAACGAAACCCTAAAACTCGAACCAAGTTAAAACTTAATTCCAAATGAGAACAAAAAAACGAGTTTTCTCAATCTTGAGAAAACAGGAACCCTTGAAACGAAATATAAAGTCTAACTACCGGTTTAATCAATCCGTACATCAATTAAATTACCTAACCGTCTTCTAACACGCAAATCAAGACAATATATCCAAATAACGATCAACAGCAAAATCTTAAAACCTTCGATAAATTTCAGAAATCACAAATTTCAAATTCTCACCAAAAGTCAAACTGAGTCAACTCATAACCCTAGACTCGGTTAAACGATTCCGAGAACTAAAAACTATTAAATAATCACAAATAAAATAAAATATAAATTTTCGAGCTAAAATTCTAAAACGATCAAGACTCGAAAATTATACGATCTTACGAATATCTCGACGAAAACAGAAATCAAAACGAACCCTAAAAGTCAACAAGCCTATAACGAACCCTAGTGTTTAAGATCCGGCAATCCCGCGTTTTCAAACCCTAGAAAACGAAATTAAGTTAATGACCTAGAATAGTTCGTAATAACATAGGATAACATAAAAATATCAGATTCGCAAATTTCGAGTGACCTTCGGACCCAAACGGGATCGGTTCTCGAAAAGCGTGTCCCGGAGCTCGGAATATTAAAAATATTCCGTTTATACCAATAGACTCGTAAAAATACAAGGATTCCAAAAATATCAGTTTTAGAATTTTTCGGTAGCTAAAAATTACAGATATCGCATTATTACGCGTATTTTTATTACTACCGGTACTTTAATTGTCTAGTCTACTATTCATAGTACTTTTCTACTATTCATTACTATTCACTCTCTCTACTTTATATCTAATCACTCTTACAAATGACACAATTCACACTATTCACATTTTCTTTTCCCATAAAAATCTACTCATACCTTTCTTACAAAATATCACTTCTCTTACACAAAAATTAATCATAATTGTACTTTTCTCTCTCCCCCTTCATGTTGCCATCCAATCACTCTCTCTTCCCTCTCTTTTTATTTTCTTTTTCAATTATTTAAATCACTCTTAATTCCTCTCCTCTTTTCCTATAAATATCACCTCTCCCTTCTCATTTCTTCACACCTTTCTCAAGTAGAGAATTTATGCAAAATTCTCTCCAAAACACTCCTCCATATTCTTACAAGAACTCTCTTCTTGTAAGAAGAAAATCTCTCCTACCAAAACTCTCTTTATGTAATACAACTACCATCTCTCCATAACCACATAACCATACATTCACTACCATCTTCATACCTCTTACATACCTTAGGTAAATATTTCTTCCATCTATTATTCATCCATGTCATGTAACTTAACATGACTATGGTGTTGTTTTGAAACTCATATGAGTAGTAAAAGCAACAACATGTTCATGTTTTGTTCTTGTACATAAGCTTCCTATTTTATTATGTTGTTATTATTATTGTGATTATTTGCTTATATATATAGTATTATGTACATTATGTATTATATTTATTTAGAGCATATAAGCTCATTTGTTATTTATTTATTTATTCAAGTTATGCAATTTATTTATTTTATGATATTAAGACTAGTCTTTCTAGTCTTAGACTTGTCCATATCAAGTCAAAACAATTTTTTATTTTTTCTTTAATCTTTCGGGACTAGTCCATTCTTAGTCCCGGGATGCCTTGATAAAGCTAAGGCTCCAATACTTGATCGGGATTCCTTGATGAAGCTAAGGTTCCCAATGCTTGATATTTTATTTTCTTGCTCATTAATTATTTTTAGTATTTTCTTATGTTCTTATTATTTTATATGCTCATGATACTTGCATTTACGTAATGTTAATGTCTCAATTAATTAAAAAATAGAATTTTGTTTTAAATGAACTCAAAGCTAAGTTTTCAATCATATGATTTATCACAAAATCATGAAGTTATTATCAACAACATAGAAATGGAGTTTTCTCAACGTTCTCATGAATAACAAAGATAGATTTTCAAAGAATCATAAGAAATAAATATTTTCTTTGTATATTATGTTAACCTAAGCTTTTAGTAATATAACTTATTAATATTAAAAGTCTTTACAAAAAGCTCAAGATTTAAACTCTTTTAAACTTCGAAATACAACTAAGAAAACAAACTACTTTTCAAAGTTAAGATAAATTCATAAGGTGATGAACCCACTTAGGAAAAATAATGATTTTCAAATTTCTAAAAGAAGGAACTCATTTTCAAAGAATATAAATAGATTACAATAATGGATTTTATAAAAGATGATTCTTTTCAAAAGAATGAAAGAACAAGTTTTGGAAAGCAAAAGCTTATATTTTAGAGATGAATAAGAAAACAAATTCATTTTCTAAACCATCTAAATACAAAATTATAAAAAGGTTTTGAACAACCTAATATTTTTGATAAAAATAATCTTTTATCACTAGAATGAAATTTATGAAAACTAGGTTAAAGGAAAATTTACTTGTTTTGGAAAAAGGAATGAAGAAAATAAAATAAGATATACTCATTTATAACAACCTAGAAAAATATAAAGTTTCTTTAAATACTTGAAAAGGAATTTTCAAAGCTAAAGTTTAAATGAATTGTTTTATGAAATAAATTGTTGAGACACTACCATTAGGATTTTGCATATAAAGTGAGCATACCTATATATTCAAAGTGTTTATCAAATATATATTTATATTGTTACAAAAGGATTTTCTTTAAAATGAAGTTGAGTTAGAAAATGGATTTTTGCAAAAGTTTAGAAAATTCGTTTTAAATCTGTACCTGACGTTTTCGGAACCCAAATGACCTTTTATGACCAAGATAAGTTTAGAAATGGATAGAACTTTTCGAATAGGTAGAAAACGGTATATCATGCGAAATTCCGAGTTAAAATGAGCAAGTTATGGCCATTTTAAGTTGGAATTTCTTCTTATACGATTTTACCGCGATTTTAAGAAGAGAATTTAGAATCTCCAAGAATAGAAATTCATGAAAGACTTATCCCGGGTATTTCTTTTGTCTAGGTGACGAAGGATACGAGAATACCCTACCCGAGGATTCTACGACTAAGAAGATAGCGAAATGGACGAGTGAGTTATTCCTTCTAATTTCGTTACCTTGCTTGTGCTTGTAATGTAGTAGCATTAGTATACTAAGAAAAGATAAAAACGAATATATTTGGGGATTTCGGGATTATGCTATATATGATTCTATTTTATGCGTGAATTGAGAATTAAGAATATCGCAACTTCGATCTGCTTGTTTAAATAATTTTGTTTACTTACTTGTATGATTGTTTATTGTTGCTAAATTGATTGATCGCCCCTAATAAACCTTAATAAGGTTTGACCTAAGAACAATAAAACGTTCACGCATAGCATCCATCGAGTCACATCTATTTCGGAAGGCTGCTACTCCTACGCGTAGAGTTGGATTGGCTGTGATCGTGCGGTGCCACGGGCCATGTTCCTTCCTGGAGAATCCAAATCGCTCGGGGAAAGCGACTCTAGGTTCGGAGCCGAGCCAACCGAACGCTGTGGGTGAGGACCTGGGGACTAGCAGTAGAAGGTCGAGGACCTTCAACCCCGATTCCCTAACCTTTGATACGGAGGGGTAAATCCGTTCTATATATGGTTTCCGGATGACTATATATATTCGCGTAATCATGTGATTGTTGCATTGTATGCATAGCATATGTATGAAAATTAAATGAACTTGTTTGAAAATATGGTGCGAATGAAAAGGAATATCTCACTAAGCTAGTTGTAGCTTATACCCCTATAGATTTGATTGAAACAGGTATATTCGTGGATTAAATTTGAGGATCATGACATTAAGGAAGTCATGGAAGGATGATTAAGGATATGGAATCATACGATGAAGAAAGTTTGTAAGGTTCTTTATATGTGCTAACCTATATGATTAGTGATATACCTTTATTTGAAGATAATAGAAGGATATGCCCTTAAGAATTGAAATGTGATATGCTTATGTTTTATATTAAGTATTCTCTTTGCCTTGTTACTTATTTATTATCAATGTAAATTGCGCTACTCCGATGTGTCCCCTTGGTTGTGATGTACGCCTTGTACATAATATGGAAGCCTTTGCATGACTAAGGTAGTCATTCCTAGGCTTTAGTATTGTGTACGGCGGACTGCCACGTTTAGGGTACTCCTTGGGGCGTGACACATATGGTAACATATCATCATCAAGTGGAGAGCAACTTTCAAAGGGGTAATCTTGGACCCTATTCTAATGCATACAATCTGAGGTGGGCAAATCATCCAAATTTCTCGTATAGATTTGAGAAAAATGTTTTAAAGCCACCACCTGGATTCTAAAAGCAAGGTCCTATTAGGAATGCCCTACCTCAATAATATCAAAATCAACCTTCAACTGAAGATCTATGGAGGAGTTTTATGCAAAGGATTGAGACAATGTTCAATAGTCAGCAAGCCATTATCAAAGATCTTCAGGGGCAAATTAGTCAACTCACTCAACAAGTAAGTAATAGACCATCAGGGTCTTTACCAAGTAATACTGAGGAAAACCTAAAAGTGTTAATGCCATAATGTTGAGGAGTGGAAAGGAGGTTAAAACAGTGGATTGAGAAGTTGAGGAGAAAGAGGAAATTCAAGAATATGACAAAGGGAAACAAAAGTTTGAAGAACCAAATCAAAAATCATTAGAGGTAAAACCTTATGTTCCTTCTATGCCTTTTCTAGGAAGATTGAAACAACAAAAGCTAGATGAACAATTTGTAAAATTCGTGGATGTTTTCAAGAATCTACAAATCAACATTACATTTTTTGAGGCAATTCAATAGATGCCTTCATATGCAAAGTTCATAAAGGAGTTGCTCACAAAGAAAAGAAAAATAGATGGGAGTGAATCCAGTGATGTTGACAGAAGAGTGTTTTATGGTCCTACAAAAGAATTTATCTAGTCTGCCTACAAACCAAAGAGATCGAGGGAGTTTTACTATTCATTGCACTATATGAAATTTTCATTTTGATAAAGTTCTTATATATGTTAATGCAAGTATTAATTTGATGCCTCTATCTATTTTCAGGAAACTGGGACTTGGACAATGTAAGGAAACTCATGTTACCTTGCAATTGGCTAACTGAAGTGTTAAATACCCAAGGGGGTATAGTAGAGAATGTCCTGGAGAAAGTTGACAAATTCATATTTCTAGTAAACTCTATAGTCTTGGAAATGGATGAGGATAGAGAAGTCCCTATGGTTCTTGGCAGATTGTTCCTTGCAATAGGTAAAGCCCTAATTGATGTGGAACAAGGTAAGCTCACACTAAGACTAATGGATGAACAGGTAACATTTAATGTTTATGAAGCTATGAGAAAGTTTGATGATAGTAAAGCTTGTTATACTATTAATGTTGTTGATAAGCTTGTATCTAAGTCTATAGAAGAAGAAGCAAGAATGGATACAACGGAGTCAGTTCCTAGGGACATAGATAATTGGAGTGATGATGAGCAAGAAGAAGAAAGAGTGGAGCAAGTACCTGAAATTAAAGCTAACTATTATGAGGAGTTAGGCACTAGTGAGAAAAAGCTAGTTCCATCTTTGACACAACCACCAATTTTGGATCTAAAACCTTTACCTGATCATTTGAAATATGCTTTTCTTCTAACTAATAATACATTGCTAATAATTATTTCATCTTCTTTGACATGTGAATAGGAGCAACAGCTTCTAGGAGTTTTAAGAGAGCATAAGGAAGCAATTGGATGG
This sequence comes from Combretum micranthum, assembly GCA_024138025.1. Classification (NCBI taxonomy): domain Eukaryota; kingdom Viridiplantae; phylum Streptophyta; class Magnoliopsida; order Myrtales; family Combretaceae; genus Combretum; species Combretum micranthum. The sequence continues at coordinate 25,085 of JAMXBD010002053.1, read as the reverse complement.
ACCATCGTTGATATTAAAGGAATTAGTCCTTTGATTTGCACTCAAAGAATTTTGCTAGAGGCTAAGTGCAAACCTACAGTTCAACCACAAAGACGACTGAACCCTACTCTTAAAGAGATAGTGAAGAAGGAAGTACTTAAACTACTGGATGCAAGTATTATCTATCCTATCTCTTATAGTAAATAGTAAGTCCTGTTCATGTAGTGCCAAAGAAAAGTAGTATGACTGTAGTGAAAAATGAATCAAATGAATTAATCCCTACACAAAATGTGACCAGATGGAGAGTTTATATTGATTATAGGAAATTGAATGATGCTACCCAAAAAGACCATTTCCCCTCCCTTTCATTGATCAGATGGTAGAAAAACTTGCTGGGCATGATTATTATTGTCTTTTAGATGGTTACTCTGGTTATAATCAAATTCCAATAGCACCAACTGACTAGGAGAAAACCACATTTACTTGTCCTTACAACACGTTTGCCTTTAGGAGAATGCTCTTTGGTCTTTGCAATGCACCTACTACTTTTTAAAGGTGTATGATGTCTATATTTTCTGACATGCTGGAAAATTATATTGAAATATTTATGGATGATTTTTCTATTTTTGGAAAGTCATTTGATGCATGTTTAGTTAATTTAGGTTGTGTTTTGAATAGATGTAAGGAGACGAATTTGGCATTAAGTTAGTACAAATGCCATTTCATGGCAAAGGAAGGAATAATTTTAAGCCACAAAGTTTCAAAAAAGGGGATTGAAGTTGATAAAGAAAAAGTGGAAGTTATAGAGAAGTTGCCACCACCCATAACTGTAAAAGGAGTTAGAAGTTTCTTAGGACATGCTGGCTTCTACAGGAGATTCATAAAGGACTTCTCTAAAATTCCAAAACCTCTTTGTAATTTGTTGGAAAAAGATGTCGAATTTGTGTTTGATGATAAATGTTTGCAGGCATTCAATTTATTAAAGGAGGAGCTCATTTATGGATTGGTGATAATAACATCTGATTGGGAGCTTCCTTTTGAATTGATGTGTGATGCTAGTGACTTTGCTGTAGGAGTAGTACTTGGAAAAAGAAGAGGTAACTTATTTCATGTTATATACTATGCAAGTAGAACTCTGAATGAGGCTCAAAGAAACTATACCACAACTGAAAAAGAGCTTCTAACAGTTATATTTGTTTGTGACAAGTTTAGACCTTATCTTATTGGTTCTAAAGTCATAATATATGCAGATCATGCTGCTCTGAAATATTTAGTCCCTAAAGCTGATGCAAAACCTAGGTTGATTAGATGGATTTTAATACAACAAGAATTTGATCTTAAGATTAAAGATAAAAAGGGGACTGAGAATGTGATTGCTGATCATTTGTCTAGATTGGAATCTGATTGTTTAGATTTTCCTATCAATGAAAAGTTCCCTTATGAACATTTGCATGCAGTAGAAATTCAAGGATTGCCTTGGTATGCTGATATTGTCAATTATTTGGTTAGCAAAATTATACCATATGGTTTGTCACACCAACAGAAAAAAAAAAAAGTTTTTGCATGATGTGAAACATTATTTTTGGATGAACCATATTTGTTTAAATGTTGTGCTGACCAAGTCATTAGACGATGTGTGCCTGAATCTGAACATCTTAGCATACTTCAACATTGTCACTCAAAAGAAGTAGGAGCTTACTTCGGTGTTGAAAGAGTTGCAGCTAAAATTCTGTCTTGTGGATTTTATTGGCCTAACTTGTTCAGTGATTGTAGGAAGTTTATTATGTCTTGTGCTCAATGCCAAAGAACAAGAAACATTTCAATAAGACATGAATTGCCACAAAATAATATTCTAGTAATAAAACTTTTTATGTTTGGGGGATTGATTTTATGGTCCTTTTTCCTTATCTTTGTTAAACAAATACATACTCATGGCTGCTGATTATGTTTCAAAATGAGTAGAAGCAGTTGCTACAATCAAATGATGTCCGAGTAGTGATAAAATTTTTTAAAAAGAACATCTTTACCAGATTTGGGGTACCTAGAGTAATTACTAGTGATGGGGGTACACATTTTTGTAACAAGCAATTTGAAAGTCTTTTGTCAAAATATGGAGTTATTCATAAAATTGATACCCTTATCATCCACAAACAAGTGGACAAGTAGAGGTATCCAATAGGGAGATCAAAAGAACTTTAAAGAAAACTATTAATGCATCTAGAAAAGATTGGTCTTTAAAACTAGATGATACATTTTAGGCTTACAGAACTGCTTTCAAAATTCCTATTGGAATGTCCCATATAAAATTGTTTTTGGCAAATCCTATCATCTACTAGTTGAGTTAGAGCACAAAGCATATTGGGCCATAAAATTCCTCAATTTTGATGAAAAAGCTGCAGGTAAGAAGAGGATGCTTCAATTGAATGAATTGGCTAAATGGAGAGATGAAGCTTGTGAGAATGCTCGCATTTACAAGAAGTGAGAAAAGCAATGGCATGATAGGAACATTTTAAATAGAGTTTTTAACTGAACAAAATTTTTTATTATATAACTCTCAATTAAAATTGTTCCTAGGTTAGTTAAGGTCAAGATGGTCAGGACCATTTATGATTGCTAATGTTTTTCCTATGGAGCAATGGAATAGAAGACAGATGACAATAGGACTTTCAAAGTGAATGGATATTTGCTCAAACATTTCTATGAAGGGAAAAGCAATGATAGTGATCTCACTATCATGAATTTCAAAGACCCATGAAAAGAATTGGAAAGTCGGGCTAAGTGACTCTAAACTGAGCGCTCCTTCAGAGGCAACCCATGTCTAACTTAGGAATTTAGTTTAGGTTTTTTCTTTTTTTTTTTTTTTTGGGCTAACCTAGTGCTTTGTGTATAGATCAAAGCAAAAAGGAGTTTTGAGCTTTACTAGACAAGAGAAGAAAAAGAATAAGAAATTTAGAAGCATGTTATTCAATGTGTTCAAATCTGCTATCTCTTGTCTCAATCCAGTAGCTGCTAAGGGGATGCACTATCAAATATCTCCTAAAGTATCCAAATCTAGTACAGAGCCAGAAAGCTAGAGATCCTGCTAGTTTTCATTTGATTTTTATTTGTTTTTCATTTATTTGATGGCCTGTACTTATGTAAGGCCTAATTCATTTAGGTAGACTTTTTAAAAAATGCTTATGGTATGTATATATTTAGATAGTATTTTTTTTTTATCTTTTGTTTTTTGTTTCTATGTTTTGTGATTACAGGGCTACTAAAGCTGAAAACTCTCTCTTAGGAAAGTCATTCGTGATTCTGAAACATTATACTCAAGGAAGTACCAATTTTTTTTGCTTTTATTTCTTTCCTCTTAACTGATTTAGATTAAGAACAGTGAGGACACTGTTCAATTTTTGTGTGTGTGTGGGTGTGGGGGGGGGGGGGGGGGGGGTTGGGTTTGGGGGGTGGGGGGGGGGGGGGTGGGAAGAGTGTGGCGGGAGTGGTAAGATATACTTTGATATGATGAGAACATGACTTTAGATGTTTGATTTCTAGCTTTAATTGAAAATTCAATGACATTTGATGTAAACGGGAATTGAATACAACACTTTGACCTTATTTTGTGTCTTAAGCATAATAAGCAAAATGAGGCCAAAATTTTTTTGTGAAATTTTCATGAAATATAAAGATTGTACTGAAGGAATTGATAGCATCTAACGAAAAGAAAGAAAAATGTAAATTGACTTGCTAAGTGCCTCACTCGCCTGCTATTATAATTAGAATACTTAGTTGAAATTAAGTAATGAAGTCTTTAAGGATCAAAATTACCTTATTTTTAGCTTTAGAATTGGAAGTTTGAGAGTAAGTCGAGTCCTTAAGTAAAAAATAAACAAGTCTACTTCTAGGAAAAATTTAGCTTGTATATAATCATTTGAGCTATTTTGATAACTTTTCAATACTTAGTGAAAAAGGTAGAAGAAATTCTTTTCTTAGTGATCCTTTATAAAAAAAAGGTCTTAAATTTGTGTTGCATTCAAAAGAAAAGAAAGAAACAAGCATAGCCTCTACTCCACTAACTCAGGTAGTTAAGTTAAGAGTATTTGAACTTGAATGTTAAGTGATGAAGAGTTCTTAAGGGTCTTTTAAAACCTAGTCACTTGGGTAATGAGCCCGGGATGTGCCGACTCAATAAACTCACTATAACAAGAAGGGAGGAAAGGCAAAAGTTTTATTTTTTAACTTTGAAAATATAAAAAGATGGAGGCAAAACCTCCCAAAAAACAGAATAAGTGCTTGTATGAACAAAAGAATATGAATGCTTAAGCATAAAATGAGACTTATAATAAAAAAGGAGAAATTCTAGAGAAAGAATAGATACCATATGCATTCATTCCGTGTTGCTAGGAGTATATCCATGCTAAAAGTCCAGTGAAGTTTAAATGAATATTTTTCCTTAATGGATTGAGTGTTTACTTTTGGATAGAAGATTCTTTTGTTAAAAACTGAGATTAAAGTTTGATTTGTCTATATTAGACACTAAATTTTGATTCTAGTAATCTAATTACATGTAACCAGTTTGGTTAGAGCAGTAGGCACTTGATATGCTAGTTATATGAAAAGACAAGATGCTTGAATTGTGAAAAAGAAAGATTGTACTTTCTATGACAGATTTCAATCCATTTTCTTAATTATTTTGGTTGAGGACAAGTAAAAGTTCAAGTGTGGGAGAGTTGATAAAGTCATATTTTATACAATTTTCATTAAGGAATTGAAGCATAATCTTTGTTAATTTTTATTGAAATTGCAAGAAAGGGTACTTAGATATGTTTAAATTGATGTTTTAGGTCTTAAATGGAACATGGAAAGCAAAGTTATGAATTCTAAGAAATTTTGAGCAAGATTTGTTTAAGAAATGGAGCGTACACCGACAACACAGGAGACCTAAGCCACCAGCTTAAGTTCAGCCTTGAACATGATCAATGTCTAAAACTCAAACTCCGACCAAAATGAAAAAGCAATGCCGCCAGTGTTCATGACATAACACAATCCAGTAATTTTTCAAACGTATGCCGAAAAATCAAAGTCTTATGCCGTTGGCCTTGAGGCAGCCTTGCACGAGCACAGTAGCTAAATTTTAAGCACTGGCTTTACGCTGCCAATGTAGGAAGAGGATTTCGACAGCTTCTGCAATTTGAAGATACGCTGACAAATGATGAATCTACACCACCAATGTTGGACCAGTGCTAGGTGTCCACATAATGCAAATTTTTAACGTCATCTTCAATGCCGCCCGTGTACAATTGAAATGGATCTTACGTCGCCATGAATGCTGTTAGCATACGTTTTGTAACTGTCGATGTACAAACGAAACGACTCAAATTATGCAGATTTCTTTTATAAAAAACGACGGTTCTACTATTTGATATAGAGAAGAAACACATAAAAAAGAATATAGGGCTCCATATTAGATTAAGGACTTAAGATCCTTATAGAGAGAGTTGTTCAGGAATCAAAGTATAGTGATTGTGAAGCCTTGTATTTCCTTAGAATTGATTGATTTTGCAATTTAAGATCTTGGCATTTAAATTGGTGATGTCTGATCCTTTATTTTGTTTATGCAATTCATTTGTTTGAGTTTATTGTTTATTATGATTTCATTTACAAAAGCTGATCTATTGTGTGATTCATTATCAATTGTGAACTAATTTCATTTTGTGGGAATTTGATGAAGCCCTAACAATGCTAATGTGATAATTGAAATTTTATCATGTGACTGTTAGAATTTTAGACTATTCGTATTGAATTCCTATTTTAAATCTGGTTTCTGATTAGAGTTAGGGTTTATAAGAATCATAATAACTCGGAAGGGAAATTAAGGTTTACAAGGAATTCATAAATTCATATTAAAGAACAACTACGGAAGCGACGTGATTTAATCTGAATTAGAAATTATCTGTGAGATTCATGCAAAGTTTTAGATTAATTTCTCACTGAAGGGTTAGGGGAAATTGATTTAGGGCATTAGTCAATTATAGAATTGTAAAATTCATAATTGTATTTTCGATTCCACTGATAATTTGTTTAGCAGAAACTAATAGGTTATTTTGTGGTTGAAAAGATTTTAAAACTTTAATAAATATTTTAGATCTTTGATAATTTCATATAAATATCAAGTCTAATTGTCAACATAACATTATTTCAGTTTGATTAGCAAGATTAGGGTAGATTCTATTTTCCCACACTCAATCATTATAAATCTCATAAAAACTCTCTCTCTGATTTTAGCTATAATTTAGAATGTGGATAAATTAGTTGATAAACAACAATTTCTCTTAAAAATTGATTGTTTGAATATTAGTAGAACTAATAACTATATAGTAGTTAATTAATCATCGTGGGAATGATACTCAACTCATCATTATATTACTTGATCAAGCCCAGTACACTTAATCGAGCATTCACTCTTATTTTACATCTATACATTTTTAGCGGATCATAATGTTCCTAATATGAATGGTACGACACTAGAGCTAGACTCATGGATATTAACAGATATATTAAAAGGTAATTTGACAAAAAAAATCGATAAATTTCTAAGTGTTTTTTGAAATTTTTGTCCTCACTATGCCATGAACACTATATAGATGAACTGAACCATCGAGTAGGGTTATGCAAAATAATCGACTAAACCAAAACAAACCACAAACCAAAACAAACCACAAACCAAAACAAACCAAACCAAATTTACGGTTTTTTTAAATAAATGGTTCAGATTACGGTTCGAATTGAGTTCCCCTAAATAGGTTACGGTTTGGTTTTGAAGGAAATTCAAACCGAACCATCCAATCCATTTCAAATATATTAAAAAAATTCTAAACTTAATGAAAAGTAAGTAAAGCCCCCTTCTCTCCTTTCCCAAGTGTATACTCTTAGCTCTTATTCTCTCAGGCTCCCACACTCGGTCGTACATACACACACATATCTCTCTCTGTCTCTTTTTCTGGCAATACTTGTAAGCCCCAAAAAAATTTTAGTAAATAATTCCAAGATGAACTTCGAAAATAAACCCTAAAAATCACTCCAAATTAAAACCGAACTTCGACTAGTCCTAAATCACGAATGAATGCAGAAATTCTTAATCTTGAGAAAATGAGATTTCTTAAAAATATAATAAAAACTCAATAGTCTTCAAATCCAAAACCACTACGTATGACAAATTCCATACTAAACTCTGAATTATATAATCAAGTGACATAGAACCCGAAATCAAATTATTAAAAAGTAAATAACGATTAACTATCGGAAATAAAACTCCATTATTAATTCTAAAAACATTAAGAGATATTAAATACTTACAAAAATCAAATTTAAAATAAATTTTTTAAATCAAATATGTTGTATAAACATAAAATATCAATTTCCAAATTAGCAAAGATCTAAACCGGAAAATCACACGGAAACCCTAAGTGGAATACAGTAGTTTAAGTCCGGCGATCTAACGCCCTTAACCCTAGAGGCCGAGGTGTAGGTTAAGTGTGTAGAATAGCTCGTAGTAATACGAGTTCGCTTAAAAATATCATATTAGAATTTTTGACCTATTTCAAACCCGTTCAGATACAGACTTCAAAAAATGTGTCATGGGGCTCGAGATATAAAATATACCATTAGTACCATTAGACTCGTATTTTTATAAGGATTTCAAAAATATAAGTTTCATAATTTTTCGATGACTAGAAATATTTGATTTTACAATTATATTCGTATTTCATTACTACCGGTAATTAATGTTTTGCACTATTCACTTCCATTTCATTACACGATTTTGTTATTCTTATAAACCCTTATTTTTTTTAGATAAATATTTTATATTACAGAAAATTTTGTTTTTCTAAAATTTAGTTCATTTCGGGCTTATATGAGATCAGATTCTGTTTAAGACCCGATACTAAAAATAAAGTAAATTAATTTAATATTTGAAAATATTTTTATTTTCATAAAATAATTTTTTAGAATTTTTCAAGTTATAAAAATATCATTTATAGCTCACATTCGCATATTTTGATCATACCGGTAACATATTTGTTGAAATACAAAATAATTCAAATAATTATTTAATTCTATTTATGAAAATTCTGCTACTCATCTAAAAATATTTTTCCTAATTTTATTTTGTATTTTTCTTAATAAAAAGTACTTTTTCCAACCCATACTTCAAGTACACCTTTCACATATCACTTCTTTTTCACTTCAATCTTTTTACACTTTATCCCACACTTCATGGCAGATTTTTCTCTTCTTTTTGCTGCTCTTATCCTCTAATTTACTCCCAATTTGACTAAAATAAATATATTCCAATCCTTATTAAAGAAGTAACACATACACATTAATCACACATTTCAATTTCAAGTCAAAATTCAAACAAATTCCATCTCTCTCTCCTCTCCAAATTCACGTGCAGCCCCCTTGCAATTGCTGCCCTTGTTTTATTTTTTTTCTTTTCTTTCATTTAATACACTTTTCTCTCTCTCTCTTTCATTTACACCTTTTACCCTTTACCATTCCTTATCTTTTTCTCTCTCTTTTCTCTTTCTTCATTTTGTTCTTGTTCTTGCAAGAACACAAGCTGCCCCTATTTCTTCTGTAAGGTCCCACACATATTTCTTCAAGATTCTTGGATAAAACTCTTGTCCAAAGCTTCCATAGGTGGTATAGGTAAAGTATAGTGAGAGTTTCATGCATCAAATGACATTCCATAAGCTTAAAAGCTAAGGATGATGATAATGCCAAAATGAAACACTCCTCTTCTCTATGATTATTATCTTGTATCATTATTATTTTCTTGTTAAAAGTAGTTATATTTTGTAGATCTAACTTTTTGTAGCTTTGATTTTTGTTTATGCTTTAGATCTTGTAATTTGAGTTATTATTTTTGTTATTGCTTATGATTTATGCATATATTATCATTCACATAACTATCTTAGTGCTCATGCATTTATAACTAGTATAGTAAACTAGATACAGTGTTTTGAGTTCATAAATGCATTAGACTTTTGTTTTATGTTCATAAATAACTTGTAGTAGCATGATGATAGTAGAAAAGTTTTAGAAAACTTAAGATCTATTTTATTTTCAACAAAAATCATTTTTGAAAATTCGGATGAAAAAGGAACCATATTTAGAAAAGTTATTTTTCAACTTCAAAAATGTGTATTTTTCATTTGAAATGAAGGGCTTAGGGAATAGATAACATGAATGAATGATTTTGATGAGTAAAGTTTAGATTTATGAGTTTATAGTTTACTACCATGGATTTCTTTTATATTTATGTTCATATTAAGTGTAGATCTTGGTTTTGAACTAAAAAAAAAATAGTGAAATTCGTATTTAGGCAAGACCCTTATTTAAAACCACTTTCCAAGTGTCAAAATGAAATTTTTACTTGAGATAATGAAGCTTAATGTATGTATATCATCAAAACTTCTTTTTACAAGAATCAAAGGTGATTTTCAAAATAAAAATGTCACGCCCCGAAGGGTACCCTAAACATGGCAACCCGCCACATATAATATCAAGGCTTAAGAATGACTACCTTAGTCATGCGAAGCCTTAGTATTATATGTAAGGCGTCTAGTACGGTAATAGGAGACGCTTTTGGGAAGCATAGTTTAAGCAAGTAAAAATGAACATACAAGAATCCAGAAATAAAAATATTATATCATTAATAACCAAAGGTCTATTACATGATTTCTGAGGGGCATACCCCCGCTAATCTCAAGGATCATGATAATCTTTACAACATCCATAATACTACATTAAAGATTTCAAAGGAATTCTAATCTAAGCTTCAAGCATATTTCCTCCAAAAGCTTCAATATATAAAACTTACACGGATACAGGGAGGCCTCGGGCACAAAAATAGGTATTCCTGAGAATACAAATACCTATAGGGGTGTAAGCTTATGGGTTTAGTGAGTAAATCTCAAAATTCATACTCAAAGTAAATTATCAACCAAGTTTGTTATTCAAACATATGGAATGCAACAACCACGTGTGCATACAAGACATATGACTTTCCGGGAATCATATGTTGAATGAATTATGTCCTTCATTCGGGGTTGGGTATTTAGGCCAATTATAGCCACAACTTTTAAAACACTTTTATAGATCTTACCGGCTCCTATACACCATCAAAAACTTGTAGTTATTACAGGCTCCTACTAGCCACCAATTTAAGTAGTTCTTACTGGCTCCTACTCGCCATTTATATGATATACCGGTTATGTCTACTACCACTATTATACACTTGTCCCACCAATTGTATAGTAGTGAATGCAATGTGACTCAACATATGAAGTGCATGCATAATTTCTTAATTAAAGTCTAGTAGTTATATTTATCTTCTTTCAAGTGAGCAACCAATTTCAAACACTTCAAGATAGTGATGTACAAACAACTTTATTACAAACAAATCAAGTTTCGATATACTTAATATTCTTTCAACCTGTTATCATACAACTTCCATTTGATTTTTGCCTAAATTCTAGTGCAACTAATTTTACAAGCACAATCATAAGTATGAAAAATAACGGGGATTAAACTCACTCAGCCATGATGACACCTTTCTTGAAATGGATGAGTCGTTCGAGATATCCACTAATCGTAGTAATCTTCGGGATATGAACAATCCTCCTCGAGATTATCTAAAAGAAAGAAGAATGCCCAAGATGAGTATTTCATGAACTTCTATTCTTGAAGATTCTAAACTTTTCTCAAAAATCGCAGTAAAATCGTATAAGAGGAAATTCCAACTTAAAATGACCATAACTTGCTCATTTTAACTTGGAATTTCGCGTATAATATATCGTTTTCTACCTACTCGAAAAGATCTACGCATTTCTAAGCTTATTTTCATAAAACTAAGTCGTTTAGGTCTCGAAAAGGCAGAGACCAGATTCTCTACGAATTTGTAAAACTTGAGTTCCTCTTTTTAAATAAAACTCACTTGAAGAGATGAATGTTTCAAGTATTTATATAAACTTTTTGGAAGTTATATACGTATATGCATTGACTCATAACAATTGGATGAAGTAAATGAAGTTGTCTCAACTTATGAAAAAGTAAAGTTTAAAAGATGTTAAACTTGAGATTTGTTGGAATATTCATTTTACTTTTGAAAAGATCTTGAGTTATTTGAGATGAATATTCCTTTTTCTAAATTTAATCTCTTGTGATTACTTTAAATTCCTAAGGAGTGGTTTTATTTTCTGAACTTAGATTCCAACAACTTTTAAAAGTAATAAAATGATATTTTTGTTTCTTGTAATGATTCCAAAAGAATTTCTAATACTTGATGAAAAATAAGTTTTTATAAAACTTTTTGTTTATTTAAGAAAAATCATTTCTAAGCATGTTCGTGAGTTCTTTAAGAAATCTATTTTCTACATTTATTTAAAAAGAACTTTTATTTTAAGAAAACACTTCCTCATTTATTTTTATTGAGACAAAAACATTATGTTCATGCATGAATATGAATCATAAACTATAAAAATATAAATGAACATAATAACTTGAAAGATTAAGCAAATAAGAAAGTAAATCAAGTATTGGGACCTTAGCTTCATCAAGGTACCCCGAGACTAAGAAAAGACTAGTCCTGAAAAGAAAAGAAAAGGAATTGTTTTGACTTGATGAGGATAAGTCTAAGACTAGAATAACTAGTCTTAAAAACAACTTGAAATAAATAAATTGCAATGAAGTAAATAAATTGCATGAAAGGTAAAAAAATTGCAAGACAATGAGCTTATATACTCTAAATAATATATATAGCTATATAGATATTTGGATAGTTATGATCATAAAGGAAACATAAAGGAACATAAAGGAGTTGAGATTATGAACAAAAACAAAGTATGAACCTATTGTTACTTTCTTAACCTTCATGGTTTTAGAAAACACATACTAAGTTCATACTAAGTAGATGAACATAGGAATTTCTTAAAGAAAGTTTACCTAAAAGAAGAAACTAAAGAGAGCTTTCTTGTAAGAACTTCTTGGAGAGAATTCTTGAGAGAATTTGAGAGAGTAACTTTAGTAAAGAAGTGGTGTGAAAGAAGTGAAGGTATGAGGGGGTATTTATAGGAAAACGTGGGAGATAATTTGTGTTAATTAAATAAATGAAAAACAAAACAAATTGAGGGAATTTTAGAGGGGCCGGCGCTACTTTCATACATAGAAAGGGGAAATTTTATTTTTTTGTTATTTTGTTAATTAAAAGTAAGAAATGAAAGATGTGAAATTGTATTGGAAATGAAAATGTATAAGAAATAGGTATGGTTTGTAAGAGTGGGTTGTAAGAAAAAGTAGAGATAGGTGAATAGTGTAGAATAGTAGAAAATAGTGTAATGTTAAAGTAGACATGACAATTAAATGCCGGTAGTAAAAAATACGCGTATAAATGCGATATCTGATATTTTTAGCTACCGAAAAATTTCGAAATTGATATTTTTGAAAATCTTATATTTTTATGAGTCTAACGGTATATTTGGAATACTTTTCCTATTTCGAGCTCCGGGACACGATTTTCAAGACTATGTCCGATCGGGTTCTAAGGACGCTTGAATTTTGTAAAACTGATATTTTTACGTAACCTATAGCTATTATGAACCATTATAGCTAATTATTCCCACTTCATTTTGTAGGGCTAGAGAAAACGGCAATGCCAGACTTAAGCGGTATGGTAAACTAGGGTTTCGTTGACTCTAGAAAATCCAGTTGACTTACGATTAGGGTTTAAACTATAATTTGAATCCAAAAAAATTTCGGGATTTACAAAAAATCTCATTTTCGGATTTAGGCCAAGGCATATTTTAAAAACGTTTTCCAACTAAAAAATGAAGTTTTTATTCAAGATATGAAAGGCTTTTAAAATATGATATGGAAGGAATGGATTTTTATAAGTTTAGATAGATTTTATCAAAAGGTATGTCCAAAAATAAATTTTGTAAATTCGGATATCAACCAAGACCAATTTTAAAAACTTATTTCGCAACTTCAAACAAGACTTTTATAAAAAGAAATGGAAGCCTTAATGGGTAGGTTTGATTAGGAAATGATTTTTGAAAGACTAAATGAGTTTTACAAAGAAAACAAGCTCAAATGAAATTCTCAAAATTCGGATTTGAAAATAGCCATTATTTAAACACCTATTTCCAAATGCCAAAATAATAATTTTTATAGGAAAATGGAAGTCCTAGGGAATATATGTAATAAAGACCAAGTCTTGATAAGGATAAGAGAAGTTTATCAAAATATAACCCCAGAATAATAAATGGTTTCCAAGAATAGGTTAAATAATGTTTTCATTCTTTAAAATTTTGTAAATTTCGTACTTAAGCAAACCACCTATTTAAACACCTATTTTCTAACCCCAAAATGAAGGTTTTCATTGAAATAATGAAGGTGATGGTTATACGTCATCAAGGTTGAATTTTGATAAAGGCAAATATGATTTTACAAGAAGAAAAATTATTTTTCTTAAGTCTAGTAAAATTCAAAGTTTTGTTTAGAAAATGGAAGGCTTATGGAATAGGTATCAATAGGAGATGTTTTGATAAGTAAATGATAGATCTTCTAGTAGAGACACTAAAAAATAGGAGGAGATTACAAAGTATGAAAATTGAGTTCTATCCAAAATTTGCAAATTCGGATGATTTCGAAACCATGCTTTGAAAACCCATTTATCAACTCCAAAAGTTGTGTTTTATATGAAAAATGAGGAGTTTAGGTCGTAGGTATCATCAAGTAATGATTTTTATAAATTAAGATGGGATTTGTTAAGAAAAATATGTAGAATAAGAAGTAGGAATGAAGTAGGAAGAATTTGAGTTGCTAGTCAACTTAGGAAATTCGTAATTTCGGAGTGAGGTCATGAAAACACTTACTTTCCAAACTCAAAATGAAAGTTTTATGTAATGAATGAAGTCCTTAGTGACTATGTATGGTTGAGCCTTAATTTTCTAAGTATCAAATGATTTGTACTTAAAGGAATCACTCAAAAAAATTAATTTTTCAAAATTCGGATTTTGGAATAACTTCTATTTGAAAACATGCTTACAAAGTGTAAAATGGGAATTTTTATATAGAAATGAAGGTCATAAGTAATAGATATAATGAAGACTCAATTTTAACAAGGATACTTATATTTTCTTAAGAAATAAATCCAAAACAAATGGAAATGATCAAAGTTAGGAAACTAGTTTTCTTAAAAGTAAGTAGCCATGGAGTCTTACAAATAAAAAGTTTCCAAAATTCCTTTTAGTAAAAATTGTCAAAAGCATGCATATATCAAGCTCATAACATGCCATTCATGATAGGAAATCATCAATATTGCATGTATAGTTAATCTATATAGGAGGAACATTACAAACATTTACAAAACTATTTTTTTTTGAATTTAAATTGCTACTGATCAGAATATTTTGTAGCCCAAATTTTTTCAAAACTTGAAAATAATATTAGAAATAGATAGATCTTTTGTAGTAGATAGAAATCGATATATAATTTGCGAGATTTCGAGTTAAAATGACTAAGTTACGGCCGTTTTAAGTTGGAATTCCCGCTTAGGACGAGAATTACGAATTTGATAGTTTGTATGAAATAGCTTGGACTAGTTAAGTGATGAAATACTTATTAGGGTATTTCTTCCTTTTTAGGTGACCCCGATATCGACGATTCCTTACCATCGAATTACTTGTACTAAGAGACCGGTGATCCAATGGCCAAGTGAGTATTACTTCCTATTTCATTTATTGTATGTGATTGTAATAATAGTTGCACTAGATATTTGGTAAAGATAAAACGGATATGCATGATGGAGATGAATGGGGACTTTGTATGCTTATTATTGATGTGAGCAATGGAATATAAGAATATCGAAGCCGGGTGATTAACTATTGCTTGTATAGATGAATTAGAATTGACTGTCTGCGATTATTGATTGATCACTTAAAAGAATTGATATAATTGATTATTCGGAATTGAAAATGAAATTGAACTCATTCATATCACGATGGGGATGGAGCATTAGTATTTGTTGGTTAATCGTTGTCCTTAAATGAATTTATAGTTCAAAGTTGTCCGTAAGCTGAAATGGTCGTGGTTCGTACCGCAGGTGTAAACCCCCAAATTTTTGGAATCGGTTTAAGCCTAAAACCTTAACCAGAAGTCAACCAGAGCTCTAATGGTCAACAAAACCTTAGTTAGACGTAATAGCTTAAATCTGGCACTCCCGAATAAGAAACTCGGTAAGGATAAGCAGAAGTTTAGAATGTAGAATAGTGAGGAATTATCTAAGGCAACATAAAAAGATCAAATTAGTGAAACTGCAACTCGTTTTGAACCCGATCGGACATGGTTCTCGAAAAACGTGTTTGGGACTCCGGAATAGTAAAACTATTCCGAATACACCGTTAGACTCGTAAAAATACAAGGTTTTCAAAAATATCAATTTTGTAATTTTTCGGTAAGTAAAAATAACAGATATCACATTTATACGCGTATTTTCTTATTACCGGTACTTTATTAGTCATATCTACTTTACATTATACTATTCATTACTATTCTACACTATTCTTTTATCTCTACTTTTTCTTACACCTACTCTTACACACTCCACAACCTATAATTCTTACTTTTTACTTTTCCCATAACTTTGTTTCACATATACCTTACATATTTCATCTTTTATTTAACAAAAAAAAAAAATAAATAAAATCTCTTCCCTCTCTCCATCAATGTGGCCGCGCCTCCCCCCCCCCCCCCCCCCCCCCACCCCTTTCTCTATCTTCCTCAATTTGTTTCAATTTTTATTTATTTTAATCATACAAAAATCCCTTTACATTTTCCTATAAATACCCCCTCCTCTTTCACTTCTTTCACACATTCACTACCCACAAATTCTATACTAAAACTCTCTCAAATTCTCCTCTCAAAACTCTCTCCAACTACCATCCCAAAACTCTCTCAAAATAATTCTAAAACCACTTCTACCTACAACAAAAACCCATAACCACATACTACTACCAAAATCTTCTTTAGGTAACCATCTTCTATTACTTCCTTTCTTCTCATGTCATGTAACTTTACATGACCATAGTGTGAGTTTCCAAAGACTAAATGTTATGGAAGCTACATTATGTTCATGTGTTGTTCTTGTTCATGAAAATCTATTTATGTTTATGTTATTATTTTTGTTCATATTATTGTTACTATATCTAAGTATTATTATCTATACATATATATACATATTCTTTAAGAGCATATAAACTCACTTGCAATTTATTTATTTTTATGCAAATGCAATTTATTTATTATTCAATTGCAATTTATTTATTTATTCCGTTGCAATTTATTTATTCCTTGTTAAATTAAGACTAGTCTCTAGTTTTAGACTTGTCCTCATCAAGTTAAAACAAATTTTTCTTTCTTTCATTTTATTTTTATTTTGGGATTAGTCTACTTCTTAGTCCCGGGAGTCTTGAAAAAGCTAAGACTCCAATACTTGACTTTATTACTTATGTTATTTTGCTTGTTATTATTTTCTCATAATTCATGTTCATTTAAATTGTTGTCCAAAGTTTCAAGTTCTAAAAATAAATTGACAAAAAGGAGATTTTGACACTTAGAAAACAGGTTTATGTAAAGAAGAAGATCTATAGTTTAAAACAAAAATAAAGTTGTCTCTTTTCAAGTCACAAAAAGAAACCACTAAGATTTTAGAAACTACTATAAAACGTTTCTTAAAAACACTCATTATCCAACTTTGTTTTTATAAAAAAATAAAATTTTATGCAAGGATAATTTCTATGAAAAATAATATGAGGAAAGAATAAGGAATTTTCAAATGAAAGATTTTTATAAGCAAATAGATAAAGAAATTTGTATAGGAAAAATA
Source organism: Combretum micranthum (assembly GCA_024138025.1). Classification (NCBI taxonomy): domain Eukaryota; kingdom Viridiplantae; phylum Streptophyta; class Magnoliopsida; order Myrtales; family Combretaceae; genus Combretum; species Combretum micranthum. The sequence continues at coordinate 8,173 of JAMXBD010002053.1, read as the reverse complement.
AATAAGGAAAATAGTATTAATATAGAAAACACAGAAAGAAGAAAAGTTGTTTTCAAAAAGTTACTTGGAAATATATATGTCAACATAAAACATTTTTGGAAAATAGAAGAAACAAAACATTCATTTCAAGGGTTTACAAATATGAATTCTTGTAAACTATATTTTTCTAAAAAACTCCAAAACCGACATGATTTTTACTTGAGCAACATGAATGGACAACAAAAACTTTAGCATGAATGAATATGAGCTAAGTAACCATAAAAAGAGAATTTTTCAACTATATAGATAACTAAGTATTTATCAAACAAATTTTGAATTCTTAAAGCAAAGTTATTTTTGCATTGGAAAATCCGTGGTGAATTTTGTCTCTACTGTTTCAGAGCTTATATGACCTTTTTTGTTAAAAATAATTTTGGAAATGGATAGATATTTTCGAGTTGGTAGAAATCGGTATATTATATGCGTGATTTCAAGTTAAAATGACCAAGTTATGACCATTTTAAGTTGGAACTTTCCTTTATATGAACTTTAACATTCTTTTGACATTGTTTTGTCAAAATTCAAGAAAATCATCAAGAAATACTCATTGTGGGTATTTTCTTTGGCTAGGTGACTCCGAGGAAGGATACCTATATCCCGAAGATTATTTTGATTGCGTGGAGTGTGTGAACGACTCATCCGCGTAGAGGAATAGTCAACATGGCATCGTGAGTTTATTTCTGTTAAATGCTATACTTGTTGTGCTTGTAATTTAGTTGCATTAGAGTTAGGAAAAGGAAAATGGATATGTATGTAATTAATTCTTTGAAAGAACCCTAAGACTATCGAGGCCATAATTGATTTACAATGTTTGTTTTAGTATAACACTTGCTTTGTATGAAATGCTTTGATCACCTTAAACTTGATAATTATAATGTTACGACATCATAAGTAAATGGATTCATGCATACCACGAAGTGAGTCACATTGCATTTTGGGTTATTATTCTTGGGTGAGAAGGATAGTAAGCTCATGTCGAAAGCAACACTTGGCGGAGGATCCGAAAACGATTGCTTGGCGGTGTTATAGAAAAAAATGAAATGCTTGGCGGAAGATCCGAAAGCAAGGCTCAATTCAAGTAGACTTCGTGTGCTTGGCGATATTGTTCGAAAGCATAAAACTTTTTATTAAAACTACTTGTTTTGAGGTTATGTATCACCAAACCCCGAATGGAGGGTGCAAATCCATTCAACATATAGTTCCCAAAAAACTATATGCCTTGTTTGCCCACGTGTATGTTGCATCCCATTTGTTTGTCTAATTAACTTGTTTGAAACTTTGTTATAAGAAGTTATTTATGGAAATAATTCTCACTAAGCCTGTTAGCTTATACCCCCATAGATATCTTTTGCAGTTTCCCTATTTATGGTTAAGGCCACGAGGACCCTATGATTAGGTAATTTCTTTTGGATAAAGGAAATTTTAGATGAAGTGTAATATTAGCATTGATGTACAAATATCCCTGTAATAGATTAGTAATCAAAGGGAAATGACCCTAAGTTGTAAAGATTGTTGTTATAAGTGAATGATTATTATGAATCCTCTTTTCTTAATATGTTTTTATATCTCCTTAAGCTTCATAATTCCATATATGGTCCTCTAAAGTTGTGAAAGTACGCCTTACACTTAATATAAAAGCTTTTGGGAATGGCTAAGGTTATCATACTTAAGCTTTAATATTGAGTATGGCGGACTGTCACGTTTATGATACCCTTTGGGTCGTGACAGTAGGATTCGTTAATCTGCTAACCCGGGACTGAGGGTGCAAGTCCATCCACATATGATTTCCGGTTGGTCATATGTTTGTTGAATTCACGTGTTTGATGCATATCACTTGTTTGACTAATCACTTGATTGTATGATGTGTTATAAATGTAATCCTTGAAGTTCTTACTCACTAAGCTAGTGTAGCTTATACCTCAATAGATGTTTAAATGAATAGGATATCTCAAGAATGCTAAGTGGGGACCAAGATGGTTGGAGCCGAGAATGACTTCGGGATTCCGGCAAGGATTAAGAATGCTTGAAGTTATTAGCTAGGTTTTATGATTTACCTTGTAATAGTTTTATGTAGTGAAATCTTTTGATAAATTTAATTGAAGTATAATGCTCTTTATTTGGAGCATAGTAAATTAAAATTCCTTTATATTGTTACTCAAGTTATATCATCATAAGATGTATCATTTCGATGTGTCTTCTCCATGTGTTAGACGCCTTGTACATTGTATGGAAGCCTTCACGTGACTGAGGTGGTCATTCTTAGGCTTTAATATTGTGTACGGCAGACTGCCACGTTTAGGGTACCCTCCGGGGTATGACAATACTTGGTCTCGGTAGACCATAGGTCTAATCTAAATCAATTAGGGTTTTGATTTTGATTTTGATTTGATTTAAGGTAGAGACTGCATGTTTTCACTTTGATGTTACTATTTATGCGTTGATTTAAACCAATTTTTTTAGGTGCGTAGGTGGGTTGTGTCTTTTTGTGTTTCCATTTGAAGAATTTGCTCTTGTTTTTTGAAATGATATGCTAGTTTATTATGAGTGTTACTGTCATGCCCCAAGGGATACCTTAAATATGGCAGTCTTCCATATACAATATCAAAACCTAGGAATAACTACCTTAATCATGCTAAGGTTTCCATATTATGCACAAGGCGTACATCAAATCAAAGGGGACGCGTCGAAGTAGATAATTAAGTACAAAGCATGAGGAATATAAACCATTAATCATAAATAAGTTCAATTACAAATCTTAGAGGCATACCCCCGCTAATGTCTTCAAATCTACGTATACATTTCCTAGTGATTTTCAAAATAATAACATTTCATGTATTACTTATAAAGAATTTCCAAGAAAAAAAATTCATCCTATGCTTCCATTTCTTCCATAAAAGCTAAAAAATCCATCAAAGATTCCCTTAACGTCCTGATCTCCAAATGGAGTTGTGAGCATACATGTTTCAACAAAAGTCTATGGGGGTGCAAGCTTACAACGTGCTTAGTGAGATATTATCTTTATTCGTATAGTAATTCAAACAAGTTTATTTATTTTCATGAATATTCTATACATGTAATGCAACAAACACATGTTGCACATAATTATGTATAGGTATTCGAAACCATACATAGAATGGATTTAAGCCCTCCATATCGAGGGTTAAGGAATTGGGTATGAAGATTTACGCTATCTTTATTGCTAGTCCCCAAGCCTCTTGCTCATGGTGATCAGTCGATGCAACTCATCCTTAGGTCTACACCTTAGTTCCTTAAGAATGAGTTTGACCTCTGGTCCTTCCAATTCCTCGCGTAGGAGTAGCAATCTTTATCATGTGACTTGATGAATGCAATGTCTATCCATTTAATTTATATCAAGGCTAAGTATAATTAAAGTATACTTGAGAGTGATCAAGTAGGCATCAAACACACATAAGCAACATATAATATTAACAATGTATTCAAACAACTATTTGTTAGTATCCTTTGTTACACATATATAAAAGTATTTACATATAAACCCATAACCCCATACATATTCATTTTACCTTATACCTACAAATCTAATGCAACTATTTATAAGCATAAGTAGGTAACAAAATTATGAGAGAAAACTCACTCGTCCATATCATAATTTGATTAGTTATAAGAATCCTTAGGAAGGGGAGTCTCGTATTCCTCGTCATCTAGACAAAAGAAATACCCATAATGAATATTTTGTAGAAGTTCTATTTAATTTTCTAGCTCAATTTTATTTATTTTCGTCAGAATTCAGACCATGATACAACTTAAAATTACCATAACTTGCTCAGTTTAACTCGAAATTTCGCATATTAGTAGTCGTTTTCTACCTACTCGAAAAGATTAATCTATTTCTAAGGTTATTTTTAAAATTTAAAACCATTTAGGTTTTAAAATAGTTCGGTATATATCTAACTTGAAAAGTTCCAACCTTTAGTTTGCATTTTTCCAATTTTTTACATCACCTAAATATTTATAGCAAGCACTACAATATTTATATATTTGAAAATCCTTTTAATATACACATAAAATTGTATTATATGTATGGTTTTGGTGATATTGTCTTAAAAGTAAAATTTTGTAAACAATCTTTGTGAAATGTTAAGTTTTATGAAAATCATCCTTTGGCTCGTAATTAAATTCAACATTTTGTAAGCATGTGACTTAATAAAAAAAATCATAGTTTAATATAATATATATATATATATATTGAAATCTCAAGGGTCTTATATTTGTTCAAAAAAATTTATTTAACAATTTATTTTATAAGCCATGATTTTACTTATTTATGATATAAAATTCTAAGTGTATTCCTTCTTCAAATTTTCCTACGTTTTGTTCTTAAATGAAATTTTTAATTGTCGATTTTGAAACTTAATTAAAGAAACTTATATTTATATTTATTTTGATTCCATGAATATTTCATTTTCATATTAAACTTCTTTTAACTAATTATTTTCAAAATATGAATCTTTATGTAGCTGTGAAGAGAAATCATTCTAGGTTGTATTATTTTAAAATGTTTTAACTTTTGGTATATGATTAAAATTAAGTGAATGAATTGTTCTAAATTTTTATTCTCATAATAATTCTTTCTCAATTAATGATATTTCAACACATGGACTTTTTGGGTGTTGTTAGAAGAAAACTAAAATTTTTAGTTTGTTACAAGTGGTTATCTAATTACTATAACTATTATTTTATATTTCCTTATCTTCATGAAAATGAATTTATTTTTCAAACTTGATTCCTTAAGTTGTAATATGATTTTTGTCTCTAAGTGGACTTTAACCTAGTAAGTTGCTTTTAGGCTTGTCATGAAGAAGAATTTGTTTTTTCCTTAGAATTTAACAAATATTGGCATAAGCCATATAATTAAGTTTTTAAGAAAATTTTGCATAACAAATAATTATCAACATTAAAAATTTATGATATATTTATTTTAATATTTTTGAAAGAGTGTAGTTGAATCATTATCCTAAATCTTAGTAAAAGCCCTTCTTAAGTGTTGACAATCATTGCCTTTGATGACTCAAATTCATTTTCATGAAAAAGGAGATATCTTATAATCTCATTTTGAAAATTTTACTAAGACAACAACATCACTTTATTGTAAACCCCGAGATTTTTCACAATAGTATACGATAATAAAATAGAAAACGTAAATTAGATAGTGAATTTAGAATCCGATAAAAATCCTAGAATAGATCTATGAGTTGAAATGAACTCATTCTTAGCTTAAAAAACTCGAATAAACTCTTTTTTGACCTTAATAGATATCAAAAACGAGATTTCGTATCTTGAACTGATAATTCAAGATATATTTAGAAGTAGCTATAAATCTCAAAACCGATAAGATATAGTCTATTAACAAAACTTATTGGTATAAAACAATAATCTAAAGATGAATTACTAGGATTATAAATACATAATAAATACTAATACCGATCAATAATTACTAATCTAGATTTAAAATAAAAATTTCAAAACTCGCTGTTATACTTGTAAAGGAATTTTGAATTCATTAAGACTTAGTTCCTAATTCGATTTATTGAACTCAAAAAATTTAATTGTATAAGTTAAAATGCAAAAAAAAAAAAAAATTAATCATGTAAACTTTAAACTAAAAATTTGAATATATAAATAATCTAGAGTTTTTGTAGTAACTTAGATAATTTTATCTAGGTAAAACCCCTACGTAACGATTATAAACATACGTTTATAAAATTAATATTGGTTAAAATATTTTAATTAACTATTAAGCAAATAATAAACAAATCAATTTTGAAAAAATGAAAACCGAACCGCTAGAAGCAAATCACGGACAGAAGAATCATGTTGGAATAGAGACATGTGGAACAAAATTCTTCACGTACAGTAAGGGAGGAATTCTTGGTTGTAGTAAAGCTACTTCACATCCAACTTTGCTCCAAATTTAATAACCAAATTCAACTTGAAAAAGATACACATTAAATACACATTAAATGCACAAGAATTTCATATCAAATTCAAGAGTAAAACAGCTCCAATTGGAGCTTGAACTACCATAGAACAGCAGCAGTGGAAATTCTCGGCTGCAGAATTTCATCCCCTACACCTAACTTTTGATCCAAATTTGAGCTCTTAACTTGAAAATGACATGAACTCTAACCAAAATAATCCACATCGGATCAACATTATATGCTAAGAATTTCACTCAATAGGCAACCAAAACAGCTCCAAATGGCCTTGAAATTTCCGATCAAGCAAGCAGTAGAGGAATTCAAACAGAGCAGCAGCACACAAACAAATTCCAGCTCTGATTTTGGTAAAAATAATAGGCTTAGTGTGAGTTGTTTTTTTTTTTTTTGACTAAATGAGCACCAATAAGAGGCCTCTAAATGGAACTTCAAACACCAACAATTAATTAAAATCTGATGAAGAAATCTGTCCAAAAATCCATGAAAAAATACAGTAGAAATTCAAACTTTTCAACTCCAATTTCAGCCAGATTTTGATCCAATTTTCAAGCAAGTTGAGCCCTTGATTTACACATATAAATGACATTAATTAACAACCAAAAAAACACAATTAATGCCCTAAAAAATCAACCACAAATCTGTCAAAATCAGATCAAAAATTTGTCACCCAATGCAGCAAAATTCGTATCCAAAATTCCAGTTGCAAATTTGTGTTTTTCCAAAGCCCAAACACTCTCTTTAGCCTCCTAAATTTAGTTTAACTTTAGTACATATATATAACCTTAAGTTTGACACAAAATCAGCTCATAATCCCCACAAAAACATGTTGAAAGAATAGCTACAAAAGGAGTTGCGTCCCACCTCTTTTCTTTGTTTTACCTTCACTTGGACAGCCCTTAGAGAATCCCAAAAACTCCTATTTTACTTCCCATATTCTATCTAAATATCAAACACTTTAAAAACATCAATTCACTCCTCCAACAACAACATCAAAAACCTATACAAATAGCTCTTGGTTTGTCATAACACCAAGCTAGAACTCAAGCTCAACAAGGTAGGAAAATTTAGTTAAAGTAGTTAACTTATAATTTAGCTAGAAACTCACTAATCAATCTTTGATATAGGTTTGATTCTTGCTAAGTAGGGGAGTTGGGAATTCTTTTCCATTTCAATCCAAGGTAATTTCTAAACTATCAATTCATGCTTGTTACATTTATGTGCATTAGGATGAAATGTGTAGTATTGGAGAGAGGTTATGTGGTTGGGAGAAATGGCTATTCCATTAATGAATTCAAGTAGATGGATTGTTGTTGTGTTATAAATGCTTAGATGTTGTTGGTTAAGAAAGACAACAACTTAGAAATTTTTATAAACATAGGAATAGTAATTTTGGATCTAGGGAGGAATGGACCAAAACCATGCTCAAATTTCATCTAAACTAGTTTAAATTCATGTATAATGCTTCTAAGACCTTATATGAACATAAAACTTGACAAAAAAAGCTTTAAAAGCATGATTAGGAGCTTTACATTACTAGAAAAATGTTATGAACAAATCATAGAAATTACACATAATGATAATTTTAAGTTATGAGTAAGCTAAGGAAATGAATAAAGATTTAGATAATGAAACGAGATCCTCTAAAATAATACAAATTCTATCCCAAGAAAGCAGATAAGGTTGACAGGCAAAGCAAATTAAATAAATAAAAGATTACTACTAACAAGGATATTAAACAATGTAAGACTTGAATAGAAAACTAGTAGAAAAATTTAAGTAAGCTTATCTTAGATACATAATGAATAATATGTAAAACAAAAGAAATTCAATGGAAATAAACAATAGATATCCTTTTTTCCATAAGAATCAATACCTTAAGAAATCGATATAAGCAGTAGAAATTATATCAAATACCGACATAGGACACTTAGACACTCATAGGAATTTAATGTTCTATTTATAAGCATTATTGATGAATATTTATCATCTCAATAGGTAATTTCGATAGTATTGAGGACTTCCTAATCGGTTACAACGATTGATCAATATGAGCAGGTGAGTAACTCAAACTTATTACATTGTTTTGTGATTGTAGATTAGCTACATTATAATAAAAATAATAATGATGAGCTATAAGCCCCCGAATTTTTCGAAAA
>JAMXBD010002052.1:0-246310 GCA_024138025.1 Combretum micranthum | reverse complement strand
GGCTGTATGAAATATGAAATAAGATTTGACAATATTGAAATGAAATTAATCTTCTTTGAGGGAAAACTCTCTCTTTGGTTCTTTGCAAAAGAACTCTCTTTGATTTCTTCAATCTAAACGGTTGAGGGAATTCTTCCTTGATAACTTAGGTTTCAATTGACAGGTTCGATTGGGGTCTAGTTCCGGTGAATGATTGCTTGTTCAAGACAGTCCTTTGGGGATTTGATTCCCTTACTGTTATAGGGTTCTAGGTTTAATATACCTAGGGTTCTATAGATCGCATCATTTGGTATCAGAGCTTCGGCTTCTTGAATCAAGTAAATCCATATCCCAGTTCGATTAGAGGCAACACTTTAATCGTTCATATCCTTCGGTAATGTCTTTTGATTTGTTAGATTTATCTTATTAGAATTCAAAGAAAGTTCCAATTTTTAGATCTAGGGTTTGTTAGTCAAAAAAAAAAAAAAAAGAAAGGATTTCATGAAAGGATAAAAAAAAAGGAAGAAGAAAAGAGGAAGAGAAAAAAAAAATTAAGGTTTGTCGCCTATCAATCTGGTCAGATTTTTGTGACAGAAGTTTCCAAGCATATTGGTGTCGGGTCTCAAGATAGGTTGCTTATGGTTCACATCAGTTTGGAGATTCAATGAACAAACTTTTTCGAGAAAGAGGAACGATGTTTTCAAGCATATTGATGTTGGGTCTCAAGGCGGGTCGCTTGTGGTTCGCATCAGTTTGAAGATTCGAGGACGAATCTTTTTCGAGAAGGAGGGAATGATGAGAATCAGAAGGTGCGCCGGCCATCATCTCAAAGTGAGCCGCCGGCCTATTTTTCCAAAAGTGGCCAATTGTTGAATTTTCGATTTTTTTTAGTTTTTGTGTCTTTTTGAATTTAGGATTAATTACAATTATGTTTTTCAGTTACGTTATCGGTTACGTAACTGCCGTAATTATGTTTTTTTTCTTTAGTTATGTTATCAGTTACGTAACTGCCACAATTATGATTTTTCAGTTACGTAACTGCCTTGTAATAGCCTATATATTAAGGCTAGTATGAAATATAGAAATAAGATTTTGACAATATTGAAATGAAATTAATCTTCTTTGAAGGAAAACTCTCTTTGGTTCTTTGCAAAAGAACTCTCTTTGATTTCTTCAATCTAAACAGTTGAGGGAATTCTTCCTTGATAACTTAGGTTTCAATTGACAGGTTCGATTGGGGTCTAGTTCCGGTGAATGATTGCTTGTTCAAGACGGTCCTTTGGGGATTTGATTCCCTTACTGTTATAGGGTTCTAGGTTTAATATACCTAGGGTTCTATAGATCGCATCAGTAGTCTTTTCACATTTAGCATAAGCTTCAGCAAAATCTTAGTCCATAGCATACAAATCTTTAATATGTTCAAAACCAAGCAACTTAGCATCAAGTGTGGAAATCAAAACATACCTATGAGAAAGCACATCAGCAACAATGTTTTCCTTACCCTACTTGTAACGAATGACATAAGGAAATGTCTCAATGTACTCCATCCAACGCGCATTCTTTTGTTCAATTTTTTCTGGCCCTTCAAATGCTTTAAAGATTCATGATCTATATGAATCACAAATTCCTTCGACCACAGGTAATGCTGCCAGGTTTCCAAGGCTCTAACCAATGCATATAATTCCTTATCATAAGTAGGGTACTTCAAGGCTGCCCCACTTAGCTTGTCACTAAAATATGCAATGGGTCGTCCTTCTTTCATCAACATTGTTGCAATCCTAAACCCGAAGCATCATATTCGATTTCAAAAGTTTTAGTAAAATCAGGCAAAGCAAGTAAAGGAGCATGTGTAAGCTTATCCTTTATTAGCTTGAAATCTTTCTCCTGATCTTCTCCCAATTTGAAGCTCACATTCTTTTTTATAACTTCAGGCCACTCCTGAATAGCACGAACCTTCTCTTCATCTACCTATATTCCCTGTGCACTAACAACAAAACCAAGAAATACAAGCTTATCTGTGGCAAAAAGGCATTTCTTAAGGTTAGAAAATAATCTCTCCTTTTGAAGCACATCAAGAACAGATTTTAAATGTTTCACATGATCTTCCAAGTTCGTGCTATAGATTATAATATCATCAAGGTAAACAACCACAAAATTTCCAATGAAAGCACGCAACATATGGTTCATTAATCTCATGAAAGTGCTTAGTCCATTAGTTAAACCAAAGTGCATAACTAACCATTCATATAAACTATACTTTATTTTGAAGGTGGTTTTCCACTCATCTCCTTCCTTCATTCTAATATGATGATATCCGCTTTTTAAATCAATTTTAGAAAACACACATGAGCCATGCAATATGAGCCATGCAATTCATCCAACATATCATCTAAGTGAGGATGGGATGACGACACTTTACCGTGATATTGTTGATGGCTCGGCAATCAACACACATCTTCCATGATCCATCCTTCTTAGGCACAAGAATCATCGGTACTACACATGGACTCATGCTCTCTCTCACGTACCCTTTTTCCATCAGGTCTTGAACCTGCCTTTGAAGCTCTTTAGTCTCCTCAGGATTGCTCCTATAAGCCAGTTTATTTGGAATTGTAGCTCCGGTTACAAAGTCGATCTAGTGCTATTCCACAAATTGGAGGTAATCCTATAGGGATTTCCTCAGGAAAGACATCGTCATAAATCTGCAAAAGAGATATAATAGTACTAGGCAAAGTGTCAGGTAACTCGTTAGTATTCAAACAAGTTTCTTTGTAAATCATCAACAGCATAGGCTGTTTCATTACCAATGCTCGCCTCACAACACTCACTCTAGTCATACAACTCTCCTTTTGCAAAGCTGCACTCTCTTTTTTGCTCATAACCAAAGTCGATCCCCTTTCGACTTGGCCTCTCTCACTCATTCCAGCCTTCCTCTCCTTTTTATTTTCTTTTTCTTTTATGCTCTCACTCTCTTGGTGTTTCCTACAAGATTGTTGCAATTACATTTGATCTTCATAAATCTATTTAGGAGTCATTGGTTTAAGACTGTAGCTTTTACCATGATGAACAAGAGTTTTTTTTTTTTTTTTTGAAAAGCCATTATGAATCACCTTTTTATTAAATTGCCACGGCCTTCCTAACAATATATGACAAGCCTGCATTGGTATAACATCACACAACACTTCATCTTCATACCTTCCAATGCGAAAAGCAATCTTAGCTTGTCTAGTCACCTTGGTCTCTCCACTAACATTCAACCATTGTAATTTGTAAGGACTCATATGTTTAGTAGTTTTAAGCTCCAACTTGTCTACAATGAAAGAACTAACAGCATTTGTGCAACTACCACCATCAATAATCAAACTGCAAAGACTATCACCAATAAAACACCGAGTGTGGAAAATATTTTCCCTTTGTACATTAGTCTCTTCTTTTACCTGTGCACTCAAAGCACACTTCACCACAACCACTAGTTTACCTTCAGCAGCTTCCTCATCACTAATATCCTCTAAGGGTGGCATTTCATCATCCTCACTTTCTCCTTCAGTTTCATATTCCCCATCACATATGATCATGACACGTCTATTTAGGCATTGACTAGCAACGTGGCCCTTGCCTTGACATTTAAGACATTTTATATCTCGATTTCTTTGAGTAGAAGAATCAGATTTATCTTGAGTTCCAGAGCTGGTCATGTCATGTTTATACTCAGATTTTGGCTTTGAAATGGTTGCTTCTCCTCCTTCTTCCAGTATTTTGATTTGTAACTGGATTTACCTGCATTAGAATCAAATCGGGATCACCACTACCCTTCCTCTTGAGTTGGTTCTCAATTTTAATGGTCATGTACACCATATCATCCAACTCAACATAGTGTTGCAATTCTACTACATTATGAATATCCCTATTCAATCCTGCCAAAAATCTAGCCATTATAACCTCACGGACTTTAGCCACATTTGCCCTAATCATTGTCACCTCCATCTCCTTAAAATACTCCTCTACACTCCTATTACCTTGTTTAAGGTTTTGCAACCTATTAAACAAATCTCTATGATAATGAGATGGTACAAACCGCTTATGCATTACTCTTTTCATTTCTCCAAGTTTCTATTGGTGGCTCTCTATTTCTTCTCTATTCAACAACAATTGATCCCACCAAACAATGGCATAATCAGAAAATTTAGTAGCAACAAGTTTTAGCTTTTTGGCTTCAAAATAGTGTGGCAATCGAACACTAAGTCAACTTTCTTTTCCCATTCAAGATAGGCTTCAGGGATCATTTCTCCCTTGAAATGGCGGATTCTCATCTTTATGTTTCCAAGGTATCATCTCCTAATTCCTAACTCCCTATACCTTCTCCATAATAACTGTTACTTTCAACAGAAGCCCAAACAATTCTTCTTCAAAACTGCTCCTTTAAATTCTCGCCGACACCCAAACTCTTTTTAGGATGTCTACCTCTATTGACTTGAGGAGCATTCCTTGATTGGCCATACCTTTCTCTAATTTCTCATTAAGCTCATCTATTCCTTCTTAAACATCTCCTATTCAGGACAAAGACTACCAAATTGATTTTGTATCAACTCCACTCTGCTCACCTTAGGAAACCCTGTTTACATTTTTTTTTACCTTAAGATAACAACGTTAGCAATATAAATTAATTCGTCCAGATCATCCCTTAAGTGTTTACAATCAACAGATGATCACTCAAACTCATATTTTCACACAAAAATGAGATTTTGATCCTCTCTTAAATTCCTCTTTTAGTTCTTTAAGAACTAATTCGAACAAAGATCTAATCAATGGAATCAATCCAACTTATCAAGGAAGAAGTGAATGAAAAACTAGGTCAAGCAATAGTAATGGAGTGTTGAAACTAAGCAAGAAACAATTTTTTTGACACCCTTAATCAAGTGAACAGTTGTTTGTGACAAATCTCTCAAGAATTTCAATCTACCAATTTTTTTTTGTATTTTTTTACACGAATTTTTTTCTCTTTTTTATTAATCACAACTATGACTATCAAGATCGAATCTTTGATTCAATAAAGATTTGACAAAAACTTAAAGAACGTACCTTTGAAAACCCTAAAGATTGAATCTTTAATCAAAGGAAAGGATAGGCAAACCTCAACCAAACCAAGGCTCTGATACCAAACTGATATGAACCACACCAATCTATCAACGAAACTCGATATCAATCCATTTGATTTCAATTCCCAAGACCATCTATGTTTATATGGAGACCGTGACTCATTGTCTATAAAGAGACAATAACCTTGATATAAAGCGAACATGCCACAATCAAAAGATGGAAATCTCGATTGATAAGTCAGAAGCGAATGCCACGGATCAGATCCGATAAGTTTAGAGTTAGTTTTGTCAAGAACCAAAGAGAAATTCTCTCAATTTTCATAAAATGCATTCATATTTTTTCCATACAACCCAAAGGAATTTTTATAACCATATGAAGGAAAACCATAAGACAAATAATAAAAAAAAAACCATTACACAATAGAAGCTAGCGGCTATAAATACAAAGCTGGCAGCCTTAAAATGGAATTAAAATCCTAGAGCAACTTCTAGTCTATGTCGGCATAAAGGCTGATGGTTTAAGTCCCTACGCCGGTGGCGTAAGCTTCAAGGCTAGCGGCGTTGAGTAATCTAGCATAAGCCGTTCGAATTTGACGTTTTCTAAGCCATCTTCAATCAAGTAGGCTGGTGGTGTAAAGTCCAGCTTTGCCCAATTTGCTTGATTTGTGATTTGGTTCATTCCCGAGCTTGTTGATGATATTGATTAGTTTAGGATCATCCGGGATGGTGTGCAACTCCTCAAGAACATTTCGAACCAAACCGTTGATTCTTTGAATCGCTTAGCCCGAGTCCTTGAACCGGGTCCAGGTGGCATCACAAGCAGGTCTATTCTTGATCTATGAGCCATGTTCTCATCAGCTGGTTTCAAAATCAACTAGCTTCTACTTCATACCTTTCACCTTGGCTTCTAATTTGTTGAAACTGGCTACTGATGGATGTAATGGGGCTTCTTGGGCAGGACTAATATGTTGCGTTGGCTCCTCTCATGTTAGTAGGTCTTGCACAGTAATTCATCTATCGGCTCCTCCTGTTACCTGCTCCCAATCTCTAAAAGGTCTATTCTTGAGTTCTTTGGATTTACATATCAAATTAGTGTGCCATTGTGTTAGCTATAACTCCAAATTCTTAAGAATTCTAGTGATCAAACCACCAAGGTAAATTCCTTTGCCTTGCAAATTGGCTTGAGTTCTAATTCTCTAAGCTACCAGTAAACCAACATTCATTCTTCTTCTCATCATGTTGAATAGAGGGTACAACTCAACCTCTGCTATTGTGGTTGGTCTTTCCAACTTCGAAAAGATGCTCTTAGTGAGAAAGTAATGTAACATTCTAACACTTGAACTCTTGAAGTTTGAGGTAGTAATCTTGGAAGGGCTGAATCTGCCTCAATTTCCTCAACTTCAAACTTCCTCTATTCTTCTTTAAAAATTACTATAGGCAACTTCTTAAATTCATCATCATATAGGATCTCGTCATCATCATATAAATCCATTGTAGCTATGAATTGCCTCATGGTCACTATCCTGTATTCTCCAAATGCAAAGAAATACACTAAATCACCTAAATCTAGCACTTGGAATCTAATCTTAAAGCTGGTCATGAGTGCCACGGTCACTCCACCAAAGACTTCATCCCTGATTTCAAAGACTTTTTCCCATGTTGAATCTTCAAAGTACCTTCTAAAATCAACCTCTATCCCGTAACTTCTCAGAACATCCTAACACAACATAAAATTCTTTACCATTTGTTTTCTAACCAGAAACAACTTAAACTTTTCCCTATCTTTAGCATTTAAACCTATTGAGATTTGTGGTTAGATACTTACTTGTTGATATGCCTAGGAGGAAAATTACTAGAATATCTTAAATCAATAAATAAAACAAGCCTTTACTTACTTTAGAGATTACGTACCAAGAAAGTAAACAAGGGTATAATACTAACAAGTAGTTGATAGTACTCATAAACACTTGTTGGTGTTTGAGCTCACCGCAATCTGAAGATAGATAAGAGAAAAATGCACCACAATCAAAGATGATTGATAAAAATTAAGGTTTTTCTCAAAGAGAAGGAATTTTATTCAACTAATAAATTTTGTCTTTTTACATCAAGGAAACTCTTATTTATACTCATGACCTAAAATCTAAAATAGGAAAGAAATCTAAATGATAAAATAGGAAAGTAGCTAATTAAAATAAGATTGAAATCTATCTAAAGGTAAAATAGGTATGTATCTAATAAAAGAAAGATTGAAATCTATCTAGAAAGTTTCTCTAATTCTCATGTAAAGTATCACGAAAAGATCCATGGCCATCATCTTGCAGATCGTAGACATAAGTAATATCGTGATGTCTATTGGAATCAACTCTTTAAGCAAACAGACTCAATCGTGGGTACAGTCGAAGACTCGACTAAGGGTGTGTGAGGGTACACTCAACTCTTTAATCAAACAAACTTAGTCGCGGGTATAGCCAAGGGCTCGGCTAAGGGCAGGAGGACGCAACTATGCATACTTCCTAGGGCACGACTGTGCATACTTCATCTATTTCATTACTTTCTTCTTCCTGTTCTTTCTTTTATGTCAACATGTTATACTCCAAGTAATCATGCTCTACATGTAATCCATAAGTTGAGACAAATTTCCCTTCATCTTGTTCTAAACAATATGTAATCACTTTCATCACTAAATTTTGCAATCCTGTAGCTCTTGATCTCGTAATTGGACCTTTAAGCTGATTTTCATCATCTAGGCAGGGTTGATGAAGATTTGTCCCCAAATATGATGGATTTTCTACAACATCATCATCATCTAGAATATAAGGTGAAAGATCAGCGATGTCAAAAGTGGCTAAACCTTTTATTTTCCTGGTAAATCAAGGTAATAAGCACTACTATTGATCTTCTCAACGATATGAAAAGGGTTGTCTGATCTTGGTGATAGTTTTTGAGGCTTCTTATTAGGAAATATGTCCTTTCTAAGATGAATCCAAACAAGATCCCCTAAACTAAATGATTTCGATCATTTATGCTTATTTCTTGCTGTTTTTGACCCTTTAAGTCTTCTAAAGATACTCATAAGCCTTTGCATGCATTTTCTGAATCCCTTGTGCTCGTTCAACCCCACTAATACTTTCCTCATTCATAGCTAGCTTGGCTACTAATTCCATAGGAATAGTTGGGTTATAACCACACACGACTTCAAAGGGAGACTTATTAGTAGAACTATGTGTCGACCTATTATAAGCAATTCCACAATAAGAAGGCACGGATCCCAATCGATAAGATTCTTACCCATTATAGTTCTTAGTAAAGCACCAAGAGTTTGATTGACGACTTCCATTTGTCCATTTGTTTAAGGATAGCAGGAAGTGTTATACATGAGTTTAATCCCCAATCTTCTCCAAAGAGTCTTCCAGAAGAAACTAGGAAATTGACATCCCTATTGGATACAATGCCATGAGGAATACCATGCAATCGAACAATCTCCTATACAAATAAGTTAGCAATATACAAGGCATCATCTGTTTTATGACAGGGTAGAGAGTGAGCCATTTTACTAAAATGATCCACGACGACCCTGACCGAATCCCGACCTCTCGTATACTAGGTAATCCTAAAACAAAATCAATGATAATATCACTCTAAGGCCATGTAGGTAAAGGTAATGACATATACTCTCCCTAAGACTCTTTCTTCCCTTTTGCCCTTTTACAAACTGCACACCTCTCAATAACTTGATGAACATCCTTTACCATTCCTTTCCAATAAAAATGTTCCTTAAATAATTCCAATATTCTTTTCTCTCTTAAATGACTAGATAGTCTACCTGCATGTGCCTCACACACTAATAATTCTCGAATAGTTCCAGTTGGAATACACAATTTCCCATATCGGTATAGAAATCCATCTATCAAATGATATCCATCAATGGCTACTCTTTCTACAATTTTAGTCATAATAGATGCAAAATTGACATCTCCAACATAGTGATTCTTCAATAATTCATAACCTAACATTTTAGTTTGTAGAGATGTAATAAGCGCATACCTTCGTGATTGCACATCAACAACTACACTGGTATTCCCCTTTTTGTTTAAAGATTTTCCAAAAGAATTTCGTACTTATATCAATCACATTCTCGTTTCTAAATTCATTTTACTGATTTTAAGAACAAAATTATCTTTTCCAAATAATCCAAAATAAATTAAGTGCATTTAGAACTTCAAATGAAGCTCAAGAGTCATAACAAAGTTTGTGATAGATTACTTAAGAAACCTAAACTTCTAACTTATATAGATGTATAGAACAGTTTGTCAACTTGTTTTCATCATCAAGTAGGTTACTTTCCATCGGAAATAACAAGTTTACAAAAATGAAACCCTAAAATATGTAGATTAACTTAGCATTTGAAATTAGATAAACTAAAAAAAATAAAGATAAAGCAAAGAAATGCGCTTACGTTAGTAGTTTGATGCACGAAATACTAAAAAGGAATTATTTTTAGTGATTTTGTGAGTGTATCCAGGGTAACAAAAGCTTTTATCGAGTTCGTAAGGAATTTGAATGCAGTAATGAAAAAGAGGGAAAGAATATTATTTTCCCTTTTGTATTAACACGTGCTGCGGGTTCAATTTTAGACTCAACTTTAGGTCATGGTAATATTTATTAAGAAAAGAACAAAAAGAATTAAAGAATTAAGATATTAATAGAAGTCATAACTTATTAAAAGAATAAAGAATGAATAAAATAAAAGAATCGGGGCCTAAATTCAGGCCATTATTAGAAACTTGCAAAAAGAATAAAGAATTAAGATAACCGAGGCCACAAGTCGAGGGTTTGATGCAAGTCTCGACTAAAACTATGACCGATATTTATTTAGTCTTACATGTCCTAGGTTTGGCTCAAAGCCAAACTTGTCAAATAGATGTCATGTAAAACACTTAAAACAACTTTAAAATGTGCATTGAATCGCAAGATTAATCATATCTCCATTACTCATCATCCAAATAAAGAATTTTATGAAAAACAACATTCATATACTTCAAAATCATCCATAGATCAATCAAATTCCACCAAAAACAAAACTTGTCCTTCTTCAAACATTCATCATCAAAGGTCTTTTAAAAAGAAAAAAAACATCTAACATCTTCCTCAACTTAGAACAACAAAAAGAAAGGTAGGATTAATCATCCTAAGAGTCTTTCTTTTCTCAATTCTTGGATTTTCCCCTTGGATTGGCTTATGTGTTGGCAGGTGTAAGCCCCTAATTTTTAGGGTAATATTAAGTTCAAACCCTAAACCGGAAAGTCAATCAGAAACCCTAAGTCAACGAATCCTAGGAAACCCTAGTAATTTAGATCCAGCAATCCTGTATTACTAAACCAAGAAGTCAAAATACGAGTGAAGAATATAGTTTGGTTCGTAATAATACTAGGATGCTTAAAAAGATAAGATTAGCAAATTTTCGACCTATTTCAAACCTGATCGGATACAGACTTTTTGAAAAGCGTGTCCGAGGCTCGAGATATTAAATATATATGATATTAATACCGTTAGACTCATAATTTCATAAGATTTCCAAATATATTAGTTATATAGTTTTTCGGGTTATAAAAGTTACAATTATAACCTTTTCATCGTATTTTCATTACTACCGGTACTTTAAATGTCTAATCTACTTTTTTATTTCTTCTACACTATTCATCAAGTACAACTACCCATAACCTATTTCTTACATCTTTACAACATATTCCTACTATTTCATCATTTTTCTTACAATTTACTTTTCTAATACAACTTTTACTACTTAAATGACTCATTTAATTTTAAAACTTAACAACACACATCTCTCTCTCCCCACCCTCTAGAACCGATGCCCCCCCCTCTTTCCTCTCTCCAATTTGTTTTATTTTTCTTTTGTTTAATTAAAGTAAACCCTAATCCATTTCTCTATATACCTTTTTATAGCAACTTCATTTCACTTTCTTTCTTTCTTCATTTTCACTTTAGAAAATTTTTGCAAAACTCTCTCCTCCTCTCCTCTCATTGCCGTGACCTCCTTCTCTCTTACACCACACACACTTTTGATTTCTTCAAGTTTTCTTGATCCACTAAATAGGTAATAGATCTATACTTCATTATCTTAAAAACATGTAATGGCAAGATCATTAATGTGTGGTTCCACTCAAAAATCCCTATGAGCTTTAAGCTAGGGATGTGGAAACACTTGAACATGAGATCCTTGCCATCACAGTGTTATAGATCTTGTTATTTGAGTCATTTTGCTATTACCTTGTTTTATTATAAAGCTATGTTGTTATCATTTATGATTTGTGCATATCATCATCTCATCATATTCACATAATCATCATAATGTTTATGCATTTATGACTAGTATAGTAAACTAGATCTAGTTGTTTTGAGTTCATAAATGCATTAGGATTTTGTTTTATGTTCATAAATAACTTGTGTAGAATGATGATAGTAGGAAAAAGATAGAAAGATCAAGATCTACTTTAGTTTTAACAAAAATGATTTTTGAAAATTCGGATAAAAAAGGAACCTCATTTAGAAAAGCCATTTTTCAACTTCAAAATATGTTTTACATTAAAAATGAAGAGCTTAGGGAATAGATATATAAATGAGTGATCTTGATGAGTAAGCTTAGATCTACTAAGGAATATTTTCAAAACAAGGAAAAGTTTACAAAAGTTATGTTTCAATCCCAATAACAGTTTTAAATTCATAATAAGGGGAGCTTGAAGTGTAAAACACTCTTTTTTCAACTCAAAAAACAAGATTTTTATTAAAGAAATGGAAGCCTTAAGGAGTAGGTTTGATTAGGAAATGGTTTTTGAAAGACTAAATGGAGTTTATAAAAAACAATCTCAAATGAAAATTTCAAAATTCGGATTTGAAAATGGCCACTATTTAAACACCTATTTCCAAATGTCAAAATGACGGTTTTTATGGAAAAAATGGAAGTCCTAGGGGATACATGTAATAATGATCTAATTTTGACAAAGATAAGAGGGTTTATCAAGGTATAATCCTAAAATAAGAAATGGTTTCAAAGAATAGATTAAACAATGTTTTCATTCTTTAAAATTTTATAAAATTCGTAGTTAGGTAAGCCACCTATTTAAACATCTATTTTCTAATCCCAAAATGAAAGTTTTTATTTAAAATAATGAAGGTAATGGCTATATAGGTCATCAAGATTGAGTTTTGATAAAAGCAAGAGTGATTTTACAAGAACAAAAACTTTTTTTTCTTAAGTCTAGTAAATTTCAAAAGTTTTGCAAAGCAAATGTTTTTCAAAAAGAATATAGATAGTCCATCCATAACCTTCATGACAATAGCTTGTAGGTATTGCATATATACATGATGCACTTGTAGAAACCAAGTTAGGAAAATAATGTCCTATACATTCAATTTGACATTATCTAAGTATATGAGAATTATAATTACCAACACCCATAAATCAGGCATGATATTGAGTTATATATGTATATAATAGAGTCTTACAAGATATAATGATAGCTAAGTATCTATCAAAGCTTTAGTATATACTCGGTTTGAAATTAGGAGTTAAATTGTGGAATGGGAAATTCATATAGTATTCTGTACCCTATTTCATTGCACCAACCGACCTTTTTTGTTGGAAATAACTCTAAAAATAGATAGCTCTCCTCGAATAAGTAGAAATCGGTATATAATATGTGAAATTCCGAGTTAAAATAACCAAGTTATGGTCGTTTTAAGTTAGACGAATTTTGACGAACTTATTAGAATATAATTTATAAGTTCATTCAAACTTCATAGAAATACTCATTATAGTTATTTCTTTTGATTAGGAGACTTGGGAGACGGACTAGACCTTCTCGAGGACTATTATGATTAAGTGGATTTTCACGTCATGGCAATGTGAGTTCATTATCTTTAAATTATATGCTTGTGATTGTGCTTGTAATGTTAATGGCATTAGATTTAGGGCAAGATAAAAATTTGACTTTGTGTATAAGATTTCTACATGGGTGAATTGATGATAAGAACATCGAAATGAGCTTGTTGTAAATATTTGCATGACTTAGTATATAATTGAAGTGTCTGCAATATCTATGATCACCCATAAATTGTTAAATTAATATGCCATTATCTTATAATCAACTTGGCCATGCATACCATATGTGAGTCACATTGCATAGGTTATTATACCTTTACGGGAAAAAGGTATAATTGCTGGGCAACAGGGGACCTGTAAACTCGAATGTTGGCGTAATGGCCGAAAATTGAAATGTTGGCGTAAGGGCTAAAATTAAAAATGTGTGTGGTAGGCACCTATATTAACCACAATATAAATGATAAAAATTTAAATCTATGTTCGTATGGGTCTGAAACACCTAACCTCGAATGGAAGGCATAAATCCATTCAACATAAGATTTCCGGACGGTTTTATGTATTGTATGCTCACGTGTTTGTACATTTCATATGGTTGTTAATATAACTTATCTGTTACATATTGCTTGTTGAGTTTAATTTTGGAAGTGGAACTCACTAAGCTCGTAAGCTTATACCCCCATAATTTCCTGTTACAGTATGAATATTTATGGCTTTTTGAGAGGCTACATTCCTCAGGTACGGCTTTTGGAACTTAAAGAGCTTTTTGAAGAAGTCAAGACCTAGATATAGGTATAGACTTTAGTTGAATCTCCTAAATCGATATATGTAATGGTTGTTGCAAGAGACTTTTGAGAACTTGAGAACTCTTAATATTTTGTCGGGGGTATACCCCTTAGATCATGTAATAGATTAAATCTGGATATAACTGTTCTGATTTACATTCTTATTGCTATGTATGTCTCCTTAAGCTATTTCGATTCAAAGTATGGCTCCCTATATGATGACGTAAGCCTTGCACCTGGTGTTTAAACTCATGAAGTGACTAAGGTTGTTATACTTGAGTTTAGATATCGAGTGTGGCGGATGTCACATTTAGGGTACTCTTTGGGGCCTAACAGCAAGTAATGATCATTGAGGTCTTTTTGAGAGCAATTTTGAAATTTGGCCTAACTGTGTCTCCAAATTATGAATATTAGCATAATGATTTCTTAATACAGTGTCAATGCTTTGTTGCTTTAACTTAGATGCCTTAATGAACCGAGGAATAAGTTCCTCCAAATACACTAATTTTAGATTTGACATAGATGATCCTTAAGCTTGTTTTTGAAAATTTGTGGATGAAAATTGGGATTTTGAAAATAGTTGTTACTCCACCTAAAATTTGGATGGTTCTTCCAACTAGGGTTGTAAGTATTGTCGAAAGGATTATTTTTTGTAAACCCCTAAATTTTTGAAATTAGTTTAAGCCTAAAACCCTAACCGGAAGTCAACCGGAGCTCTAAAGGTCAACAAAACCCTAGTTAGACGTAATAGCTCAAAGGCCGGCACTCCCAAATAAGAAACTCGGTGAGAATAAGTAGAAGTTTAGAATGTATAATAGTGCGAATTATCTAAGGCAACATAAAAAGATTAGATTAGTGAAACTGCAACTCGTTTCGAACCCGATCGGACATGATTCTTGAAAAACGTGTTCGGAACCCGGAATAGTAAAAATATTCCAAATACACCGTTAGTCTCGTAAAAATACAAGGTTTTCAAAATATAATTTCGTAATTTTTCGGTAAGTAAAAATAACAGATATCGCATTTATATGAGTATTTTTTACTACGGTACTTTATTAGTCATATCTACTTTACATTACACTATTCATTACTATTCTACACTATTCTTTTATCTCTACTTTTTCTTACACCTACTCTTACACACTCCATAACCTATAATTCTTACTTTTTATCTTTCCAATAACTTTATTTCACATCTACCTTACATATTACATCTTTTATTTAACAAAAAGTCAAAAAAAATAAAATCACTCCCCCCTCTCTCTATCTCCTCAATTTTGTTTCAATTTTTATTTATTTTAATCACACAAAAATCACTCTACATTTTCCTATAAATACCCTCCTCCTCTTTCACTTCTTTCACACATTCACTACCCACAAATTCTATACTAAAACTCTCTCAGATTCTCCTCTCAAAACTCTTTCCAACTACCATCCCAAAACTCTCTCAAAATAATTCTAAACAACTTCTACCTACAACAAAAACCCATAACCACATACTACTACTAAAATCTTCATTAGGTAACCATCTTCTATTATTTTCTTTCTTCTCATGTCATGTAACTTTACATGACCATAGTGTGAGTTTCCAAAGACTAAATGTTATGGAAGCTACATTATGTTCATGTGTTGTTCTTGTTTATAAAAATCTATTTATGTTTATGTTATTATTTTGTTCATATTATTGTTACTATATAATCTAATATTATTATCTATATATATACATATTCTTTAGAGCATATAAGCTCACTTGCAATTTATTTATTTTATGCAACACAATTTATTTATTTATTCCATTGTAATTTATTTACTTATTCCTTGTTACTTTAAGACTAGTCTCTAGTCTTAGACTTGTTCTCATCAAGTCAAAACAAGTTTTTCTTTCTTTTATTTTTATTTTTGGGACTAGTCTACTTCTTAGTCCCGGGAGCCTTGAAAAAGCTAAGACTTCAATAGTTGACTTTATTACTTATGTTATTTTACTTGCTATTATTTTCTCATGATTCATGTTCATTTAAGTTGTTGTCCAAAGTTTCAAGTTCTAAAAATAATTGACAAAAAGGAGATTTTGACACTTAGAAATAAGTTTATGTAAAATAGAAAATCTATGGTTTGAAAACAAAAATAAAGTTATATCTTTTCAAGTTACAAGAAGAAACCACTAAGATTTTAGAAACTACTTTTACTATGAAAAGTTTCTTAAGTCACATATTGTTCCACTTTGTTTTTATAAATAAAATAATTTTTTATGTAAGGATGATTTCTATGAAAAACATAAAACATGAGGAAAGGGTGAGAATTTTTCAAATAAAGATTTTTGCAAACAAATAGACAAAAGAATTGGTACAAGAAAAATAAATAGGAGAATAGTGTATTTTCTAAAAAAAAAAACTTCAAAATAGTATTAGTATAGAAAACTTAGAGGAAGAAAATTTACTTTCAAAAAGTTACTTGGATATATATATATATATAAGCCAATAAAACATTTTTGTAAAACAAAAGAAACAAAATATTCAACAAAAATGAATTCTTGTAACCTATATTTTTCTAAAAACTCCAAAAACCAACATGATTTTATTTGAGCAACATGAATGGACAACAAACACTTGAGCATGAATAAATATGAGCTAAGTAACCATAAAAGGAGAATTTTTCAACTATATATATAACTAAGTATTTATCAAACAAATTTTGATTTCTTGAACCAAAGTTGTTTTGTGTTGGAAAAATCCGTGGTGAATTTTGTCGCCACTGTTTTGAAGTCTATATGACCTTGTTTGTTAAAAATAATTTTAGAAATGGGTAGATCTTTTCGAGTAGGTAGAAATCAGTATATTATATGCGCGATTCCGAGTTAAAATGACCAAGTTATGACCATTTTAAGTTGGAACATTCTTTTATACGAACTTTAACGTTCTTTTGACATTGTTTTGTCAAAATTCAAGAAAATCATCAAGAAATACTCACTATGGGTATTTTCTTTGGCTAAGTGACTCCGAGGAAGGATACCTATATCTCGAAGATTATTTCGATTAAGGGGAGTGTGTGAGTGACTCATCCGCGTAGAGGAATAGTCGACATGGCATCGTGAGTTTATTTCCTTTAAATGCTATACTTGTTGTGCTTGTAATTTAGTTGCATTAGAAGCTAGGAAAAGATAAATGGATATGTATGTTAATAATTCTTTGAAAGAACTCTAAGAATACCGAGGCCAGAATTGATTTAAGATGGGTGTTGTAGTATATATATATATTTGCTTTGTATGAGATGCTTGATCACCATGAACTTGTTAATAATAATGTGACGATATTATAAATAAATGGATTCGTGCATACCACGAAGTGAGTCACATTGCATTTTCGGTTATTATCCTTGGGTGAGAAGGATAGTAAGCTCATGTCGAAAGCAACACTTGGCGGAAGATCCGAAAGCGATTGCTTGGTGGCGTTATGGAAAAAAGGAAATGCTTGGCGGGAGATCTGAAAGCAAGGCTCAATTCAAGTAGACTTCATGTGCTTGGCGATATTGATCGAAAGCATAAAACTTTTTATTAAAAACTACTTGTTTGAGGTTATGTATCACCAAACCCCGAATGGAGGGCGCAAATCCATTCAACATATAGTTCCCGGAAAACTATATGCCTTGTTTGCCCACGTGTATGTTGCATCTCATTTTTTGCTTAATTAACTTGTTTGAAACTTTTTTATAAGAAGTTATTTATGAAAATAATTCTCACTAAGCCTATTAGCTTATACCCCATAGATATCTTTTACAATTTCCCTATTTATGGTTAAGGCCACGAGGACCCTGTGGGCAGGCAATTTCTTTTTGGATAAAGGAAATTCTAGATGAAGTTTTGTATTAGAAATAATGTACAAATATCCATGTAATAGATTAGTGATCAAAGGGAAATGTCCCTAAGTTTGTAAAACCATTGATACGAGTGAATGATTTTAGATCTTTTCTTAATGTGTTATTTATATCTTAAGCTTCATAATTCCATATATGGTCCTCTAAAGTTGTGAAAGCACGCCTTACACTTAATATAAAAGCTTTGAGAATGGCTACGGTTGTCATACTTAAGCTTTCATATTGAGTGTGGCAGACTGTCACGTTTAGGGGTACCCATTGGGGCTTGACATTTTTAGAACCATTGAAATTTCCAACAAACTCTATACACTCAGTAGTCATACCTTAGAACTTTGCCCAAAATTGCTCTCAACCATATTGACTTAGCCATTACTTATGCTCAAACTGTCCATTTTCTTAGATAAGGCTTCTATTTTTTAAGTTAAATTTATCAAAACATCAATTCAAACACTTTTTTAGATTTCTCCTTCATAGCCTTACTAGATAACCATTGATAATGGTTATTGGTTGTATCTTCAAACAAACTTAAACACTCTTTAGGGGACTTGTTGCTAAGGCTTCCACCTGCTGCTGCATCAATAAGCTACCTAGTGTTTAGTTTAACCCATTATAGAAAGTTTGGACCTGAGTCATTCAGGGAATCCATAATGTGGGCATCTACCTAACAGCTCTTTTCATATTGAACTTCAGATTCCAACTGATTGAATGAAGCTATGTCAGCTCTGAGTTTGGCTGTTTCTAGTGGGTGGGAAATATTTTCTCATGAAGTGTTTTAGCTATCTACTACTAGGTAGTTATAGAACTTCTAAGTAGTTCATTTGTTGAACTTTATGTTCACAAAAGATTTTGATGAAAATAATTATTATACAATTAATTATTTAAATATCCTTAATTGTTTAAATGCTTAAAATATTTTTATATATATATGCTTTGTATTTGTTCTGTTGTTATTTAAGTTTTAACAGAACAAAAAGTTGAAGAAAACTCAAGACAAAGCTATCGAGCCCAAGCAGAAGAAATGTGGAGGCACTATTCATCAGATAAAGACAAAAGACTAAGTTTTGGGCAAAACTTGTAAAGTAAAGTGTTGAAGTTTTAGGCAAAACTATGAAGTCAAGAGTTGGAGTTTTGGGCAAAATCAAAAGTCAAGGGCTAGAGTTTTGGGCAAAATTTATAAAGTTAAGGGCTGAAGTTTAGGCCTCGACCTCAGACCTCGATTTCAAAAGTTTGGCCTTGGATAAAATTTATAAAGTTAAAGGCTGAAGCTTAGGACTCGGCCTCAGACCTCAACTTCAGAAAGTTTACCCTCGACTTTAGAAAGAAAAGAGCTATTGGAATGCATTTAATGGATGTGTCAGACACATTTAATGCTCTTTCACTACTTTTGACTTTTACAAGTTTTAAAACATTAAGTACATTAAACACAAGTATAGGTTGTCGGAAACTTTTTGATAATGGACAAATTTTTATCAAGATATAAATAGAATTTTCCTTTCCCTTGAATGAGAATAAATATATTTGATTTTTTAACGCACGGTAAAAATGAAAACAACGTTCTGTAAAATTTTTTTTTTTTTTTACTTGTGTTTTGTTCTTGTTCTCGTTAATTTTGAATTTTTTATAAGAGAACAATTAGTGCTTTGTTTTAAAATTTGTTTGATACACTCTAAACAAGAGTTTTTTAACACTGTTTAAAATTTATAAAAGTTAATTATCTGCTCGTTTAAGGAGCTCAGTTTGTAAAAGGAATTTGTAAAATTCCTAAAGTATTTTTGTTGTAAATCTGCTCAAGTAGGAGCGTTTCTTTGTAAAAGAAATTGTATATTTCCTTAAGAGCTTTTCAGTTTGTAAATTGCTTATATAGAGATGTTTGTAAAAAGTCATCAAATGAGGTATTTGTAAAAGAAGTCCTCGTAGAGGCAAAGTTACAAGTCCTCAATGGGAGGCATTTAAAGTCTGGTCTGGAGTTACCGGCATCATCCTAATTGCGATTAGGTGGGAAGTCTTTAGTGGAGGCAAAGAGAAGTCCTCAGGGGGCATTTAAAGTCTGCTCTGGAGTTACCAGCATGTCCTAATTACGATTAGGCGGAATCCTCAGTAGGAGGCATTTGAAGTCTGGTCGTTGTGACCAGCACAACACTTGATTTATCAAGTGGAAGTCCTTTGTGAAAAGCAATTGTAAAAGTCTATTGTGATAGGCATTGTCGTAATTCCTCGTCTAAGAGGTGTATTGATTTGAAATAATCAATTAGTGGTAAAAGTCCTCTTTGAGGCATTTGCACCGTAGAGAGTAGGCAGTGGGCTGAACTCCATGTTAAATCCTTGTATTGCTTCTTTTCCCTTTCTCTGTGCTTCTTATCCCTGTTTATTTGTTAATTAGTTTTAATTAGTTTATTCTGTTGCATCTATTTGTTTAAGTTTTTCTCTTGCTTATCTTAGTTAATTAATCTGAATTTAATAAAACAAAAAAAATTTTGTAATACTTAATTCCCCCCTCTTAAGTATTCCTTGTGTATTATTCCTAACACCATTGAGCTACTTCTTAGCATTACCTCTCAAGGAAAAAGGAAATAACCTGAGTTTAATAGCATCATCAGAGGCTTCATTAATCTGGTGTTCACAGATTTCTAGAAACTGTTATAGGCGGGTGTTTGGGTCCTCGTCTTGTAATCCATCAAATTGCACATTGTGGACCATTTGGATCACATTTGGTTTAATTCAAAATTGTTTGTTGCAACCTAGGCTTTGCTATACTAGTATTAGCCCCATCTAGGGTAGGTCTGCAAAATTCTAACATAGTCCTTGGTATATTACGGGGTCATTCTCTTCTTGAATCTCTCTCCACCATTCTCAGGATCTGTCATATTAGCCATGTTTTCCCAAAAAAAAAAAAAAAAATCCCGTTGTGCCCAAGGGCCCTGTGAGAGCCACTCACAGTGTCTTACGAAGACACAACAACATCACAACACTTAACTTGAACCTCCTCGAAACACTAAGCGAACAACGAGCAAAATAGAATGTATAAGTCATGGCTCTACCCAAACCAAGGAGGACAATGCACCCATACCCTTGCCAACGAGACATGATAAGGTCCCAACTATAAACCCTTAATTTTTAAGGTGTATTTGAGTTCAAATCCTAAACCGGAAAGTCAACCGAAAACCTTAAGTCAGCAATCTCTAGGAAACCCTAGCAGTTTAGATCTGGCTACCCCTTGTTCCTAACCTAAGAAGTTGAAATACGAGTGAGTGTAGATTGGTTTGTAATAATATTAGGATGCTTAAAAATATCATATTAGCAAATTTTTTACCTATTTAAAACCCGATCGGATGCAGACTATGAAAAGTGTGTCCCGGGGCTCAAGATATTAAAAATATGTTATTAGTACCATTAGACTCATAATTTCATAAGATTTTTAAATATATCAATTATAGAATTTTTTGGGTTATAAAAGTTACAGTTATAGCCTTTTATCGTATTTCTTTACTATCATTACTTTAATTGCCTAATCTACTTTTTGATTTCTAATCAACTATTCATCAAGTACCACTAACCATGACCTATTCTTATATCCTTACATCCTATTCTTATAATTTCATCATTTTTCTTACATTTACTTTTCCAATACATTTCATTACATAATATACTTTAAAAATTTGAATTTATTACACGAAATTGTCACACATCTCTCTCTCTCTCTCCATGGAACCGGCATCACCCCTTCTCTTTATCCTCTCAATTTGTTGTATTTTTTTCATTTTATTTAACAAACAAACCCTAATACTTTTCTATAAATACCCATTTATGCCTTCACCATTTCACTTTCTTTCTTTCTTCATTTTTACTTTGGAAAAAGTTACAAAACTCTCTCCTCCTCTCCTCTAAATGCCGTGAGCTCTCTCAACACACACACACTTTTGTTTTTCTTCAAGTTTCTTACTCCACACATCTAATAGGTAATATATCTACACTTACACCTCAAAACATGTAATGGCAAGATCATTCATGTGTGATTCCACTAAAAAAATTCCCATGAGCTTTAAGCTAGAGATGTAGAAACACTTGAACATGAGATCCTTGCCATCACAATGTTATGGATCTTGTTATTTATGTTGTTTTGTTATTATTTTGCTTTACTACTAAGTCATGTTGTTATTATTAATGTTTTGTGCATGTATTCATCATTTAACCATATTCACATAATGATCATAGTGTTCATGCATTTATGATAGTATAATAAACTAGATCTAGTGGTTTTGAGTTCATAAATACTTAGGTTTTTGTTTTATGCACATAAATAACTTGTAATAGCACGATAATAGTGGAAAATGTTAGAAAGTTTAAGATCTATTTTAGTTTCAACAAAAATAGATTTTTAAAATTCGGATAAAAAAGGAACCCTATTTAGAAAAACTATTTTTCAACTTCAAAATGAGTATTTACATAAAAATGAAAGGCCTAAGGAATAGGTATCATAAATGAGTGATCTTGATGAGTAAAGCTTAGATCTGCTAAGGAATATTTTCAAAACAAGGAAAAGTTTACAAAAGTTATGTTTCAATCCCAATAACAAACTTAAAATTCGTAATAAGGAAAGCTTGATATATGAAAACCTATTTTTCACCCCAAAACAAGATTTTTATTAAAGAAATGGAAGCCTTAAGGAGTAGGTTTGATTAGGAGATAGTTTTTGAAAGATTAAATGAGTTTTACAAAAGAAACAATCTCAAATGGAAATTTCAAAATTCGGATTTGAAATGATCACTATTTAAATACCTATTTCCAAATGCCAAAATGATGATTTTTATGGAAAAATAGAAGGCCTAGGGAATACATGTAATAAAGACCAAAATTTAACTAGGATCAATAAATTTAACAAAGTATAATCCTAAAATAAGGAAAGGTTTCAAAGAATAGATTAAACAATGTTTTCATTCCTTAAAAATTTTATAAAATTCATAATTTGGTAGACCACCTATTTAAACATCTAATTTCTAACTCCAAAATGAAGGATTTTATTAATATAATGAAGGTGTTGGGTATTTAGATCATCAAAGTTGAGTTTTGATAAAAGCAAGTGTGATTTTGCAAGAAGTAAAACTATTTTTCTTAAGTCTAGTAAATTCAAAAGTTTTGCAAAGAAAAAGTTTTCTAAAAGAATTCTTGATATCATATCATTGAGGGTATACATATAGATAGTTCATCTCATAACATTCATGACAATAGCTTGTAGGTATTGCATATACACATAATCCACTTGGTAGAAACAAAGTTAAGGAAATAGTGCCTTATACATCCTAACAAGCATTATCTAAGTACATAAGGAAATTGATTTACCAATACCCATGAATCATGCATGATATTGAGTTATGTGTGTATATAATAGAGTCTTACAAGATATAATGATAGCTAAGTATCTATCAAAGCTTTGGAATGATGCTTGGTTTGAAATTAGGAGTTGATTTGTGGGATAGGAATTTCGTATAGCATTCTGTACCCTACTACTCATGGACCAAACGACCTTGTTTGATGTAAATAACTCTAAAAATAGATAGCTTTAGTCAAATAGGTAGAAATCGATATATAATATGTGAAATTCTGAGTTAAAATGACCAATTTATGGTCGTTTTAATTTGGAATTTCCTCTTAGACGAACTTTGATGAACTTGTTAAAATAGAATTTATAAATTCATTCAAACTTCATAGAAATACTCATTGGAGTTATTTCTTTTGATTAGGAAACTTAGGAGATAGACTAGACCTTCCCGAGGACTATTACAATTAAGTGGATTTTCGCGCCATGGCAAAGTGAGTTTGCTATCTTCAAATTATATGCTTATGATTGTGCTTGTAATGATAGTGGCATTAGATTTAGGGCAAGAAAAAAATTGGAATGTGCATGTGAATTCAATGTGATTGAATTGATGATAAGAATATCGAAATGGAATTGTTGTAAATATTTGTATTATTTAGTATAGAATTGAAGTGTCTGCAATATCTATGATCGCTTATAAATCGTTAATTAATATGTCATGATCTTATAATCAAATTGACCATGTATACCATATGTTGAGTTACATTGCATTGTTATTATACCTTTATGGGAAAAAGGCATAATAGTTGGGCAACGAGGGGCCTGTAAACTCAAATGTTGGCGTAATGGCCGGAATTGGAATGGTAGTAGTATAGGCACTTGTATCAACTACAAAATTGTGAGTGGGTGGACACCTAAATCAACCACAATTCAAATGAGAAAAATTGAAATCTATGGTCGTATGGGCCTGAAACAGCTAACCTCAAATGAAGGGCGTAAATCCATTCAACATAAGACTCCCGAAAAGTCTTATGTATTGTATGCTCATGTGCTTGTGCATTTCATATGGTTGTTAATATAACTTGCCTGATATATATTCTTGTTGAAGTATTTAATTTGGAAGTGAAACTCACTAAGCTCGTGAGCTTATATCCCTATAGTTTCATGTTGTAGTATGATTATTTATGGCTATCCCCGAAATGCCACTTTCCGCAAGTATATCTTTTGGAATTTAAGAAGCTTTTTTGAAGAAGTAGGGACCTATGTGTGTGTGTGTTATTGTAAGAGACTTTTTTGGACCTAAGGACTCTTAATATTTTGACAGGGGTATACCCCTTAGATCATGTAATAGATTAATCTGGTTATAACTGTTATGATTTACATTCTTATCACAATAAATGTCTTCTTAAGCTATTTCGATTCAAAGTATGGTTTCCTATATGTTGAGCGTGAGCCTTACATCGGTGTTTAAACTCATGGAGTGACTAAGTTGTCATACTTCAGTTTAGATATCGAGTGTGGCGGACTGTTGCGTTTAGGGTACCCTTTGGGTCGTGACACCAACAAAGAGTGTGCCCTTGAAGAAATCAAGGATATGATGAGGAGGCTTTTAACCATTAAGGAAGGCTTTGGGAGCAAGCCCACTATTATGACTCTCCTAGGAAGACCCCTTCACAATTGAAGTCCAATTTGAAGTGCTCCTAAACAGAGCTCGGCTACCCACCTTGGAATCCTATGATAGAGCTACCAACTCTGAAGATCATATAGCAGTTCCAGTCCACCATGGCAATACATAATTTCTCGGATGCTCTATGGTGCAAGATTTTCCCTATTACCTTCTGAAGTGTAGCTCAAGTTTGGTTCAACAAGCTCGAAGCAAATAAGATTAGCTTGTTTGCTTAACTTAGCGACCTCTTCGTGACTCATTTTATGCTGAGAAAACCTTCGGAGAAGAATGCCTTCGACCTCTTCACTGTATGACAGTAGCAGAGCGAGCCCTGAGAGATTACTAAGCAAGATTTAACAAAGCGTGTCTAGAAATCCCAAACCTCAACTAGGGAGTGGCCTTAGAAGCTATCAAACAAGGAGTCCTCATAGATAGCTTGTTTTTTTACTACATCTTGAAGTGCCAGCTCACTACTCTTGAGCAAGTGAGAGCGCAACGCTTGAGCAAGTGAGAGAAAAGGCACAAAAATATATTCGCCAGGAGGATACCTAGGAGGAGAGAAACCAAAGTTAGAATCAAGCTACCCGTGCTGATACCAATTATCCTTAAGAAAAAGGGCATCAAAAAGACCACGCGACTTCAATAACTAATCTAATGCAAGATCATATCTCAAGGATAATGAAAAGCAAAAGCTCTTTCTAATGTACGATGAGTTTACTCCTTTAAAACTACTTGTGCATGGCGTATTTCTCGAAATAAGGAATTAAGGCTTGCTACTGCCACCACCTCCGATGAAGCCTATCCATAAATGAAAGGTCTCGAAGGAATATTGTAAGTATTGTTGTGATCGCAGCCATGACATGAAGAATTGTTGATAACTTAAAAGTGCCAAAGAAGATGCTATACAATGTGGTTCGTTCAAGCAATATATCGACTACGATACCAAACTTGAAACGCTTGCTCAGAAGCGTAGGACATATGAGCAACAAAAGGCAGTAGATAGATACCTAAGATAACTCGAATCAAGCTCGACTCAACCAAGAATGCCATGACAAAATCAACACCATTGTTGGTGGGCCCCTAATCTTGGCTAGGGCAGGACCCCTGTCAAGATCGAGTAAGTTTCGGTGAGTGATGAAACTAAAGCCTAAGAGAGCCAAGGTCAACACCAGCATTTCCTTCAACAACGAGCACTTTGAAGGGATTCAAACCTTGTACCAAGATGCTATGGTCATCTCTGCTTGCATATCGGGCTAGAAAGTTAATAGAATGTTGATTGACATTGGTAGCAACAACATCCTCTTTAATCGAGCTTATGAACAGATGAAGCACAAGATGAAGCCAAAATTAAGCCCTATGATCATGAATTGTATGGATTTGATAGTCAAACTATTCAGCTTCGAGAGATCATCACTTTACCCCTTCAGCTCGGTAAAGGACGCAATCTACGAGACACTAGATATATTTCCTAATGGTCGATTTTTGGTCCCTATAATGTTGTATTGGGAAGGGCCACTTAGTCTATCTTCGACATAGTCATCTCCTAGCCTTACCTAAAAGCTAAATTCCTCACCTCAATTGAGATAGGGGTATGTCAAAGGACCAAGAACAATCCAAAAAACTATACCTTAATGCTTCGAAGGGAGATTGCATATTCATCATAGATGTTGAGCTAGAGGATAAATCCAAGCTTTGAGGTGAATCAACCAAACCAATCAAGGATGTCGCCCTAGATGATGACCCTAAGCACACGACGAAAGTGGGGATATTAAAATCCCCTAACATAAGGGAAATTTTAATTGCATTCTTGCGAGCAAATAAAGATATCTTTCCATGGTCACCTTCTGACATAACGAGCGTCAACCTTGTCATGGTCACACATCAACTGAATTTTAATAAAGCCCAAAAGTCGATCCACTAAAAGATCAGGCAGTTTGTCCCATAACAATAGGCCTTTATTAAGGAAGAAATCGAAAAACTCCTTCAAGCTAGGTTTATTAGGGAAGAGAAACACCTCACTTGGTTAGCCAACGTTGTCTTGGTCTAGAAATCCAAAGGGAAATGGCAGATGTGTATAGACTACACCAACTCGAATAAGGCATGTCCAAAAGACTATTTCCAATACCTCAAATCGACCAGCTCATTAATGGCACCTTATAGCACAAACTGTTAAGTTTAATGGATGCCTTCTCAGGTTACAATAAGATCAAAACGGACGAAATAGATGAGGTTCACACCTCCTTTATCACATATTTTAGCATATATTGCTATAAAGTGATACCGTTTAGATTAAAGAATGTTGGAGTGACCTTCTCAAGTTTGGTTATTGAGATATTTAGACCTCAGATAGGCAGGAACATGAAAGTCTATGTGGATGATATGATCATAAAAAGTAGACAAGCGAAGGACAGTTTTAATGACCTCCTAGAGACCTTTGATCACCTCCGCTTCTACAAGTTGAAACTTAACCAATAGAGAGCATCTTTAGCACTTCATCCAAAAAATTTTTGGTTATGTCATGTCCCAAAGAGGGATTGAATCATATCCTGATAAGATTAAAGCATCTGGAGATGAGATCGCCTTCATCAATCAAGAAAAAACAATAACTCGCTTGAAGGATAACTTCTCTAAGTAGGTTCCTTCCTAAAAGCGCTAACAGATGCTCGGAATTCTTTAAGGTCCTTAAGAAACTAGATAAGTTTGAATGGATAGAAAAATCACAAGAAGCTCTCGATGAGCTCAAACATTTCCTAGTAGAGCCATCAGTGTTGTCAACCCCAGTCCCAAGCAAGGTTTTGTTCCTATACCTCGCGGTAAGTGATCAAGCTCTCTCATCAATGCTAGCCTAAGCAGAGGGAAGATAACATAGACCCATACACTACATTAGCCATAGCATCCAAAGAACAGAGCAGAGATACACAAAGTTAGAAAAGTTTGTGTTAGCGGTAGTAGTGTCAGCCCACCGTTTACAACCATACTTCTAAGCGTACCAAGTCACCGTCCTCATGATGTCTTACTGAGGTTAGTCCTCCGAAAACCCAATGGGTCCAAAAGAAAATATGCCATTGAACTTAGTGCATATAGGGTATAATACCAACCCTAAGATGCCATTAAGGTCTAAGTGCTTGTGGACTTTGTAGCCAAGTCCTTCGGTGAACTCGAAGATAGCAAAAGACTGCGTTAACTCTCCATATAGATGGATCCTCCACACTAGGAGGGAGTGGGGCCGGCTTGGTACTGGAGGACCTTACAGGGTCAAAATCTATTACGCCCTTACTTTCAGCTTCCCTGCAAGCAATAATGAAGTAAAGTATGAGGCCCTACTAGCAGGACTCAAGCTCATTGCAAGCATTAGCACAAAGATAGGAGACCTCAAAATCTTCTTAGATTCCCAATTTGTAGTCCAATAGGTCAAAGCTACCTAAAAGCAAAAAGTAAAGAAATGGCTGAATAGCTGGAGATCGTCCGATCTCTCACTAAAGAACTATCACTTGAGATATCGTCAAAATACCTAAAGCTGAAACTTGGAGGCTGACAAGCTCTCCAAGGTCACCTTCATGATAGCTCCCGATCTAAGCAATACAAGGGAAAAAGTATTCGTGGAATTTCTCTTGCAAAACCCACTATAAATAAAACCCGTGAAGTACTTGGGCTATAACAGACATCACCACCACCTAACTGGATAACACCAATAAAGAAATACCTGTCATGCCCCAACGGGTACTCTAAACGTGACAACCAGCCGTACACAATATTAAAACTTAAGAATGACTACCTCAATCACTTAAAAGCTTCCATATCGGTACAAGGTGTACATTCACATCAAAGGGAGACCAGTGAAGTAATGCATTTTAAGATATTGGCAGTGGAACATGCAAAATAACACTTAATATATTTCATTGAAATAAAAAGTCTTACAACTTCTAAGGGGCATTCCCCAGATAATTTCATAACGACATGGTCTTACTATGATAAATAACAAAAGCTAGAAGATTTTAGAAGAAATCTATACTAAGACTTCAAAACAGAGTTCCTCCAAAAGCTTCTCAAAATAAATATTCTACCCGTGATCAAGATGGTCTCGGGTGCAAAACGATAATCCTGCAATATCAACAGTCTATAGGGATATAAGCATAACTAGCTTAGTGAGATATTCCTTACGCAAAAGTACTCATAACAGGCAATCAATCAAGTTTATTAATCAAGCATATGAAATGCAACAACCATATGATCAAACATTACATACGACTATCCGGTTTCGTATGTATGATGGATTTACCCCTCCATCGGTGGTTAGGGAATGCTTTGAACTGGGCCCCAAATGACCTCCTTAAAAGTTGTGTGCATTTTAGGGTTCCAACGAACCGTACTACTAGTCCCCGGGCTTTCCTTACCCAAAGCGATTGATCCGACTTGGCTACAACTTGAGGTCGTATTCCCCGAACATCCTAACCCTCAAGATGTAGCTAGGCAGCTTATCTTTCCGGTCCCACGCTAAGGAGTAGTAGCAAAATTTCGAAATGATATTCTAAGTGATATGCATGAGTAATTTATTAAATGGGGATCCCAATATGACATTAATTTCTTTAAAGCGATCAAGCAATAATTACCCACATAGCAATACATACATAGAAACAATTATATCAATCATAAATCGGGTTCAATATAATTATCGTTCATTGATCGCATATAACCATTCACATACATAATTCCCATGATATCCCACATGCATATCAATTTTATCTTTTCCTAACATCTAGTGCTCTATTCTACAAGCACACACGCGAATACATAAACGTAAAGGAAACTCACTCGTCCATAGCGATCTTCTATGAGTCGAAGTAATCTTCGGGGAAGAGAAGATCTTGGTCCTCAACACCTAAACAAAAGAAATACCTGAAGTGAGTATTTCATCTAAGATCTACTCAATTTCTCTAATTCTATCTTATTGAATTCGTCAAAAATCGTATGAATGGAAATCCCAACTTAAAATGGCCATAACTTGCTCATTTTAAATTGGAATTTCGCATATTATATACCGATTTTTACCTACTCAAAAATATCTAACCATTTCTAAGGTCATTTTTATCAAAAGAAGTCATTTGGGTCTCGGAATAGTAACATACAGAATTGATACGAAATCCAAGATTTCAAAACTAGAGTTTTGAACTTTTCTTCATGCAAGGGCTCTTGTACAAAAATATAGATATTTTGTATGGTCGAAAAATCCTTTGAATATATATATATATATATATAGACTCAAACTATAAGATCATTGATATTATTTAGTGGTGTTGTCTCAACAATGATTTTGCAAAATAATATGTCTTAAAAGTGAGATTATGAAAAAGACTTGAAAAGAAATTTCTTTTTAGTTTTTTTGGGAAAATTTTCCTAAATTATCATAAGTGAGTATTTCCTTCTTTTAACTCCATTCATAGTTTTGACAATAATTAAATTTTCAAAAACTAATTTTAATCTTTTAAGATTCCCATAACTTTATTTCTAGTGGTTTGGAAAAATGTAGTTTTTCTAAACATTTCTTGGTTATGTGTTCTAAAGTTTGATACACTTAAATAATATCAATGATCTTATAAGTTATATATTACTTTTATTTCCTAAGTAAAGCATATCTTTAGAAAGGTTATTCTTTGATAATATTGTAAAACTTATCTAAACCTTAGTATATTGATGAAAACTTTACATATGAGTTAAAGAAAACTTTTGGTTAAATAAATAATTAAGGTTAATGAATCTTTCTTATTTCATTGGTTTGAAAAGAGAGTTTGTGATAACTTTATTTTATGTATTCATTGATAAAATCCCATATAGTATTATTACTAAAACTTGAGCTAAACTTATCTAACTTTAGAAAATATTTGTTAAGATAAAACTTTAAGTTTTTATGGAAGAATGGTTCCTTATGTGACAAAATTTATTTTTAAAGAGAGTTCTTATTTTTATTACTTGAGAAAACTCATTTCCATTATGGTTGAGATAATATCAACATGTTCATGCATGAATGAGAATATGTAACTATGAGAAATATAATAAAAACAACATAATAAGATAAATGTAATAAGAGCATAAAAGTAAAGTCAAGTATTGGGAACCTTAGCTTCATCAAGGTATCCCGGGACTAAGAATAGACTAGTCCCAAAAAAGAAAGGAAAAGAAAGAAAGAAAATTGTTTTGACTTGATATGGACAAGTCTAAGACTAGAAAGACTAGTCTTAATAATAGCATGAAATAAATAAATTGCATAACTTGGAAGTAAATAAATAACAAATAAGCTTATATGCTCTAAAGAAAATATATATATATATATGCACAATACTATATAGAAGTTTATTAGAATAAATAATAATAACAATAATAACAACAATATAATAACAACTTAATAAAAGACATGAACAAAAACAAAACATGAACATATTGTTGCTTCTTTAAGAAACATACACTAAGCTCATGTTAAGTTAAACGAACATGATGAGTGAATAAGATAAATTTTTACCTAAGGTTTATGTGTTTGTTGAAGTGGAAAAGAATGGATTGTAGTGTTACGTGGGAATTGGTTTTATGGAGAAAAGAGACAACTTGGGAGAGATTTTGAGAGAGGGATTTTATGGAGTGATTTTGGTAGAGTTTTAGTAGAAAATGAATTTGTGAAAGAATGAAGGAGGAAGAGGGTATTTATAGAGTTTTGGAGTGGAAATTAGATGTAATTAAATAAAATAGAAAAGAAAAATAAATTGATGGATAGGAAAGAGGGGAGGCACCGGTTTGGCTTTGTAAAGGGGAAGAAATGATTTATTTTGTTTGTTTTCGTAATAAAAGAAGTAATGTGTAAAGTGTGATATGATTAAAGTTGTATGGGGAAGGTAAATTGTAAGGTATAGGTATGGTAGTGTGTAAGAATAGAGTGTAAGAAAAAGTAAAGATAAATTAATAGTAATGAATAGTAGAAAAGTACTATGAATAGTAGACTAGACAATTAAAATATCGGTAGTAAAGATAATACACGTAAATAAGCTATATCTGATTTTTTAGTTACCGAAAAAATTCTAAAACTGATATTTTTGAAATCTTTATATTTTTACGAGTCTACTGGTATTGTCAGAATATTTTCATTATCCCGTGCACCGGGGCACGGTTTTTGGAAACTAATCCCGTTAAGATTCGAAAGACGTTAGAAAATTATAAATTTGATATTTTTAAGCTTTTCTATTATTACGAATCATATTCCATAGTTATCTCAATTTCCTTTTCTAAGGTTTAAGAACACATGATTGCCGGATCTAGATTCACTAGACTAAATATAGAACCAGGTTAACTTTAGGGTTCCGGTTTGACTTCCAGTTCTTAAGGTTTGGTTATATTATCGAAAAATCTAGAGGCTTACAATACCTCAGGGATGGCACCTTGTACTCAGATAGCGCCGAGTCAAAAAAATGGATGTTAAACGTAGCTAACTATACTCTGATCAATGAAGTGATGTACAAAAGGTGTTTTAGCTTCCCTCTACTCTGATGCTTGCATTCCGAGGAAAGACAACAAGTCTTGGGAGACATCTATGCAAGCAAATGCAATAACTATGTCGAAACCCAGTCACTGCATACCTGGGTTGTGCAAGCTGGATACTTTTGGTTGACAATGCAAATTGATGCTAGGGAGTTCATGTAGCGATGTCAAAGAATTGCCCCTATTGAACACTCTACTAGTACAAATTTGCTATGCCTCGTGAGTCCATGTGTAAGCCCCAGAAAATTTCAGTAAATAATTTTAATATGAACTTCGAAAATAAACCCTAAAAATCACTCCAAATTAAATCTGAACTTCAACTAGTCCTAAATCACGAACGAATCCAGAAATTTCAGAATCTTGAGAAAAATAAGAATCCTTAAAAACAAAATAAAACTTAACATACTTCAATTCCAAAACCACTACGTACGACAAATTCTATACGTAACTCCGACTTATAAAATCGGGTAATATAAAGCCCAAAAACAAATTATTAAAAAGTAAATAATGATTAACCTTCGGAAATAAAACTCAATTCAAAGAATTCTGAAAACATCGAGAGATATTAAATACTTACAAAAATCAAATTTAAAATAAATTTGTCAAATCAAATATGTTGTATAAACAAAAATATCAGTTTCCAAATTGACAAAGATCTAAACCGAAAATCACCCGGAAACCCTAAGTGGAATACAGTAGTTTTAGTCCGGCAATCTAGCGCCCTTAACCCTAGAGGCCGAGGTGTAGTTTAAGTGTGGAGAATAACTCGTATTAATATAAGTTCGCTTAAAAATATCATATTAGTAAATTTTTGACCTATTTCGAACCCGTTCGGATACAGACTTCGAAAAGCGTATCTCGGGGCTCGAGATATCAAAAATATACCATTAGTACCGTTAGACTCGTAATTTCTAAGATTTCTAAATATATCGGTTACATAATTTTTCGGGTTATAAAATTACGGTTATAACTTTTATCGTATTTTCATTACTACCGGTAATTAATTAGTCTTTTGCACTATTCACTTTTATTTCATTACACAATTTTATTATTCTTTTAAACCCTTATATATTTAGATAAATATTTTATATAATATAGAAAATTTTGTTTTTCTAAAATTTAGTTCGTTTCGGGCTTATACGGGATCAGATTCTGTTTAAGACCCGATACTAAAAATAAAATAAATTAATTTAATAATTAAAAAATATTTGAAAAATATTTTTATTTTCATAAAATAATTTCTTAGGATTTTTCGGGTTATAAAAATATATTTATAGCTCATATTTGCGTATTTTAATCATACCGGTAACATATTTGTTAAAATACTAAAATAATGCAAATAATTATTTAATTTTATTTATGAAAATTCTGCCACTTATTTAAAGATATTTTTCCTAATTTTATTTTGTATTTTTCTTAATAAAAAGTACTTTTTCCAACCCATACTTCAAGTACACCTTTCACACATCACATCTTTTTCACTTCAATCTTTCTACACTCTATCCCACACTTCATGGCAGGTTTTTCCCTTCTTTTGGCTTCCATTGTCCTTTAATTTACTCCTATTTTGACTAAAATAAATATATTTCAATCCTTCTTCAAAAAGCTACACATACCATTAATTACTAGGGGTGTGCATGATACGGTTCGGTTTGTATCTCGAACCGAACCGCACCATAATTTACGGTTTGATTTTTTTTTTAAATTCGAATCTAACTATAGGGTTCGATTCATAATTTTTTCGAACTGAAAAAAAAAGATCCGATACGGTTCGGTTTGCGGTTCGAACCTTTTTTTCATAAAATAAAAAATATATTCTATCGAAAAAGTTCAATTACATATTTCTTATCACTAATGCAAATATAAACAATAATATTTAAAATTAATCATTTATCAAATAAACATGTAAAACTTATAGGAAGGAAAAGATTTCATCCATTATAAAATTATAACTATGACTAGTCTTATTTTTTTGAATTATCTTGAAATATAATGATATACTAGACTTTATCTCAATAGAAGACATAAAATGTAATTCGTTGTATGCTTCTAACTAACATATTACCAATTATATAAATCAATAAGTAAATAAATAATAGAACTAGATTAATTAGTAAGACAAATGGAAAAGAAATATGCAGAAGTTAGAATACTAGAGGTTAAATTCTAAAATCTACCTTACTTGTTGATAACATAACAATTAAAACATATTATAAAAAATCTAATTTTATTCTAATGAATAACACATATCTAAGTAAAAAAAATTTACAACAATTAATTTTTTTAAGTTAGAATTCTAGAGTTTAAATTCTAAAATCTATCTTACTTATAGATAACATAATAATTGAAACATATTATGAAAATCTAATTTTATTCTAATGACTAACACATATTTAAGTAAAAAATTTTAAGAACAATTAATTTATTTTAAAAAATTAATTGTTTTTAAAATTTGTGACATAGATATATACCATTAATAAAACAATTAAGAGTAAAAATAATATGTTTAATTTTTTTAATATATAAAACGGTTCGGTTAGGTTCATGGTCCCGAACCGAACCGCAAACCGTTTACTCTTCAATGAACCGAACCGTTTCCAAAAAGAACAAAAATTTCGGTTCGGTTCGGTCCAGTTCTGTTCACGGTTCGATTGGTTTTTTTGCACAGCCCTATTAATTACTCAATTCAATTTCAAGTCAAAATTCAACAAATTCCCTCTCTCTCTCCCCCTCTCATTCACGTGCAGCCCCTCCCCCAAAATCTACCTTGTTTTATTTTTTTTTCTTTCATTCATTTAATACACTCGTTCTCTCTCTTTCATTTACACTTCTTTCCCTTTTTCATTCCTTAACTTTTTCTCTCTCTTTTTCTTCTCTTTCTTTCTTCATTTTGCTATTGTTCTTACAAGAAACCAAGTTGTCCCTAATTCTTTTATGAGCTCCCACACATATTTCTTGAAGATTTTTAAGTAAACTTTCTTCTTAAAGCTTCCATAGGTGATATAAGTAAAATATAGTAAGAGTTTCATGCATCAAATGACATTCCATAAGCTTAAAAGCTAAGGATGATGATGCCAAAATGAAACACTCCTCTTCTCTATGATTATTATCTTTTATCATTATTATTTTCTTGTTAAAAGTAGTTTTATTTTGTAGATATAACTTTTTGTAGCTTTGATTTTCGTTTATGCCATAGATCTTGTTATTTGAGTTATTATTTTTGTTATTGTTTATGATTTATGCATATATTCATCATCTAGTCATGATTTACATGACTATCATAATGTTCATGCACTTATAACTAGTTTAGAAGACTAGATTTAGTACTTTCGTTTCATGCTCTTAGATAACTTGTAATAACTTAATGATGGTAGAAAAGTGTTAGAAGCTCAAGATCTATATTAGTTACAACCAAAATATCTTTTGAAAATTCGGATGAAAAATGAACCATATTTAGAAAAGTTATTTTTCAACTTCAAAATATGTATTTTTCATTTAAAATGAGGGCTTAGGGAATAGATAACATAAATGAATGATTTTTAAGAGTAAAGTTTAGATCTATGAGTTTATAGTTTACTACCATGCATTTGTTTTATGTTTATGTTCATATTAAGTGTAGATCTTGGTTTTGAACTCAAACAAAAATTGTGAAATTCGTATTTTAGTAAGACCCCTATTTAAAAACCACTTTCCAAGTGTTAAAATGAAATTTTTACTTAAGATAATGAAGGCTTAATGTATGTATATCATCAAGACTTCTTTTTATTAGAATCAAAGATAATTTTCAAAAGTTATTTTCAAAATAAAAATCTTATTTCCAGATTTAGGCCAAGGCATATTTTAAAAACATGTTTTCCAACTAAAAAATGAAGTTTTTATTCAAGATATGGAAAGCTCTTAAGGTAGGATATGTAAGGAATGGATTTTATAAGTTTAGATAGATTTTATCAAAA
The DNA here is from genome assembly GCA_024138025.1 of Combretum micranthum. Classification (NCBI taxonomy): domain Eukaryota; kingdom Viridiplantae; phylum Streptophyta; class Magnoliopsida; order Myrtales; family Combretaceae; genus Combretum; species Combretum micranthum. Next base: position 210,229 of record JAMXBD010002052.1, on the reverse strand, counting down.
GATATGTCCAAAAATAAATTTGGTAAATTCGGATCTTGACCAAGACCGGTTTTGAAAACCCATTTATCAACTCCACAACTCATGTTTTATGTGAAAAATGAAGGGTATAGGTAATAGGTATCATTAAGTAGTGATTTTTACAAGTTGGAATGAGTTTTGATAAGATTAATGTGTAAAACAAGAAGTAGAATCAAGATGAAAAATTTTGAGTTAGTGGTCAACTTGAAAATTCGTAACTGTGGATGATGCCCATGAAAACACCTATTATCCAAGCTCAAAATAAAAGCTTTATGTAATGAATGGAGCCCTTAAGTAATAGGTATCATAAAGTCTTAGATTTTAACGCATTAAACAAGTTTTTCCCAAATGAATCATTCGAAAAGTGGATTTTCTAAAATTCGGATTTTTGAGTAAATCCTATTTGAAAACATATTTACAAAGTGTAAAATGCAAATTTTTATGAAAAAATGAAGTCCTTAGTGGTTATGTATCGTTGTCTAAATATCAAATGATTTTTACTTAAAGGAATCACTCAAAAACTAATTTTTACAAAATTCAGATTTTGGAATCAACTCTACTTGAAGACATATTTGCAAAGTGTAAAATAGAAATTTTTGTGTAGAAATGAAGGTCATAAGTAATAGATATAATGAAGACTCAATTTCAACAAAGATAATTATATTTTCTTAAGAAATAAATCCAAAACAAATGGAAATGATCAAGTTAGGAAATTAGTTTTCTTAAAAGTAAATAGCCATGGAGTCTTACAAATAAGAAGTTTCTAAAATTTGTTTTAGCAAATATTGTCAAAAGCATGTATACATCAAACTCATCTCATGTCATTCATGTTAGGAAATCATTCATGTTGCATGTATAGCTAATCTCTATAGTAGGAACATTTCAAACATTTACAAAACTATTTTTCGGAATCGAAGTTTGCTACTGTTCTGATCTGATCCGACCTTTTCGAAGCTTCAAATTTTTCAAAATTTGAAAATAATATTAGAATTAGGTAGATATTTCGAAGTAGATAGAAATCGATATATAATTTGTGAAATTCCGAATTAAAATGACCAAGTTATGGCCGTTTTAAGTTGGAATTCCCGCTTAGGACGAGAATTACGAATTTGACAATTTGTATAAGATAGTTTGGATTAGTTAAGTGATGAAATACTTATTAGAGTATTTCTTCCTTTTTTTTTAGGTAATCCTGAAATCAACGATTCCCTACCACCGGATTACTTTTACTAAGAGACCGGTGATCCAATGGCCGAATGAGTCTTCTTCTTATTTTATTACCTTGTTTGTGCTTGTAGCTAGTTTCATTAGAATTATAGGAACAAGCTAAAAATCAATATGAATGGGGATGGGATATATAATGAGAATGTGATGAATGTATGCCAAAGAATACTAAAGCATATCGAAACCACGATTCGATTGGATAACTGCACTGTTCATATTATTTCTGTTATGTGTATGATATTGTTTGGTCACTCTAAAGAATGTATGAATATTTTGACCTAAGCAAAAATTAAATTGGTCATGCATCGCATCAGATGTTGCATTTGGTAGCGTGCTACTCCTACACAGGTCGATCGGTATGGTCCGATGATGACTCGTTTGGATAACGAGACCGGTGCCACAGCTCATTCATGGGAACTAAGGCGTATCGGGGATGCATTCCATGGGTGAGCCTAGCTAAGTCGAGTGCTATGAGCCGAGGGCTTGGGGACTAGCAGCGGTCATGTAGACTTTCAATACCATCCCTAACCCAAGATACGGAGGGCGTAAATCCGTTCTGTGTGTGTGTTTCGGATACCTATACATAATTGTTTGCTCATGTGTTTGTTCATGCATAGCATATGGTTGATTATAACTTACTTGTTATGGTGGAATTAAGGGAATTCTCACTAAGCTAGTGTAGCTTATACCCCAATAGATGTTTGAATAAACAGGTTATCTCAAGAATGCTAAGTGGAGACCGAGATGGTTGGAGCCGAGAATGACTATGGAATCCGGCAAGGAATAAGGACGCTTGAAGTTATTAGCTAGGTTTTATGATTTTCCTTGTAATAGTTTTATGTTGTAGAATCTTTTGATGATTGTAATTGAAGTATAATTTTTTGTATTTAAAGTATAGTAAATCAAATTTCCTTTACATTGTTACTTAAGTTATATCAACATAAAATGTATCACTCCGATGAGTCTCCTCCATGTGTTAGACGCCTTGTACATAGTATGGAAGCCTTAGCGTGACTTGGGTGGTCATTCTTAGGCTTTAATATTATGTACGGCGGACTGCCACGTTTAGGGTACCCTTCGGGGCGTGACACCATGGCCATTCGCTATGTGAGGATTCGAAAGGCAAGACTCAATTCGTTTCGCAAACAGTAAAGATCTCCTCGCTTGTTATGGGTCGAGGAGCTATGGTAGCAACCTCCCCTTAACCTTCTGGACGAGCAGCACCAACCTCTTTACCCTAGTTGCCTGCCTAGGGCTTAACTACAAGCACAACCCTAGGGACCACAAGCCCCTGAGCCTGCTGATTCGGTCCTTGGGTCATATTTCAAGGAACGCCTTTGTGCTACTAGACCCTCCGCACCTCATCAACAGTGACACCATCAACTTGATTTGCGATAGTAGTACACTCGTCAACCTCGGCTACACTTCTACCTTCACCTTCTTTCCCCTCTTCCTCTTCATCCTTCTTAAATGCACCTCTTAGTTGTGCTAGGAATAACCTGGCCATCCTTAAAGTAAGCCACTTGAGACTACAAAAAAGAAAGCCTACAGTTACATGATAAGCAAAAGAAAAAAAAGGAAGTCAACAATGAATACGAGAAAGAGACCTAATAGGAGAGAACTTTATTTCAGGCTATAATTTTTTGCACTCAGTTCATTTAAACTCATAGTAAACTCCTTCACATGAAAGGACAAGTTGTCCTTTTCTTACCTCATACCCTTCCACTTATTCTCTAAATTAGCAATTGTGGCCTTACGAGAGGACTACGCTCATAAACCCTCGCCAACCTCACGCTAGGTATGAATAGACGCCAGCTCAGCGTGCTAAATTAGTTATTGCCTCTCTCCATCAGCTCAATAACACTGCTTTGCAACCGTACCCTCTTCTGCCTCTCTTCAGAAACCACCCCTCCAACTTGGTAACACAAGCCTTCAACTGCTCTAGATCCTCATCCACTTGTCAAGGAAATGTTAAGTTAACGAGGCTGACAAGATATTAAAAAAAAAAAAGTAAAGGGTAGTACGATTCATAGTACCTTAACTAGACCGAGCATATCTTGTAACTTTGAAAAGAATCGCCATCTCTTGCGATAATAGAAAACATATAAAGAAAAAGGAAAAAAAAGGAAAAAGAGAGAAGAGAACAAACAAAGGGAAAGATAGCAAAAACACAACTATACCTCATATAACTTGTGAGCTGAGAAGTCGAAAACTTCATCCCTTGACGTCAGGTCATTGAAAAGCGTTTTCACCCTACCCCTATCCTCCATTGTGATGAGGTCCTCAAACATTCGCCAGTCCATAGCAACTTTGTTCCACTTAAGAGCCCTACCCCTTATAAAGTCAATTGGAGCACCAAGGGCAGCTTCGACCCTCGATGGCTCACGCCCAATGGAGGTAGTGGCAATAGGAGAATAATGAGGTTGACTTTGCACTTTGGGTGACTAAGGACGAAGCAGAGTATACACAATTTGCAAACTAGGGTTACCTGCAGGAACCTCCACAACACCTTGCTCACACCTTTGTGGGCTCGACAATACCTCGGCACGCACCTCCTCAGTAATAGGAGCGGGTTCATCTTGCCTTCAACCTCAACAACTCGTCTCTTTACAAGCACCTTTCTCTTGAAATTACCCTTCTTCCTCTTCTTAGTTGAAGCATTGGAAGGAGCTCGGACATATCAATCATCTCCATTGGTACCTTTGCAAAAACACCAAAGAAAATGTCAGTAACGACAAAATTATGAAGTCTATCTAGTCAAACCCACCTATGAAGAAAAGAAGAAAAATGCAACAACTAACCAGAGCCTTCTATGCTGAGAGCTTAACGATACAACCTCCAAAGGGGAAAGGGGGAGGGGGGAGGGGGAGGGGGGGAAGAGAGAGAGAGGAGCCATGCCCACAAAATGGGACCATACCTCATGGGGGAGCATCCCTCTCTCCCTCATAAATAAGCGCATCCTTCATAAAATCTCTCACTATAAGAGAGCATTGTAAGGCCCCTTACCTCGCTCCTCCATCACCTACTCCAGCATCCTCAACCTTTTGGTGTTGTTCGGCATCAGCTTCACAAGTTTCTTACTTTGGATGGGCTCGCACCAATCCACTCAGAAGTCGAACCCACGTTGCATAACCTTCTTCAGCTTAACTATCCAAAACTTGCCTTTCCAGTCGCGCCCATTTAAGCTGGTGAGGCTAGTAAAAAGTTGAGGACTTATGGGCTATTGCCAAGATACTACCATCCCTTTGATGACCTTTTATACAAAAAATACTAGCAAAACAAGGTCGAGGTGGGCCATAACATCCCGCTATAGCAGACAGCCTCAAAGGCCACCAAGATTTGCTAAGCTTTATGTAGCTGTTGAGAAGGGCATAATTGATTGTAGTTGAAAAACTCTTTTTTGAACAGGGAAAGGGCATCTTTAAGCCAAACTGAAATACCTTACTATACAGAGCAAACCTCCAGCCATCAAGAAAGCAAACTCGATCTAAGATCAAAGGCATTGCAACATCCCATTCCTAAGGCACTCCCTCACATCTTTTTTCGATGAATTGACTGGAAGGCACTCTCTATGAGAGTGCAATAAATCTCGTCAAGACCATTACCCATTGTCACTTCGCTGTGGAGGGGAACTGCCCCCTTATTCAAGCCATCGAGAGGATACTTGTTAACAAAACACCGATAGAGCCTATTATCCAATTTCGCATATGATGCCATCTCCAAAATGGCCTGCCTCCTTCCCGACAACACTAAGAGCTCGTCGGACCTCTCTTTACGGCCGCTTACAGAGGTTGAAACATCGCTTTTCGACCTATCATCTCCCCTAAGGCAGAAGCCTCCCGAGTTCGAGCTAGAATCTCCCTTACCTCTCCCCACCTCACTTGCGAACTACTACACCCTACCCTCGGAATCATGAGAAAAAGATTGAGTGTCCAAGTTACCTAAGCTCGACATCTCCTCTATTAACGAAGAAAAAGCTTGAGAAGAAGGAACTTTACTACAAGAAATAAGAACCTAAGATAATGGTAATTGTTGTGAAGATATTTTATGTAAGAATGCAAGTATATATAGAGAACGAGAGGGGACATTGAAGAGATTACCTAATGACCCACACTAGGGAACAACACAACGCAGATCCCCACGGCCCTTCTGTTCCGTTAAGATGCCTAATGCAATTATCATGACTGACACAATCCCCAGCATGTCCCTAAGGAGAGACACAAAACCTCTTCAGCAAATCTAATAAACATGGGATCTAAAGTGGCAATACGGCTTACCAATGAACAAGCTTGGGGTACACAAAATCCAAAAAATATATACATAAGGAAAAAGATTAATAATGGAAATAGTATCCAAGAGATGCAGCTTGGATAAACGAGCAACAGCGCCCAAAGGATGCAAATACTCACATAGCAATTGAAGGCAATTAGGATCTAACCTCATAAGCTAAAACCAGGACGATTACTCTCCTTGTCCTTGAACAACGAGAGTGAAGAGGATAAGTGTTGATAGTGAAATATAAGCTACAGCCTGTCACGCCCCAAAGGGTACCCTAAACGTGGCAGTCTGTCGTACATAATATTAAAGCCTAGGAATGACCGCCTCAATCATGCGAAGGCTTCCATACTATGTACAAGGCGTCTAACACATGGAGGAGACACATCGGAGTGATACATTTTATATTGATAGAACTTGAGTAACAATATAAAAGAAATACAATTCACTATACTTCAATTACAATTCATCCATAGATTTCACTACGTAAACAATTACAAGACAATTCACAATACCTGTAAGCCCCGAGATTTTTCGATAATATTAGCAAACCCTAAGAACCGAAAGTTGAAATGAAACCCTAAAGTTAACCTAGTTCTATGTTTAGTCTAGTGAATCTAGATCCGGCACTCCCGTGTTCTTAAACCCTAGAAAACGAAATTGAAATAATTGAGAATTATGGTTCGTAATAATATAGGAAAGCCTAAAAATATCATATTCGAATTTTTCTAGTGTCCTTCGGATCCGATCGGGATCAGTTTTCGAAAACCGTACCCCGGAGCACCGGATAGCAAAAATATTCCGACAATACCAATAGATTCGTAAAAATATAAAGTTTTCAAAAATATCAGTTTTAGAATTTTTCGGTATCTAAAAATAACAGATATAGGCCTTTTACGCGTATTTTCTTTACTACCGGTATTTTAATTGTCTAGTCTACTATTCATAGTACTTTTCTACTATTCACCTATCTCTACTTTTTCTTACACTCTACCATACCTATATCTTACAATTTACCTTCCCCATACAACTTTAATCACATCACACTTTACACATTACTTCTTTTAATACAAAACAAACAAAAATAATTATTCCTCCCCCTACATGTACCAAAACCGGCGCCCCTATGCCCCCTCTTCCATCAATTTTATTTTCAATTTCAATTAAATTTAATCACACAAATTTCAACTCCAAAAATCTATAAATACCCCCTTCCTCTTCCATTCTTTCACACAACAAAAATTCATACTAAAACTCTCCCAAAATCACTCCACAAAATTCCTCTCCCAACATCTCTCTCAAGTTCTCTCTTTTCCTTAGAAAATCTCTTCCCACATAATATTACAACCCATTCTTTCCTTCTTCAACCAACACATAAAGTTTAGGTAAAAACTTCTCTTATTTACTCATCATGTTCATATAACTTAACATGAGTTTAGTGTATGTTTCTTAGACTCATTGAGTTAAAGAAGCAACAATTTATTCATGTTTGTTTTTTGTTCATGTTCTTATTTTCTTTATATTACTATTATATTAATATTGTTATTATTGTTTCTAACCTAACTTATATAAGTATTATGTATATATATATATTTATTTAGAGCATATAAGCTCACTTGTTATTTATCAAGTCTTGCAATTTATTTATTTACTTGTTTTATGCAATATTAAGACTAGTCTTTCTAGTCTTAGACTTGTCCATATCAAGTCAAAACAATTTTATTTCTTTGCTTTTCTTTTCTTTTGAGGACTAGTCCATTCTTAGTCCCGGGATACCTTGATGAAGCTAAGGTTCCCAATACTTGACTTTACTTTTATGCTCTTATTTATTTTATTTATGTTGTTTGTATATTTTTTCATGGTTACATATTCTCATTCATGCATGAATATGTTGTTATTGTCTCAATCACAATAGAAATGAGTTTTCTTAAAATAAGAATAAGAACTCTTTTTAAATATAAATTTTGTCACATAAGAAGTTATTTTCCTTAAAGGTTTGAAATTTATCTTAAACAAATATTCTTCTAAAGATAGTAACAATATATGGTTTTTACCAAGAAATACATAAAGTAAAGTTAATATAAATTCTCTTTTCAAATAAATAAGAAAGTTTCTTTAGAATTAAACAAAGGATTTCTTAGATTCAATTGTCAAAGTTTTCCACCAACACTAAAGTCTAAGATAAGTTTTTTAAAAATTACTTATAAGATGATTTCTTTTAAAAGTGGAACTAGCCATAAAGTATTTAGAAAGACTTTGTTTTCCAAAACGCTAGAAATAAATTTATGGAAATCTTGAAAGATTAAAATAAGTTTTTGAAGGAATAGAGTTAAAAGGAGGAAATACTCATTTATGATAACTTAGAAAATTTTTCAAAAATAAAATTCTTTTCAAGCCTTAAGCTTATCTCACTTTCAAGACATTTGTTTTACAAAACCATTGTTGAGACAACACCAAATTCATGCATATAGTATGAGATTATACATATATGTATATACATATATTCAAGCGATTTTTCAATCATACTATATATCTATATTTTTGTACAGAAGCCCTTGGGTAAAGTAAAGTTTGAAAACTCTAGTTTTGAAGTTTGGAAAATTCGTATCAAATCTGTACGCTTCTATTCCAAGACCCAAATAACTTTTTTTGATGAAAATAACCTTAGAAATAGATAGATCTTTTCGAGTAGGTAGAAATCGGTATATATTATGCGAAATTCCGAGTTAAAATGAGCAAGTTATGGCCATTTTAAGTTGGAATTCCCATCCCTTACGATTTTTTTACGAATTCTTTAAGAGAGAAGTATAGAATTTGAATAGATCTTGGATGAAATAATCATGTTGGGTATTTCTTTTCTTTAGGTGTCGAGGATCACGATCTTGTCTTCCCCGAGGATTACTTCGATTCCTAGAGCGCTATGGACGAGTGAGTTTTCTTTACGCTTATGTATTCGCGCATGTGCTTGTAGAATAGAGCACTAGATGTTAGGAAAAGATAAAATTGATATGCATGTGGGATATTATGGGAATTATGTATGTGATTCGTTGTGTGCGATCAATGAACGATAAGTATATCGGAAACCGATTTGTGATTGATATAAATGTTTCCATGTATGTATTGTTATGCGTGCAAATATTGTTTGATCGCCTTAAATGATTTAATGTCATATTGAAATCACCATATAATAAATTGCTCATGCATATCACTTAGAATATCATTTCGAAGTTTTGCTACTACTCCTCAGCGTGGGACCGGAAAGGTAAGCTGCCTAGCTACATCTTGAGGGTTAGGACGTACGGGGAATACGGCCTCAAGGTGTAGCCGAGCCGGATCGATCACTTTGGGGCATGGAAGGCCCGGGGTCTAGTAGTATGGTTCGTTGGAACCCCAAGACGCGTGCAAACTTGAGGAGGTTGTTGGGAACCCAGTTCAAAGCATTCCCTAACCACCGATGGAGGGGTAAATCCATCAAACATACGAAACCGGATAGTCGTATGTAATGTTTGATCATATGGTTGTTGCATTCATATGCTTGATTAATAAACTTGTTTGATTGTTGTTATGAGTACTATTGCGTAAGGAATAACTCACTAAGCTAGTCATGCTTATACTCCTATAGACTTTTGATATTGCAGGGTTACCTTTTTGCACCCGAGACCATCTTGATTTCCCCGGGTAGAATCCTCATTTTGAGAAGCTTTTGGAGGCAATCTATTTTGAAGTTATAGAGTAGATTTCTTTTAAAATCTTCTAGCTTTAGTTATGTTATTTTTAGAACCATGTTATTATGAATTATCGGGGGAATGCCCCTTAGAAGCTGTAAGACTTTTATTTCAATGAAATATATTGAGTGTTATTTTGCATGTTCCGTTGCCAATGTCTTAAAATGCAATACTCCACCGGTCTCCCTTTGTTGTGAATGTACGCCTTGTACCGATATGGAAGCTTTCGAGTGACTGAGGTAGTCATTCTTAAGTTTTAATATTGCGTATGGCGGGCTGTCACGTTTAGGGTACCCGCTGGGGCGTGACAATACCTAGCTAATATCTTCAAGTATTCTTACTTCCTATCAGAATCCCGAAGTTATACTCGGCTCCAACTATCTCGATACCCAGGTAGCATTCTTTCGTAAACTTGTTTATTTAAACATCTATTGGGGTATAAGCTACACTAGCTTAGTGAGAGTTCCCTTAATTTCGTACCATAACAAGCAAGTTATAAATCATCTATATGCTATGTATGAACAAACACATGAGTAAACAATTATGTATGGATATCCAGAACCCGAACACAAAATGAATTTACACCTTCCGTATCTAGAGTTAGGGATGGTATTGAAAGTCTACACGACTTGCTGCTAGTCCCCAAGCCCCCCAGGCTCATAGCACTCGACTCGGCTAGGCTCATACATGGGATGCATCCCCGGTGTACTTTAGTTTCCTATGAATGAACTCTGATACCGGGTCTCATTCTCCAAACGTAACTTCAGACCATACCGATCGACCTACGTAGGAGTAGCACGCTACCAAATGCAACTTGACCGATGCGATGCATGACCAATTTATTTTTGCTTAGGTCAAATTATTCATACATTCTTTAGAGTAACCAACCAATACCATACACATAGACAAAACAATATGAATAGTGCAGTTATCCAATCGACTCATGACTTCGATATACTTTAGTATTCTTTAGCATACATACATCAAAGTCTCATTATCTATCCCATCCCATTCACATCGGTTTTTATCTTGTTCCTATAATTTTAATGCAACTAGCTACAAGCACAAATAAGATAACAAAATAAGAGGAAAACTCACATGTCCATTGGACTCTGGTCTTTTAATCGTAATAGTCGGTGGCAACGAATCCTCGAAAGCAAAGTCACCTAAGGAAAGAAATATCCAAATGAGTATTTCAACTCAAAACTAATCTACTCTATCTCATACAGACTATCAAGTTCGTAATTCTCATCCTAAGCGGGAATTCCAACTTAAAACAGCCATAACTTGATCATTTTAACTTGGAATTTAGCAAATTATATACCGATTTCTATCTACTTCAAAAGATCTATCTAATTCTAGTATCATATTTAAATTTTAAAAACTTTTAAGCTTTGAAAAGATCTGATCAGTTCAGATCAGCAGCAAAAACAATTTAGAAAATTGATTTTGTGAAAGTCTATGAAGTTTTTACTATCCAAAGCAAGTACACATGCAATATGAACAAGTTACCATTATAAATGATATATCATGATATATATATATATATATACATTTTCTTGTTGATATTGAATAAAAGAAATTTTTAGAAAACTTTTTCCTTGTGAGACTTCATGAAAAATCAACTTAGAAAGGCTAGTCTTGTATTCTTGACAATTCCCACTTGTTTTTAGAAAAATTCCTTGATAAAATTTATTTTGTCTTGTTAAAATTAAGTTCTCATTATGTATATTCCTTAAGGCCTTTATTTTTCAATAAATTTTTTCATTTTACACTTTGTAAACATGTTTTAAATATGGTTCATCCCAAAATCCGAATTTTGTAAAAATTATTCTTGTGGTGATTCCTTTAAGTAATCTCATTTGATACTTAGAAACTTAAGCCTCAACCATACCTAGCCACTAAGGACTTAATTTCTTTAATAAAACTTCTATTTTGAGTTTGGAAAGTAAGTGTTTTCATGCCATTACTCTATTATTACAAATTTCCTAAAATAACAAACAACTCAAATTTTCCTACCTTATTTCTACTCTTTGTTCTACATGTTTTTCTTAGCAAATCCCATCTTAGCTTATAAAAATCTTTACTTGATGATATTTATGACTTATACTCTTCATTTTTCATATAAAACACAAGTTTTGAAGTTGATAAAAGGGTTTTTAAGGCATGGTCTTGAAACCATCCGAATTTCACAAAGTTAAGATAAAACTCAAATTTTATACTTTATAATATCTTCCTATTTTGAGAATCTCTATTAGTAGATCTACCATTTACTTATCAAAAACATCTCCTATTGATACCTATTCCATAAGCCTTTCATTTTTTAAACAAATCCTTCATTTTGGTGTTGAAAAATGGGTTTCCAAAATTGGTCTTGGTTGAGATCCGAATTTACAAAATTTGTTTTTGGACATATCTTTTGATAAAGTCTATCTAAACTTATGAAAATTCATCCCTTACATATCCTATCTTAAGAGCCTTCCATATCTTGAATAAAAACTTCATTTTTGAGTTGGAAAACATGTTTTTAAGTTATGCCTTTGTCTATATCCGAAAATAGAATTTTGTTTTGAAAAATAATATTTGAAAATCACCTTTAAACCATATAAAATGAAGTCTTGATGATATATACCCATTAAACCTTCATTATTGCAAGTAAAAATTCCATTTTGACACTTGGAAAGTGGTTTTTAAATATGGGTCTTGCCTAGATACGAATTTCACCATTTTTGTTTGAGTTCAAAACCAAGATCTACACTTACTATGAACATAAATATAAAAAAAAATCCATGGTAGTAAACTATAAACTCATAGATCCAAACATAAACATGATAAAAGTTACATAAAAATTAGATCTATAAAATATAACTACTTTTAGTAAGAAAATAATAATAATATAAGAGAATAATCATGGATAAGATGAGTGTTTCATTTTGGCATCATCATCCTTAGCTTTTAAGCTTATGGAAAGTCATTTGATGCATGAAACTCTCACTATACTTTATCTATATCATCTATAGAAGCTTTGGACAAGAGTTTTACCAAAAAATCTTGAAGAAATATATGTGGGAGCTCAAATAAGGAATAGGAGCAGCAAGTGTTCTTACAAGAACAAGAACAAATGAAGAGAGAAGAGAGGAAAAATAGAGAGGAAAATGTAAAGAATGACAAAGGTTTAAATGTGTGAATGAGAGAGGGTATGGTATAGAAAGAGAGGAGAGTTTAAAGACACTTAAAAGTGAGAAAAAAAAAAAAAGAAAATGGCAGCTTGTTATATCCCATAGCTGGTGTGAAAGATAGAGGAAGACGGAGAGGAATTTAGTTAGCTTTTGACTTGGAATTGAAATGTATAATTAAGTGTAGTGTGGCTTCTTAACAAAAGGAGTGAAATAGATTGATTTTAATCAATTTTGGAGTTTCAAAGGACAAAAGGCAGCCAAAAGAAGTCAAAAAATCTGCCAAGAAGTGATATATGAAGTATAGAAAGATTGAAGTGAAAAAGAAGTGATGTGTGAAAGTATACTAAAGTAAGGTTGTAAGAGTAATTTTCTTAATAAATAAATAAAAATAAAAAATATATAAAATTCATTTCCAAACTTTGTAGCAGTTTTTCATAATTAAAATAAGATAATTAATTAATTTATTTTAGTGAATTATCAAATAATTACATGTAATCAAAATATGCAAATATAAGCTATAAATGATATTTTTATAACTCGAAAAATTCTAAAAAAATTATTTTATGATATTAAAAATATTTTTCATTATTAAATTCATTTATTTAATTTTTATATTGAGTCTTAAACAGAAACTGATCTCGTAAAAACCCGAAACGAACTAAATATCAGAAAAACGAAATTTTCTATGATATATAAAATATTTATCTAAAAATATAAGGTTTTACAAGAATAGTAAAATTGTATAATGAATAATATGAATAGTGCAAAAGACTAGTTAATTACCGGTAGTAGAAATACGAATATAATCACAAATCAGATATTTCTAGTTATCGAAAATTATAAAAACTGATATTTTGAAATCCATAAGAAAATACGAGTCTAACGTATTAATGGTATATTTTTTTATATCTCAAGCCCCAGGACACGCTTTTTAAAGTCCGTATTTGAACGGTTCGAAATAAGTAAAAAATTTACCAGTCTGATATTTTTAATCGATCTTATATTATTACGAATTACTCTACACACTTAAACTAACACCTCGGCCTCTAGGGTTAAGAGTGCCAGATTGCCGGACTTAAACTACTATATTTCCACTTAGGGTCCCGGTGATTTTCCGTTTAGATCTTTACCAATTTGGAAACTGGGGTTTATGTTTATACAACATATTTAGTTTGAGAAATTTATTTTAAATTTTATTTTTATAAGTATTTAATATCTCTTAACGTTTTTTGAATTCTAAATTGGGTTTTATTTCGAAGGTTATCGTTATATACTTTTTAATAATTTTTTTTAGGTTTTATATTACCACCAATTTTACAAGTCAGAGTTAAGTATAGAATTTGTCATACGTAGTGGTTTTGAATTTATAGACTGTTGAGTTCTTATTTTATTTTAAGGATTCTCATTTTCTCAAGATTAAAGAAATTTCTGGATTCGTTTGTGATTTAGGATTGGTTTTAATTTGGAGTCATTTTTAGAGTTTATTTTCAATATTTATTTTGGAATTATTACTAAAATTTTCCGGACTACATAGCCATTTGCCTCACATCTAGTTGGTCGCTCGCCAACTTCACCTGCTCAAGAAATACACTTACTGAGGAGGTCTAAACCTAACCTAGTGTGAGAACCCCCAATTGTCACCTCATACCAACCTGGAGGTAATCCGTAAAGGGCTTTCCATGAACTCAGTGGAAACTTGCTCCACAAGCTCAAAGGTCAAACTCCTTAAACCACCAACAAGCCCTCATAAGGTTCAATTTGCTAGGAGTAATGACCGCCACTCGCCTAAACCTCTCGAACCACAAAGTATCCAAGTCCCATCTTGGACCGAGGGGACACAACCAGCCCGCCTAAACTCCTTGCTATAAGCGCTCTTCAACTCAAGTATCCTTGCTACTCGGTACCAGGTTAGCTATCAAGTAGAGATTCGATCTGTAGGCCTATCCTGGTATACCTTAAATATTATAAGTATTCCCTTCCTACTTGAGAAAGGAAAGGAGGACTTCCCTAAGCTTCCCCATCGTATTATGTTCTTTGGATGAAGAAGAACCCCACTGACTAACTAAAGCATTGGAGTGGTCGTATCAGACAACCCCCGCGCACCTCTAACCACTTTTTTGTGTTCACATGAGCTTACTCTACTGACAGAATCAACTCAACAACACCTACCCATACACTCTCCATTTTCATCCACCACCTCTGGCACTATTCATTACAAATACAACCGTAGAGTTGGACCCAAATATTTTTAAAGAAATTATTGATACTTTTAGTGTAATCTCTCCTTTATCCATTATAATAGATTATAGCTCAGATTATTATCAATACTAATGAAATTATGTTTTTTAATATGTAATAAATTGTTATAGGGGATTATGAAGGTGGTTGATGGATTTTTTGATAGTGAATAGTTTTTATAATAGGTTTTGTTAATTTAGAATTTTTTATTATTTATGTTTCAATATTCATAAGATAAATTTGTCTATAAATCTCTATGAATCAAGGTTTAATATACCCGAAAGTTATTTAAGAATTCATTGAAACGAAAATATGATTTAAAATCAATACAAACACATGCAATTTGTACAAGACGTAGAACTCATACTTTTAATATGATTGAAATTATGGTTTAAGTTTGAACATATGGTTAATCCACACAATTCAATTAAAGTAACATGGTTAGTGAGAGGAACGTATTATTTACTAATGATTATAGATGGATTACTTGAAAAGGATCCATACTAATTAAAATTTTGCAACTTAAGAGGAAAGCAAATTATGAGTTGAATAAAATCAAGTAAACAAAGTCAATGATAACTATAATGTAATGAATGGAAATCTATTATAAACCATTATATAATACCACAATTGTGCACTAAAGCAATTTTAATATTAATTAGCGTTTAGTGTAATTTTTAGTTATAATTTGTAGTGTAATTTTAGGAGTAACTTAAATAGAATATAATATGAAATTTCTCCAAAACATTACTTAACTTAGATTTGGAGCACTACGATTTAGTACTTAGCTTAATTTTCCTTGAGAATTGATAAGTGTCCTAAGACTCTATTGTTAGTGCAATATTGAGCATATTTTATATGCCATTTGATTAATCTGGTGAAGAAAAGGGTTTTATTGAATTAATTATATGTTTCAGGACAACTATAGAACAATTGAGCTTTTCAAAGGATTATAATGAAAGAAGCCAAGATTTTGGAGAGCTTTGTAGCCTTTTGTGGAGTTGCTGCCCATACATTAGTATTTTATACCACTAGTACTTTTGGAGGAGAAATATTCGAAGTTCTAGGATACACACCCACATACATATTTGTGTAATAATAGGTCGTGTACATATGCTAAAAAAGGAAAAAATGCATAAAGTTAATGAGTACACTACCCCGATGTACACGAGTCATGTAGGGGTCGTGTATAAGCCCGCATATATATATATACAAACACACACAGATCCGCGCCCTATTTTGTTAAGGGAACACTCATTCACTTGTAATTCCATCCAAGAATCCTATAACGCATTTTGGAGGGCTTTTTGAAGAAGAAATTTATGCTACAACTTGAGATTCACAAACATCACTTCTACCAAGGTTTTCATCATGATCTTTCCTTTTTCTTCCATTGTACTTCTTGTTGTTGTTAATCTCTTCATGGAAGAGTAGTTGTTATGCCCTAGGTTTGAGAAACCCTAGCCTTCATGTATTGACTTATTATTAATTGAAAAGTTTGATGATAGCATAAATTATCTTCATTTTAATTGACAAATTGGGTCTATTTTATAATATAATTGATGGATTCTTAATAGATAAGGTGCTTAATTGGTATACATATTTATTTCAGGTCAATTTTGAACATAATTGTAATATAAGGAAGGAAAATGTGGAGAATCCAATCAATATTCAAACAAAGCAGCAAGGATGCATAGAAGGAGACTTGATGTACGGCCGTACAACTCTCAAAGTGAAGAAAATGCAAGCCAGTGGCTGGTACGGGGTCTTGTACGCCCGTGCACCAAGAAATTTCGGAGCAATTCAACTTGTACGGCCGTACATGTGGTGATGAAGAAGTAATTGAAGGAGATCTATGTTGCACGCCCGTACAAGCTTGAAGATTGACTTCCAGTACTTAGCACTCCCCTTGTACGACCGTACAAAATGCATATTTACAAAGAAAATATGTATTGTACGGTCGTGACTTTTAGAAATGGGTCATTATTATCTTCTTGAAACAGTATGACTGTTAGTTTGTTTTAGTAAAAGGTCGTGTTTTTAAACACGACCCCTATTGAATATAAAGAGGGTTGATTCGTTCTAAAAGGGACATCACATGATATATTTTAGAAAGAGAACTTAGAGGAGAGAGAGAGTCGGATTCCAAGAAGAACTTGAGAAAGTCATTGGATCCAGAATTCGTTTTGTACAACCACTTCATAGTCATTAAAAAGGGGTTTTACTTCTTCTCCTTTCTTGTTCATTGAATCGATTATGTTTGTTATACGTTTGTGTTTATATGTCAGTATGAATGAGTAGTGATTAAGTTATTACGAAGTTGTATTAACAGGAAGCATATATATATCTGTTATAATCTGTTTAATTACGAATTTTTAGTGTTGGGTCTTCAAATAAGTTAGGAATTTGTAGTGCACGACATATTCCTACATCAGATCTCATTGGAAAAGGTTGAGAAACAATTCCCTTGAGTAGATCTAAGGCACTAGAACAAACTACTCTTGTTGATAGAGATGTTAATAAGAAGTTTGCTGCATGTTTTCAAAGAATTTGAGGATAATAAGAGCTTTAATGCAATTCTGAATTGGCTATTAACTTAGAAGAGATTCTAGTAGATACAATTAGGATTAGGATTGATCTATTATGAGAATAATGGTCATGAATTAAGAATTCTACAGATAAGTAATTTACGGATGAATTTAGTTAAATCCTGTTAATATGATGGAGTAATCTTTCTGTATATTGTGTTAATAATGTGTTAAAATTATGTTTTATATGTCATTGTGATAAAAAATTGGTAGTTAATATAGTTAAAATTAGAATTATCTAATTAATTAATAATTAAACATACATTAAATTGATTGCTAGATAATGATTGATAGGGCGAGTAATAGTAATTGTCAGGATCCCAAGGAATACGACCCATAATTCATTCCTATACTACAATTGATAGGTACACTTGCCTATTGTTAATCTGATATTAGGAAAGAATTAGTGGAATTAATTGTTATACTCAGATGAAACGCATCAAGTTTTTGGCGCCGTTGCCGGGGAAATTTAAAATTGACAATATTAGGAAAACCCAATCGTTATTAATCTAGTTTCTTTTAATTCTGTTATATTATTATTCATTTCAACTTTAATTGATCTTTGATTACAGGTGTATGACCCGCAGCAGAAAAATCAAGCTTTTTGATTTTGACCCAGAACCTGAGCGAACATTTCGTCAAGGATTAAGAAGAACCAGAGAGATTATCCAAAACTCTCCAACTATAGTGCAAAGAGCAAGACCACTATCATTAAATATGAATAGAGATAATGAGAATCTAAACCCACGAGGGGTTGGTGAAGTTGAGAATCCTGGGGGTAATGTAAATCAAGCCGGTGGAAATATAAATGATCCCATTAGAGATGCTGGAAATGAAGTTCATAGACCCATGTGGGATATGTTTATGCCCACAATCGATGGAGTTGCTCCATCCATTCAGTATCCTCCAATTCATGCAAATAATTTTGAGTTGAAGCCTGCTTTGATTCAGATGGTACAAGTTAATCAATTTGGGGGAGGAGCTTCAGAAGACCCGCATGCTCATTTGAAGAATTTCTTGCAAATATGTGCTACTATAAAGGCCAATGGAACACCAAATGAATCAATACGCCTATTATTGTTTCCCTTTTCACTAAGGGACAAGGCGAGAAGTTGGTTGGAGTCATTGCCTCCTCATTCATTAACGAGTTGGAATCAAGTGGCTCAGAGGTTTTTAGAGAAATTTTTCCCACCTAATAAGACGATTCAATTAAGAAATGAGATATTTTCCTTCCGTCAGTATGAAGGAGAATCACTTTATGAGTCGTGGGAAAGGTTTAAAGAATTTCTTCGTCGGTGCCCTCACCATGGAATTTCATTGCACGATCTGGTCAGGATATTTTATACATCATTAGGAGACCAAAAGAAAACAATGATCGATTCAGTAGCTGGTGGGAGTTTGATGAAGAAAAGTGCTCCTGAGGCTTATGATTTAATCGAAGAATTGGCAAGGAATACATTCAGTTGGCATAGTGAACGGAACAATCTTCGACCCGTCGCTGCAATGTATGAGTCCGAGTCAGTTTCTCAACTAAAGGCACAAGTGGCATCACTTACATCTCAGATGAGTAAAATGAAAGCAAGCATGGAAGCTTTACCCCAAAGTGATTCTTTTGTGAGTTCAATGGAAGATTTTCATGCTTCTGAAGAAGGTTCAAGTATTGAAGATCTGAACTTTATTAATAGAACAAATAGAGAAGTCGGGAATTATAATCCTTATAGTAATACTTATAATCCCGGTTGGAGGAATCATCCTAACTTCTCATGGAGAGATCAGAATGCACAAAGGTCAAACTTTTCATCTGGATTTCAGAAGCCACAACCACAGCAATTACAAGCACCACAGCAACGTCTTGCGTTACCACCACCTGAAAAGAAGACTAATGTTGATGATGCTTTGACACAGTTTATTCAAGTTTCTGATGCACGCCATCGGAATCATGAGGCCTCTATTCATAACTTAGAACAACAGATTGGTCAACTGGCTAAATTAATGTCGGACAGAACTCCAGGATCATTGCCGGGTAACACTGAGCAAAATCCTAAGGAGCAAGTTAAGGTTGTGACACTTAGAAGTGGTAAGGAATTACAGGGTTCAGCAAGGAATCAAGAGAGTGAAAAGGAAGTTGGTATAGAAAGTGGGGAACAAGTGAATGAAAAGGAAGAATTAATAGAGAGGAGTTTACCTACTGAAAAACCAAAGGAATTTCATCCAAAATTACCTTACCCATCTAGATTTAGGAAGGATAAGGATGATGAACAATACAAAAAGTTCTTGGAACTTTTTAAACAGTTGCACATTAACCTTCCACTAGTAGAAGCTTTAGGACAAATGCCTAAGTATGCTAAATTCCTCAAAGAACTTCTATCTAACAAAAGGAAGTTGGAAGAACTATCTACTGTAACCTTAGGTGGAGAGTGTTCTGCTGTTATTTTAAACAAATTACCTAGGAAACTAAAGGATCCGGGTAGTTTTACTATTCCTTGTTTGATAGGAAATTTACCGGTTGAAAGAGCATTAGCAGATCTTGGGGCTAGTATAAATCTCATGCCCTATAGCATGTTTAAAAGATTAAATCTAGGTGAACCCAAGAGTACCAGAATGAGTATACAACTTGCTGATAGATCTATGCGATTTCCTAAGGGAGTAGTGGAAGATGTTTTGGTTAAAATTCACGATTTTATTTTTCCTGCAGATTTTGTAGTTCTGGACATGGATGAAGATATAGAAGTCCCACTTATATTGGGGAGGCCATTCTTAGCAACAGCTGGTGCTGTTATCGACGTCAAAGATGGGAAATTAGTTCTTCGGGTTGGAAGCGAAGAGATGGTGATCCGAATGCCAGATGTTTTCAGAAAATCTATGAATGGTGATGATACTTGCTTTGCAATTGATTCTTTTGAACTAACCGTTTCTGATTTTCTGCAAGATTCTTTGAGTACAGATTCCTTGGAGTTGTGTTTGTCAAGAGGAAGTGAAATTAATGCAATTGATGGAGTAGAAGAGATTATTGCTCAATTGGAACACTGTGATGAACAAAAGAAGGAATTTGGAGTTGAGGAAATATACCGAGACCATATAGATAGGTTAAAACCTTCAGTAGAAGACCCCCCTGAATTGGAGTTAAAGCAACTACCTTCATATTTGGAGTATGCCTTTTTAGCAAATGACTCTAAGTTACCGGTGATTATATCTTCGGAACTTAATTCATGCCAAAAGGAGAAACTAATTTCTGTGCTCAAAGAGCACAAGAAGGCAATAGCATGGAAGATTTCTGATATAAAAGGAATCAGTCCCTCCTTTTGCACTCATAAGATCTCAATGGAAGAAGGATTTAAGTCAGTGGTGCAACCTCAAAGAAGGCTAAACCCAAATATGAAAGAAGTAGTTAAGAAAGAAGTGGTCAAATTATTGGATTCGGGACTTATATACCCAATTTCGGATAGCCCATGGGTAAGTCCGTTCAAGTGGTCCCAAAGAAAGGAGGCATGACAGTTGTGCCCAATGAGAAAAATGAGCTTATTCCAATGCGTACCGTGACTGGATGGAGGGTATGTATTGATTATAGGAAGCTCAATGATGCTACTCGGAAGGACCATTTTCCATTACCCTTTATTGACCAAATGTTAGAAAGACTTGCAGGTCATGATTTTTATTGTTTTTTGGATGGAATGTCAGGATATTTTCAGATTCCTATTGCACCGGAAGATCAGGAAAAGACCACATTTACTTGCCCCTATGGTACATTTGCTTATCGTAGAATGCCATTCGGGTTATGTAATGCACCTGCGACCTTTCAAAGGTGTATGTTAGCAATATTTGGGGATTTAGTGGAGGATGTGATGGAGGTATTTATGGATGACTTTTCGGTATTTGGAGATTCATTCGAAAAATGTTTGCTGAATTTGAAGAGGGTTTTGATGAGATGTGAGGAAACCAACCTTGTGCTAAATTGGGAAAAGTGCCATTTCATGGTACAACAAGGAATAGTGTTGGGTCACAAAGTGTCAAAGAAAGGGATAGAAGTGGATGTAGCAAAAGTGGAGGCAATTTCCAAATTGCCACCACCAACTTCTGTCAAGGCAATAAGAAGCTTTCTTGGTCATGCAGGTTTTTATAGAAGGTTTATTAAAGATTTTTCGAACATTGCAAGACCAATGACAAAGTTGTTAGAGAAAGATATTACATTTAATTTTGATGAGAAATGTATGGAAGCTTTTAATTTTCTGAAGGAGAAGTTGACTAGTGCCCCTATAATGGTAGCTCCAGATTGGAATTTACCATTTGAACTTATGTGTGATGCAAGTGATTCCGCAATAGGGGCTGTTTTAGGTCAAAGAAAGGAGAAGCACTTCCAGCCAATATACTATGCAAGTAAAACTCTTACTTCTACACAAGAGAACTATACCACAACAGAAAAAGAATTGCTTGCTATAGTATTTGCCTTTGACAAATTTAGATCATATCTTATCTTATCAAAAGTAGTGGTATATACTGACCACTCAGCTTTGAAATACCTTCTATCCAAACCGGATGCTAAACCAAGACTAATAAGATGGGTATTGTTGTTACAAGAGTTTGATTTAGAAATCCGTGATAAAAAAGGAGCAGAAAATTTAGCAGCGGATCATCTTTCTAGGTTAGATAACCCATATTTGGAAGATTTGAAGGAGGAAGAGATTAATGATAAATTTCCAGAAGAAAATCTTTTTACTGTACAAGATCAAGAAATTCCATGGTTTGCTGATATAGCGAACTATTTGGTTGGAAAAGTTCTTCCACAAGATTTGGATCATTACCAAAAGAAAAAGTTCTTTTCTGAGTTAAAATATTATTTTTGGGAAGATCCCTATCTCTTTAAGATATGTGCAGATCAAATTATTAGGCGTTGTGTGTCACATGAAGAAGGGCAACAAATTCTATACCATTGTCACAGTGGTCCCACTGGAGGCCATTATAGTGCTAATAGGACAGCACATAAAGTCTTAGAAGCAGGGTTTTATTGGCCTCATATTTTTAGAGATGCTAATTCTTTTGTGTTTTCATGTGATAGGTGTCAAAGGACTGGGAATATTTCAAGAAGAGATGAGATGCCCCAAAATTATATCTTAGAGTGTGAAGTCTTTGATGTTTGGGGGATCGACTTCATGGGACCATTTCCTAATTCCTATGGTAACAGGTATATCCTTGTTTCAGTAGATTATGTTTCTAAATGGGTTGAGGCTCAAGCTTTACCTACTAATGATGCTCGGGTAGTACTAAAATTTTTAAAGAAACTCTTTTCAAGGTTTGGAGCACCTAAAGCATTAATTAGTGACAGAGGAACTCATTTTTGCAATAGTCAGATTGAGAAAGTGTTGAAAAGATATGGAGTTCATCACAGGTTAGCCACCCCTTATCATCCTCAATCTAGTGGCCAGGTTGAAGTTTCCAATAGGGAATTGAAAAGAATATTAGAGAAGACAGTGGTTCATAATCGCAAGGATTGGGCTGAGAAGTTAGATGATGCTCTGTGGGCATATCGAACAGCCTATAAGACACCATTAGGAACCACTCCCTATAGGTTAGTATATGGTAAAGCATGTCACTTACCTGTAGAAATTGAACATAAAGCCTATTGGGCAATTAGAACTGCGAATATGGACCTAGAGGCTGCTGGTAAGAATAGGAAATTCCAACTAAATGAACTAGAGGAGTGGAGATTGTTAGCCTATGAAAACAATAGATTAAATAAGGAAAGAATGAAGAAATTACATGATTCACATATTAAGTACCCTAAACAGTTTAAGGAAGGGGACTTGGTGCTATTGTACAATTCTAGATTAAGATTATTTCCAGGTAAGCTTAGATCTAGATGGTCTGGCCCTTTCACGGTGACAAGGATTTTTCCATATGGAACAGTAGAAGTTACACACCCAGAGAAAGGAACCTTTAAGGTCAACGGTCAAAGATTAAAAATTTATCATGAAAAAGTTGAAATGGATGAAGGCAGGGAGGAGTTAAGGCTTCTCCAAATAGAAAAGTGTTTGTGAAAGAATTTACAATTGTCAAGCTAGGGACAATAAACTAGCATGTATTGTTATTGTTATATAAATATTATACTAAGTTCTATAATATCTATTTATATGTTTGTTTGATAAACTTTTCTATGTATTTATGTGTGTGTGACTTATATATATATATGTATATGTATGTTTATGAGTATATGAGTATGCATGTGGAAATATATATATATATATATAAAAAAAAAAAAAAAAAATTTGAAGAAGGGGAAATCACGCTGCTATGTACGGGCGTACAATATTAGTTAGGGAAGGTTGAAGAGTAACAGAGGCCAGTACGCCCATATGTACGGGCGTGATTTTGCACAAGCTTATTTGAAATTGATACCCGAGGTCAGCACGCCCTTATGCACGGGCGTACATCATACAATAAAAAGAATAAGCTATTTCCAGAGTCTACTACGGGGTTATGTACGGGAGTACATAATGAAATGCGAAGGATTTGTTTTCATTTCCAAGCACTACGGCCTTGTGTACGGGCGTACACAATCAAACAAGGGACATTTCACCAGACCAGAAGCCAGTACGCCCTCTTGCACGGCCGTGCAACACTTTAGTAAGCTATGTTTGTTCAATTTGTACGGCCGTACTTCCAGGTTTGTATAGACATATATATAAATATCCCCTGTTTGATTTCATTTTAACACTCATTTCATTACTTCGTCTCTCCCCGACTCTCTCACTATAACTCGAATACTAAGGGATATAAGGAATTTTTATCAAAATCTTTACCTTACCACCACTACATTCGATCCAAGAAGAGGTATGAATTCTTCCTCCACTGATTTTTTTTAGTACTTGCCTCATTCTTTACATTCTACTTAAAATTAGGGTTAAGCCGTTTCATACATATTCATTGTTAGGATAATAATTTTCTTTTGTGATCATTATATGTTAATACAATTGGGTTGTATATTGCTTTTTGGTGTATTGAGATTTATCAACCCTACTTTCAACGACAAGATTCATATAAACCCTAACATTGTGACATTCATATCTAATATTAGGTAGTGATTACATTGATGCGAAATGTGAAAGTCTTAACCCATGAATAAGGTGTGTTGATTTGAATGAATCTTATTGTGTTTGGAATGTATTAGGGAGAGGTTACAATGTTAGTTCATCATATCATTCAATCGAATTAAACATGCTCATAAAATGTTTGATGAAATGCCAATGCTTAGAACAAGCCAATTTCCAGTCAATTGAGTTACATAGTTATATATTATGCTTGACTCATCTTGTCAATTTGAATTTTTTCAATAAGAATTCATTGTTTCATGGCCTGTTCATAACTACATGTTAAGAAGGATGGAATAATTGATAGATATCCTACACTTAGGCTACTTTATGTTTATGTAAGGATAACCACTCTAATGGTAAGATGAATTATGTAGTGGTGCATATTAAGTCATATCTTCAGTTAGTTTCTAGAGTTGTTATAGTATAAAAATTTGTTTAAGGGGTTATTAGAATATTTCTAAAATAAACTAATTGAAGAATTTCAATCTATTTCTTTCCAGGTATGGCTCCAAAGAAAAGCAACCCGAGACCATCTCAAAAGAGTACTCAACAACCCAAGCGGCCTAGGATGAAATATGCAAAGAATGCCGGCCCATCTAGCGCTTCTGTTCCAGTCCCTCCAGGATTAAAAGTGGAACACCAGCCGGCTTATCAACAATTTCATCAGAAGAAGGTGATTAAACCCAATGGGATTTTAGACTGGGATGTACTGAAAGAATATGGGTTGGTGCCGGCAATGAGAAGACTGCTGCAAGACCCGCTTGGTTAAGACTTTTTAGTCTTCAAGAAACGGCCTACAAGGTTACAACATTAGCTTTTCTTGCCTCCTTTTCTATAGAAAAGCGGAATATAGGTCGAATGTTGAAATTTAGAGTAAATTTTTATGCATTTGGAGCATATCACTCAATTTCAATGAGGAAATTCATAAAAGCTACGGGTCTTTACACAAAGGAAGAGATGAATGATCCAGAGTTTAATAAGTTGCCCATATTGATGCCTTCGGGAGTTACAATTGAGGAAGTTTGGCGGTCAATCTCAAGAGAAAAAGTATTCAGACCAAGCCGAACCAAGGCATCCACTATGATCTGGACAAGCCACCGGGTGTTCCATTACATTTTGGCGAAGACACTAAACTCCAAAATGGACACTGCGGGTACGGTTACAAAGGAAGATATTTTACCTTTGACAAGTGCTATTCGGTCCTACAAGGTCAATGTTGGCGTATTAGTTGCCTATGCAATCCAACGCCAAGCCGGGTCCAAGATGAATGGCATATATGTGGGGCAAATGATCACCCGTATTTTGAAGAATTTGAAGCTTTGGCCCAAAAGTTCTTCACAAAAACCAAAAGACGGAGTGGCACAATCAAAAGGGATCACACATGCTCCATTTCAGCAATGGGGAACCGCTAAGGTTGATGATCCTTGTTTTGATGCTGAGGCACCCGGAGCTCAGCCACAGCTAGCATCCCACTCGAGTTTCTCAGTCGGCAATTTAGCACATTTGGAGGCGGATGTGGCGGTTATCAAGGCCGATGTAGCAGAGATTAAAAAGAACCAAAATATTATCATAAATCTGCTAACAAAATTGGCTGAGCATGCAGGATTAGCCATCTCCTCTTGTTTTAGCGGGGCCTCCAGACCTGAGCAACCGAGTGAGGACCTTCCAAGCACTAGTGCACCACCGGTACCCCAAGAAGATCTTCCTTCAATCCCTGAGCAAGTGGATCCTCTAGCAGATTTGGACTTAGAGGCTCTGAAAGTAGGAGAGACTTATGAAAGCTCTGAGGCTGAATCCTCTGGTGATGAGGAGATGGAGGAAGGAGGTGAAGAAGAAGAAGGTGAAACGGATGATGAAGAGGAGTCGGATGATGAAGAAGAAGAAGATGTCCAAATACATTTCTGATTTTTATTTTATTTTTCAGGACCTAAAGACTTATTTTATTCCTAGATTTTCCTTTTAATTTTATGCATTCATTTATGTTTAATGCTTTTGTTTGTTTTGCTTAGTGTCGTATTGATGGCACAGTCTTTCATTTTGATCATGGTTTTGGATGATGTACATGCTGGAATTCCATGAATGTAAAGACACTTTCGGAAACAAAATCGGCCTACAAAACTCAGGGGAGTTCACTTCTTATTTTTACTTTGTTTATCTTTCCTTTTAACCTAGCTGAGACATTGAGGACAATGTCTTTAATAAGTGTGGGAAAGGGAGCATGCTAAATGAAGTGTTTGTCTTGAATGATGATAATGAATGCTTTTCTCACACTTAAGTAATGAAAGCTGTTTTGTTGTGGTGTTGATGATTTCATTTTAATTGCTGGAATAATGAAGATTTTAGAAGTTAAAGATGCAATTGTTTCTAAGGCTATAGTAGCAATGTGAAATCATTATGGGGCAGTCTTACTCATGCTTTAATTCAGAATTTTACATCTAAATAACATATGACTACAAGTATATTATCAATAATTATTACTACCACTAAGTAGCATGTAGAAAATTACTTTCATGAATTACCATTAGTGTACAGTTCAAATGATACTTTTCACTTGATGATTTCTCCAATTTTGTTAATTTTTCTCTCCTTTCATAAAAAAAAAAAAAAAAAAAAAAAAAAAAAAAAGATAGAAGTGATTGAGGTTCGATGGGGTCCCTTTAAAACCTAGTCACCTAAGGTCGTCCGGCCTGGATTGATTGACCAAGGATGTCACTTCATCGTTTAATAAATCTTATAACTCGGATAAGTAAGTCCGAGGGATGCCCTTTTTAAGGGAATAACATCTGTTAACCTGAGTGACGAGCTCGGGATTATCGACTGAAAGTCTGCTACATGGGTTATGGGATATTAAAAAAAAAAAAAAAAAAAAAGTCATAAATTAAAGGAGAGAAAAATATATATAAAGGAGAGAAATTCAAGGGATTGGTTGATGTCTATGCTGTCACTAAGGAATTAAATTCAATGGTTGGTGGTAGTATCCACTTTGGGACTTAATGAAATAAGAGATGAAATATTCAAGTTAGTAATTGTGGTCATGTGTTTATTTTTATGTTAAAAATCTAACTTAAATAATGAGAGTAAAGACTGACTTATTATGATTAGCTTTGAAACTCTAGCCTAAGGAATAAATTACTTAAGAACAGATAGAATAAAATCCTTAAATCCCCAGCATTGGAATAGTAACACCATGAGTGCTATATAATTTTCAATTGTTTTTATCAGCTTCTTGCTTGAGGGCAAGCAAGGCTTAAGTGTGGGGATATTTGATAGGCATAAATTATCATCATTTTAATTGACAAATTGGGTCTATTTTATAATATAATTGATGGATTCTTAATAGATAAGGTGCTTAATTGGTATACATATTTATTTCAGGTCAATTTTGAACATAATTGTAATATAAGGAAGGAAAATGTGGAGAATCCAATCAATATTCAAACAAAGCAGCAAGGATGCATAGAAGGAGACTTGATGTACGGCCGTACAACTCTCAAAGTGAAGAAAATGCAAGCCAGTGGCTGGTACGGGGTCTTGTACGCCCGTGCACCAAGAAATTTCGGAGCAATTCAACTTGTACGGCCGTACATGTGGTGATGAAGAAGTAATTGAAGGAGATCTATGTTGCACGCCCGTACAAGCTTGAAGATTGACTTCCAGTACTTAGCACTCCCTCTTGTACGACCGTACAAAATGCATATTTACAAAGAAAATATGTATTGTACGGTCGTGACTTTTAGAAATGGGTCATTATTATCTTCTTGAAACAGTATGACTGTTAGTTTGTTTTAGTAAAAGGTCGTGTTTTTAAACACGACCCCTATTGAATATAAAGAGGGTTGATTCGTTCTAAAAAGGGACATCACATGATATATTTTAGAAAGAGAACTTAGAGAGAGAGAGAGTCGGATTCCAAGAAGAACTTGAGAAAGTCATTGGATCCAGAATTCGTTTTGTACAACCACTTCATAGTCATTAAAAAGGGGTTTTACTTCTTCTCCTTTCTTGTTCATTGAATCGATTATGTTTGTTATACGTTTGTGTTTATATGTCAGTATGAATGAGTAGTGATTAAGTTATTACGAAGTTGTATTAACAGGAAGCATATATATATCTGTTATAATCTGTTTAATTACGAATTTTTAGTGTTGGGTCTTCAAATAAGTTAGGAATTTGTAGTGCACGACATATTCCTACATCAGATCTCATTGGAAAAGGTTGAGAAACAATTCCCTTGAGTAGATCTAAGGCACTAGAACAAACTACTCTTGTTGATAGAGATGTTAATAAGAAGTTTGCTGCATGTTTTCAAAGAATTTGAGGATAATAAGAGCTTTAATGCAATTCTGAATTGGCTATTAACTTAGAAGAGATTCTAGTAGATACAATTAGGATTAGGATTGATCTATTATGAGAATAATGGTCATGAATTAAGAATTCTACAGATAAGTAATTTACGGATGAATTTAGTTAAATCCTGTTAATATGATGGAGTAATCTTTCTGTATATTGTGTTAATAATGTGTTAAAATTATGTTTTATATGTCATTGTGATAAAAAAATTGGTAGTTAATATAGTTAAAATTAGAATTATCTAATTAATTAATAATTAAACATACATTAAATTGATTGCTAGATAATGATTGATAGGGCGAGTAATAGTAATTGTCAGGATCCCAAGGAATACGACCCATAATTCATTCCTATACTACAATTGATAGGTACACTTGCCTATTGTTAATCTGATATTAGGAAAGAATTAGTGGAATTAATTGTTATACTCAGATGAAACGCATCATTTGATTTTGAGTTTGCTTCATGATTTATATTGTTGTTTGTGATGATTTTAAGCTTAAGTTATTACAAACTTGATTCTTGTTAATTTGAAAGAAGATTTCAATTAATGGGTTTGATCTCTCATGGGCAAAGAAGTTGTATAATCTACCTAGAAATGGGGTTTTTCCAACTTTCTATCAATTAGGGTTCATAATCTTCATACTATTCTAATGATAATTGTGTAGGAAGAAATTCGCACTTTTGAAATTAGGGTTAGGGGTTAATTAACTTAAAGAGAGTAATTAATCTAATTAAGAAACCCGATAGTTTAAGATCAAGTTTCGTTTAATTGAATCCACCCTTAAAGATGAAGAGGGCTAGGGTTGATCAAAGCTAAGGGCATTGTTTGTGAATTGATTTATCTCGAGAAATTTGAGCATATATTTCATCTAAGGCCTTTGGTCTTGTTTTTAGTTAGAATTAGTAGGAAGTTTAGCATATATCTTACATTTGATTTAGCTAGATAATAGTTGATGGGTTATTACTAGTAGCTACAGATAGATCCCTAGAACGATATCTGAGTTAATTTCAATCGTGTAGGTGCACTGCCTTGTGTGGGTCTAGGATTAATGAGATTATAAATTTAAAGCTTAATGATCCAACACATCAAGAACAAAATAAGACATTGGTTTATTACTAAATATTACTTGTGCGACCGGTGCACTTGCCATTGCAGGTCACTATAATTGATTTTATTGAGAAAAGTACAAGTAGAGAAATATTTTTTTAAATCTGTGACATTGTTGATAGATCCTATTTGCATTGGTGCCATTGCTAGGGAATCTCAATGGTATTTAATGTTAAATTTGTGTTCCAAACCAAGACTAAGCTTTTTTGTATTTGAAGTTTGTTTTCACTATCTTTGATTGTGTTTTTGCCTCACCAAGAGTGCTATGATTTGTTGGTGTTCGTGTCCTATGTATTTTTGTGATTTTGGGGATGTATATGTTATAATCGTGTTGCCATTGAGTTTGACCAAATTTGGAAATTTTGAGAAAATCCCATAAAAATTTGCATATTATGAAAATCTAAAAAGAACTTTTACTTGTTTATTCTTTTGGTGTATTTAGGTGAAAGAATACTGGATTTGACTCTTTTATTTGACCTAGAAATTGAAAGGACTTTCTAACGCCAACTGAGAGTAAGACAATTAAATCTAAAGCAATTTAAAGCCATGGAGGGTGATAATGAGAATGAAAGACTATTGGAAGCTAATGGTGGCAATGGACATGAAGATGAGATAGCTCTTTAAGAGTAAGATGTGCATTCAATTTGAATTGATAGATTAGCTTCCACCATTGTATGGCTAGCCATTAAGGCCAATAATTTTGAGCTCAAATTGGCTTTAATCTAGATGGTCCAGATTTAAGGACTTGTTGCGAAAATGCCCCCATCATCGAATCGCTAATCATACCTTTGTGCATATCTTCTACTATAGATTGTGATTCCACTTAAGAAACATGGTGGATGCATCTTCAAGTGGTAATTTGATGCGAAGAAATCTAAAGCAGGCCTTAGAATTGTTCTAAGTACCTACTGTTCCTTGAGAAATTTCTTCCTTTCACTTTATAAGCATTCTTGCTTTGATGTTGTCCTTGTTCAATCAACTTAGCTTTATTAATCACTACAACATATGTTGTGAGCACAAAGGATCTCATGGCATATTATAGGTGAGGCTCTAAACTAATAAGAAAACTTTTAGTCTTGGCGTTCTCATTGTCCCTAAATGTTGGTTAAGCAAACTTGCCTAATCGATTTAACACATTCTCATACTCATCTACCGTAATTTCCCTTTGATTCATGATGGAGAGCTCTACTAAAAGTTATAATGAAAGAATATATTGTGAAGCTCCTTAGTTAATTGCGCCCATGTAAATTCTTATGGCCACTTAGTCTTGGTAGATCTCCACCAAACCACCACAACATCTCTCATCATAAAAACCGCATAATCTACTTTCTTTCCTTCAACTACCTCATAAGCTGCAAAAGCCTTCTCTATATCCTGAAGCCATTCCTCAATCTTAAAAAGATCTACTTTATCAACCGAATAATGCTTCACTAACATTACAAACCCATGAAATCTAGAACTAGTGATGTACCAATCTCCATCTTCATTATAAGATTGTTGGGCATTGCCATGTACATTCCCGTGACCATTGACATTCCTATATATAATATCATGTCAATTCTCATTCTTATTCATATATATACTAATTTGAGCCCACATTGCTTACATGTTTTGTTGTATCTACTAATTTTGTTGTTGTACCATTTCAACCAAATTATTTAATAGATTGACTAGCTATGTAGCATCAAGCTATGTCGGTTAGTTTAGAGTTAGAAGAGGGAGATTCCCCCCATGGTTCTGGTCTTTTTTGTATCAACTTTCATTAAAGGGGAGGTTACCATTTGTCGTTTGACATTTTCTATTCATGTGGCATAAGGGATCCACAATCAAAGGAGCATAAGAGACTTCAAAGTAATAAGAAACCAATACTCAAACATATACACATAATATGGGTCACTACTACAAGAAAGAAGACCAAAGTCAAGACTTAGCCTTTAGCTACCCACACTCTGCGACTTACTGTTCTATAGGTCATCAAGCAAAATTCTGCTGTGAAGTGACTCTGATAAACTTATGCTCTAATTAAATCATAGTAAAGATCATCTACCTAACATTCCTAGTGATTTTTTAAGCCAAAATTTTACCACATATCAACAACTTATGAATTCCAAAATATTCATATGCCTAAGCTTTGATAGGCTTTATACCACAAATCATTAACTTATACTTTATAAGGGATTTGTATAATGAAGCTTTGATAGAACTATACTCAAATCATCACGTATACTTTTTAGGAGATTTGTATAACTTAAACTCTAATATCACCTAATGCTACAACGCTCTCAAGAGTCCTACCACGCATGCGTGCCGAAATGAGCATGCATAAGGCTATTGAAAACTTGCAAACCATCCTGGAATCACAAGTAAAACTTTAAAATATTCTTATCATAACTAAATCTTCAATAATCAGTACATCACTTAGCAAAAGTAACAGCTAAAAAAACTAAACTCAAATCTCGTTAATTAACAAAATCTATAATTCATTAATTACAAAACTGTAGAATAGTTAACTAGATTATCTACTTCAGCATAGCTATTGCATATCCCACAACCAACTATAATTACCATCTTTATCAACAATACCTAAAAAATAAAGAGTGAGCAGAAAATGCCTAATATAGACTACTACATACAAGCACACACAATGTGATGCTACATGCAACTTAAAGTTTTTAAAGCAACATACAACTGCATCAACAATTAACACATAACCAATTTATAATTCATATTTAAACAATGTAATAATCAAATTACTATTATAAAAAGAATGGTTAAAGCTAGACCTTGAATTTTTTTTTTTAAATTGTTTTTCCAAAATCATTAGTATGACAAAAAAATTAGTTAAAGCCCTACCTTTAAACATAGATGAGTGTGAAGCCTCGGTAAAATAATAATGAGTGCAAAGCCATTGCAAATCACGAGTACAATGCTTCTACAAATGTATAATGTGAAGCCTTTAAAAACATGTCAACTACTAGACCACATTAGCCTATCCATATAGGACCACATAAATAGTGATAACCACACACATGCACACCAATAGTTTTACAAAGACAAACCAACCACGCACTTAGAAAATTTTATAAACTATAAAAAAATTCCAAGAAACTAGCTAAAGAAAACAGTGGAGGGGTTCTAGCTAATTTTTAATAAAATGGTTCATGCAATATAATTAACCATTATTTTAAAACATGCCTTCAACAGTTCCAATGCTTCTCAAAACTCAAATTATCTAAACCCAATATCTCGTAATGTAACACAATCGACGACACAATCATAAATTCATATTTGAAGATCAAATATCAATTTAATCAATTACGGATTAAACCTTACAATCACATACAACAAGCAACAGTAGCCAACTATCACAAAAATAATTAAACTAATATTAGAACTTCTCTTGGAAAGAATTGCATCACTTAGTGACTATTTCTCTTCCTCAAAATTTAGTTTAGTCATTTTCTTCAAATTTAGGATCGGGTTGAAAACACTTATTGGGGCATGAGTGTTCCTAGTCGGTTTTTATTAACCGAGGTGGGCAGCTAAAGAAGTGGCCAACCAAGGCGGTCGAACAAGGGTGGTTGGCTAGCCGTGATCTAGTTTTGTCATCTTTTGCTAATCACCTCTATGTAATTCTAAGTTGTTCCTAAAGTTTTTCTACGTATCTTCTTCTAAGTCGTGATTTTTAAATTAGATTAATTATCAAAATCATATATTGAGTTTGATCTTTCCTAAATTCATGTTCAACAATAATATGATTCTTAGTTCAATATTCAAATTTAATCAATGCTTAGTAAGAATCCTTATCTCTCCTATTACATTACTAAGTTTACCTTTACTAATTGAAAAAAAAAAGGCTATCAAGATCCTTACTGATTCAGGAACTAAGTTTGCTGTCTCAATTATTTATTAAGCACAACTTCATAATTTTGATTCATAACATGATATTACCTTCACTAATCTTCCAATCTACTTCTTTAGCTTCTTTAATTTTCTATCAAAAAATACCTTCAATAGAAATCACTTTTTTAGTTTATCAACTAAAATTAAAGTTTCTCACAAATTTTTACCTTTCTACCAATTTATCATTCTCCTTAGATTTAGATGTCTCACTTGTTTCTTTAAAATCCCTATAAGAAGAGAATGATGAAAGTCATAAAGGGACTTTATATAGAGGTAACTTAAGTAGGTGTTTTTCAAAGAGTTCATTTTCTTTTAAGGGCTATAGGCAGGATAAATAAAGATTATAAGGTTTTGGCAATTTATTATTTTTCCTCTACTTAGTGAATATTTTTGTGAATGTTTCACTTAGATAGTTAAAATAAAGCATAGGACATATAAGATGTTGTTAACTTCCCATTATAGTTGCATTGACTTTGCTATCTTTCATATACACTAATTGTAATTTGTTGTAAACACATATCTTATATATGCACCACATGTTACAATGTCTATCATTTATTTCCAATTGGGGCAAAATAAGAATCCTTTGTGTCATGCCCCATAGGATACGTTAAACGTAACAATCCGCCACATGCCATATAAGACCCACAAATTACTACCTTAGTCCTTCGAGAGTCTTTTATAGATGTAAGGTGTCCTTTTACGATGATAAAATACTTGAACTGATGGAGATAAAGAGTTTAAATCATCATTCAATAGTATTAGAATATAAATCAAAACACAAATAAACAGTTATAAAGACTAAGGGGCATTCCCCGCAAAAGAATATTGTTAAGAGGTCTATTACAGTCATCCAGAGTCTTTTGGTTTCCTACGAAAGTCTAAACAGAAATGAATATAACTTCCAAAGGAAACGCCTAGCTCTTATACCTGAGTCGTAGGGTGCCTCTGTCTAAGCCAGATAAACGAATGCTGTAACAAATAGAAACTATAGGGATGTAAGATACACTAGCTTAGTGAGTGAATACTTCCATAAAGACATTATAACAATTCAATCGGTCAAGTTAATTAATCAATCGTATGGAATGCATCAATCACATGAACAAACAATCATATGATCAGCTGGAAATCATATGTAAATGGATTTACGCCTTCTATTCGAGGTTAGCAGATTAATGAATACTGCAGTACTATCATTGAATTAATAAGCTTTATGAATCACGGATAACCAACTTATGTCGTTTATGGATCACGATCAACCAACTTATTTACGTCGTTTATGGATCACGATCAACCAACTTTTAGCCGTTTATGGATCATGGGTAACCAACATATACTAATGCTCCATCCCCATCGTGAAGTGAATATGTCCATATTAATTTATCAAACTGAATAGTCATTAATACCAATTTCTTAGGTGATCAACAATTATGCAGACAATCATTCCTATAATACTCTACGTAAGTATGAGTTAATCAGCTGGTTTCGATATTCTTAATACAATTTCTCAACTCAACAATAACATACATATTTCCCCATAATTTCCATCATGCAATTCCATTTTTATCTTTTTCCTATGAGCTAGTGCAACTAATTGCTACAATCACAAGCAAGAATGAAATTAGGAAGTAATACTCACTCGGCCATGGGTCACCGGTCTTTTAGTAATAATAATCCGAGGGTAATGAATCATCGGGATCCAAGTCACCTATACGAAAGAAATACCCAAATGAGTATTTCAACTCACAACTAATCCATTTTATTTCATAAAAGTTGTTAAGTTCGTAATTTCCGTCATTGGTAGAAATTCCAATTTAAAATGGCCATAACTTGGTCATTTTAACTCGGAATTTCGCAAATTTTATACCGATTCCTATCTACTTCGAAAGATCTATCTAATTCTAATATAATATCTAAGTTTTGAAAAATTTTAGGTCTTGAAAAGGTCCGAACAGATCTGGTCAGTAACCGAATTTTCATTTTTCAAAATTGTTTTGTGAGGAATTATGATAATACTACTATCCACGCCAAACATGCATGCAACAATAATAATCACTATCATGAATGGTATGTTATGAGCTTCCTATATGCATATTCATGATGAGATTCTATTAAAATATTTTGAGACTTCTATTTTACAAGATATCATGAGTTCTTAACCTAGTGAGTTCAACTTTTGTATTTTTGACCAACCACACTTATTTTAGAGATTTTCCTTATTAAAACTTACTTGTTCT
Source organism: Combretum micranthum (assembly GCA_024138025.1). Taxonomy (NCBI): domain Eukaryota; kingdom Viridiplantae; phylum Streptophyta; class Magnoliopsida; order Myrtales; family Combretaceae; genus Combretum; species Combretum micranthum. The sequence goes on along the minus strand of JAMXBD010002052.1, from coordinate 174,296 downwards.
TGCTAAAATTACTCTATATCATATCTATTCCTTATGGTCTCCATTTTTCAACATAAATCCTCATTCTACACATTGTAAACAAGTGTTTATATATTAGCCATTCCTAAATCCGAATTTTTGTAAAAATAGTTTTTTTGAGTGATTTCTTTGAGAAAAAACTTGTTCAATACTTTAAAATCCCAAGTTCGATTATTTCTATCCCCTAAGGACTTCATTTCTTTAATAAAACTTCCATTTTGAGTTTGAAAAGCAGGTGTTTACATGAACTCATCACTACATGAATATATTTATGATCATTAGAAAAACACAAGCTTTAAACACAAGATCCACAACTTGTGATGGCTTGATATTCATGTTCTAGTAGTTTCATATTCCTAGCATGAAGCTCATGGGGATTTTTGTGAATCTACACATGAATGATCTAGCCATTATATGTTTTTGTGGTAGAAAAGTTTAGATCTATACCTATTTAGGCTTTGAAACAAAAGAAGTTGAAGAACAAAATTTGTTGTGTGAGAGTGTAGAGGGAGGGAGTGTCACGGCAAAGGGAGAGAAAAGAGGGAGAGAGTTTTGTGAATTTTGTAAAAGTGAAAGTGAAGAAAGAGAGTGAAGGCATAGAAGATTATTTATAGTAAGTTAAATTAAGGTTTGTGTTGATTAAATAAAGAAAGAAAAAACACAATTGAGAGGGAAAAAGAGAGGGGTGCGCCGCCATAGGAGAAAGAGAGGGAGAGAAAATAATTTTTGTATAATTTTTCAAATTAAAATGTGTAATAAAATGTATTAGAAAAGTAATTGCAAGGAAAGTGATGTAATAAGGTATGGTTTAGTTGTAAGGATGTAAGAATAGGGTGTGGTTTGTGAGTGTGAGTAAGGTATGGGCTTGTACTTGTGAATAGTAATGAATAGTAGATAAGACAATTAAGTTACCGGTTAGTAAAGAAAATACGATATAAAGGCTATAACTGTAATTTTTATAAATCGGAAAATTATAATAATTATATTTTTGAATTCCTTATTAAATTCCGGTCTTAATGAGTATTCCAAAACATTTTTCTAATTCCGAGTCCCGGGGGTTGGTTTTTCGGAACGGATCTCGATCGGGTTCGAAACAGATAATTTCCTAAAATTTGAACTTTTTAAGTTTCGTTATATTCTTTAGAATTATAATCTATATTAACTTGCTCTCAAAAGATTTATGGTTTTATTTCCGGTGGAGCCGGAGTTAGGGTTTCTAGGTTTTTGCTAAACCTAGCTATTCTGGTTTAGGGTTTCGGTTTCTGATTCGGCTCACGAAGTCAAGCTTGGTTTCAAAGAAAACCGGGGCTTACACTTTGTATGCTTTATACGTTGAAGTTGGTTTGATATAGAGCTAACATCATTTACATACATAATATCTTATTACATTTATCCTCTAATCGCATCACCTAACACATTCATCTTCAATTTATACTTATATCCTTCTAATGTTACTAATTTCTTAAGAAATTTCATTGACACTGTACAATGTGAAATTAAAAATAAACTTTACATGGTATGGTGAGATATAATTAAAGGGATAACTATAAAGGAGTAAAGGTATATCCGCTTTCAGGTATAATTAAAAGATATATCTATTAACTCAAAAGCTAGGATGGAGGAATATTACAATATGTATTATGTACATTAAAAGTAAATCTTCTTTAATGTTCAAATAGAATATGAATGCCACAACATGTGATGCATAAAAAAGAAATATATTTAGCTACACATGCAAATAGTATATATTTTGATAAAATTACAATTATTGAAATGTCCAATAAATTATTTTATACTAAAGGGAATTTTAATAATTACGTGATAAGTCTTCCATTAACTATATTATCTTCATTTCTTATCCTCTTTGCATTCATTTTCTCTTTTAAATGTACTTATTCCTTCCTCATATTAAAAGGACATTTTGATTCCACTGAAGACAGAACATATTTTTCTTCCTCTTTCTATTCCATCAAATTTTTCCACATACAAACCAAATCTATAAGGGAATCTCCTTTCCTTTCTATTTATTTCTATTTTCCTTAATTCTTGGCAAGTTTAATTAAGATTGGATAAATTATCAATCCAAGGCAAGTGCGGTCTTGAAAAATCATAAGACACATATTAATTTTCTTGAACAAGACAATTGTAAGCCTCGGCTTTCTTTGTAAACCAAGCTTGTCTTTTAGAACCGAATCGGAAACCGAAACCCTAAACTGGAGTAGCTAAGGTTAGAAAGAAACCTAGAAACCCTAAGTCCGGCTTCACCGAGAATTAAACTATAGAACTTTCAAGAGCACCTTAATCTAGATTATAGTTCTAAAGAATATATCGAAACATAAAAAGATCAGTTTTTGGGAATTTATCTGTTTTGAACTCGACCAGGATCCATTCCGAAAAATCGGGCCCCGGGACTTGAAATTAGAAAAATATTCCGGAATATTCTTTAAGATCGAAATTTAATAAGGAATTCAAAAATATATTTATTATAATTTTACGATTTATAAAAATTACAATTATAGCTTTTATATCATATTTTCTTTATTAATCAATAATTTAATTGTCTAATCTACTATTCATTACTATTCATAAGTACAAGCCCATACCCTACTCACACTCACAAGCCATACCCCTACTCTTACATCCTTACAATCTAACCTTACCTCATTACATCATATTCCTTATATTTACCTTTCCAACACACTTTATTACACAAATTAAATTTGAAAAATTACAAAACTCATTTTCTCTCCCTCTCCCCCTCTATGGTCGGTGCAACCCCTCCCTTTTCCCTCTCATTGTTTTATTTTTTTTTCTTCCTTTATTTTAATCACACAAACCCTAATTCAATTCCTATATAAACTCTTTTATGCCTTTCCTTTCTCTTTTTTCATTTTACTTTTGCAAAAATTTTACAAACTCCTCTTTGCTTTCTCTTATTGCCGTGACCCTCCCATATACACACACACACACATATTTTTTTTTCTTTTTCTTCAACTCCTCTTGCTTACAAAGCTTAATAGGTATAGATCTAAACTTTACCACCACAAAAACATGTAATGGCAAGATCATTCATGTGTGGATTCATACAAGTCCCCATGAGCTTCATGCTAGAGATATGAAACCATTAAAACATGATGATCAAGTCATCACAAGTTGTGGATCTTACGTTTAAAGCTCACATTTTTGTCATGATCATAATGTATGTTCATATAGTGATGATTTCATGTAAGAATCTTGCTACTACATTATTATTATAGTAGTATACTTCATTTCATGTATCTAACATGATCATTACACTTAGATCTAGCTTCTAAACATCTATTCTTTTGCATGATATTGGAGATCTTATGCATTTATTATGTTTAAGATAAATAAATGGTCATAAAGATTTTTGTCTTATGTAAATGAATTTTTTTTTTATTTCTAAAAGTTAGGATATTTATGAAGATGAGCTAAAAAGCTCGAGAACAAATTTGGTTTCATCAAAACAAACTTTTGTAAATTCGGATGGAAAAAGAGTTGTATTTTGAAAACCTATTTTTCAACTCCAAAACATGATTTTTATGTGAAAAATGAAGAGCTTATGGAATAGGTATCAATAAGAGATGATTTTAATAAGTTAATTGTAGATCTACTAAGAGAAATTTGTCCAACAAGAAATATTTACAAAATAGAAAATTTGGATCTTATGATAGTTACATGAAATTCGTAACTAGGAACAGAGGATATGTAAACACCTATTTTTCAAACTCAAAATAAAAGTTTTATTGAGGAAATGAAGTCCTTAGGGGATAGGAATAGTGGAGCCTTAATTTTTAAAGTATCAAATAAGTTTTTCTTAAAGCAATCACTTAAAAATCATTTTTACAAAATTCAGATCTAGGAATAGCCCATATTTAAACAATTGGTTACAAAGTGTAAAATAAGGATTTTTGTTGAAAAATGAAGACCTTAAGGAATAGATATAGTAAAGACTTAATTTTAGCAAGGATAAATAAATTTTATTAAGGAAATCTCTAAAATAAGTGTGATTTGTTAATAACATAAAACTAGTCTTGCTAAGCTAGGTATTCATGACATCTTGTTAGGTAAAGGCTTTTTAAAAATGTTCCATAATAGAATATCATATATAGGAAGCTCATAACATATTATTCGTGATAGTAATTTTAATATTGCATGCATATTTGGCATGGATAGTAGAAATATCATAATTCCTCACGAAAACAATTTTGAAAATGGATGTTCAAATACTGACCAGAACTGTTTTGGATCTTTTCAAGATTTAAATGTTTTCAAAATTGAGATATTATATTAGAATTAGATAGATCTTTCGAAGTAGATAGGAATCAGTATATAATTTGCGAAATTCCGAGTTAAAATGACCAAGTTATGGCCATTTTAAGATGGAATTTCCATCAATGAAGATAATTACGAACTTAATAGTTTTTATAAAATAAAATGGATTAGATATGAGTTGAAATACTCATTTGGGTATTTCTTTCGTTTAGGTGACTCTGATCCCGATGATTCGTTACCACCGAATTATTATTACTAAGAAACCGGTGATCAATGGTCAAGTGAGTATTACTTCCTAATTTTATTTTTTGATTGTGTTTGTAGTGATTAGTTGCACTAGAAATGAGGCAAAAGATAAAAATGGATTTACATTATGGGAGTTATGGGGGATTATGTATGCTTGTTGATAAGTTGAGAAATTGTGTTAAGAATATCGGAACCAGGTGATTAACTTATGCTTGTTTAAGATATTATAGGATTGATTGTTTGTGAGATTGGTTGATCACCTAAAAAATGGTATTAATAATTATTCGGAATGATAAATTAATATGAATCACCTAAACGTGGCAATCTGCCGTACATAATATTAAAGCCTAAGAATGACCGCTTCGGTCATGCGAAGGCTTCCATGCTATGTACAAGGCGTCTAACACATAGAGGAGACACATTGGAGAGATACATTTTATATTGATACAACTTGAGTAACAATGTAAAGGAAATACAATTCACTATACTTCATATACAATTCATCCACAGATTTCACTACAAAAACTATTACAAGACAATTCATAACACCCAGCTAATATCTTCAAGCATTCTTGCTTCCATCCGAAATCCCGAAGTTATATTCGGCTCCAACCATCTCGGTCCCCAAGTAGCATTCTCCCGTCAACCTATTTATTCAAACATCTATTGGGGTATAAGCTACACTAGCTCAGTGAGAGTTCTTTTAATTTCATACCATCACAAGCAAGTTATAATTCATCCATATGCTATGCATGAACAAACACATGAGCAGACAAGCATATGACTTTACGGTAGCCATATGTGAATGGATTTACATCCTCCATTCAGGGTTAATATCACAACTCATCATCATTTTATCTTTTCCTAATTCTAATGCAACTAGCTACAAGCACAATCAAGTTAATAAAATAAGAGGAAAACTTACTCGGCCATTGGATCACCGGTCTTTTAGTAAAAGTAATCTGGTAGTAGGAAATAGTTGATTTCGGGGTCACCTGAAAAGGAAGAAATACCCACATGAGTATTTGAACTCAAAATCAATCCATCCTATCTCATACAAACTATTAAATTCGTAATTCTCGTCCTAAGTGGGAATTCCAACTTAAAACGGCCATAACATGGGCGTTTTAACTCGGAATTTAACAAATTATATATTGATTTCTATCTACTTCGAAAGATCTATCTAATTCTAATATCATAATTAAGTTTTGAAAACTTTGAAGCTTTGAAAAGATCGGATCATATCAGAACAGTAGCAAATTCCAATTCCGAAAAATAGTTTTGTAAATGTTTGTAATGTTCCTATTATATAAATCAACTATATATGCAATGTTGATGATTTCCTATCATGAATGGCATGTTATGAGCTTGATGCATGCATGCTTTTGACAATATTTTCTAAAAGGAGATTTTAGAACCCTTTTATTTGTAAGATTCCATGACTATTTACTTTTAAGAAAACTAGTTTCCTAGTTTTGATCATTTCCATTTGTTTTGGATTTATTTCTTAAGCAAATATAATTATCCTTATTAAAATTGAGTCTTCATTATATCTATTACTTATGACCTTCATTTCTTCATAAAAATTCCCATTTTATACTTTGTAAACATGTTTTTTAAATTGGTTCATCCCAAAATCCGAATTTTATCTAAATTGTTTTTGTGGTGATTCCTTTAAATAAAAATCATTTGAAACTTAGAAAATTAAGGCTCAACCATACCTAACCACTAAGGACTTCATTTCTTAGATAAATTTTTCATTTTAAGTTTGGAAAATAGGTGTTTTCATGCCATTACTCCATTATTACGAATTTCTTAAAATGACAAACAACTCAAATTTTCCTACCTTATTTCTACTCCTTGTTCTACATGTTTTTCTTAGTAAATTGTAACGCCCTAACCTGTTGGCATTACAACTCGCCACGTGTCCTCTCTTAATAGGACACGCTAAGGCTTTAATTTCCACAAATAACATGAATATCACCTGTATATCTCACAAGGTATAAAAGAAGACATGTAGTCCTCATAAATAAACCATCTGATAAGATCATAATCTCCATAACCAGAAAACTAAACATTGTTGACATAACTGCAGGTCAACAAGTCGAACCACACCCTAAAACTATGACAACATATAAAACTCCAGATACAACTGAAAATCCAATGAACAAAAACATGAATCTAACACTGAATAACAACAGAACATAAAAGTCTTCCTTGATCCATCCTATGTCATCTATGACTATACAACTAGTCATCAACAGGGTAGTCAGGACCGCTAATGCCATCTCCATCTTCATAGACGATATCAAAACTCGTTAGATCATATATCACACTATCATCACCTGCACCTGAAATATAACAGAATAAGTGGCGAAGCCCATACGATAATATCCAATACAGTTCAAGCAAGGTTATGCACATACAGTATGTATAAAAAAATGCAACTGAACTAAATGCATACAACAGATTATTATCTATTTTAGTCCAGCAAAACAACACAGTTCAGAATCCAGTATACATAAATCCCGAACTCAGAGTAACTCAGACTCTACTTTAAAAACAACCAACTGATTTTGAAAATAAGTAATCATATACATATATGGATAAGTGGGTACTCCCCAAACATCCCAATTCCTGAACACCTAAATTCTACCGGAATCATATCCTAGCACAAGTCCACTCGGGACAACCTCATACTAAGATCATCAGGGTGCCTCACCAGTATCACCATCTGCTAGGTCTCTACTAGTCAAAGCCAACCACAACCAGACAGACAATTATTAAACTGAATATTTATTAAGTTCATTATGCAATTTTGTTCCTACATCCATTCACAAAATTCTAATCTACAAGCACATACATCAAACAATGGATTGGTCGTACCTTTTATATTCAGGAGATAACTTGAACTATTCAAAAACAACCGTCAATAACTACTAGAAAACCAAACCACAACACAACCAGCCACTACCACCAAACTCTCAAACTCCCAAACCCGATATCAAACAACAACTCCAATCTCAATCTATAACATATCAACATATATCAAATCACCAACATTCATAGATAAATCAAAGTTAACATAAACCAACCTATCTACACTAACCTGAAAAGAAATCTCCGTTATCTGCACCTTCTATTTCGATCAAACTCCACAAACACCAATTAATTCACCAAAACCCTAATATGCACAACAATAAGAATGTATGAGGATTGTTTAATCCATATTTTGTTTGAATCCATCATAAAAAGAGGTAAACTTACTATTTTGAATCCCTAAACCCGTCTTGCATTCACCAATTCACAGATCTCACACGTGCTAGGGTTTTTCTCCAAAAACCTTCATGCAAAAATTCAACTAAACCCTAAGAAACTTATATAAATTTGTATATAATCCAAATGAGAAGGTTAAGATCACTTACTTTGGATTAAAACACCCTCCGGATGATTCTTTAAGCCTAGATCTCCAAGAACACTCCAAAACTCTCTTATACGAAGGAGGAAATGATAAAAGAAAATCTATTGAAAATGTTTTTCGCATCTCGTATTTATAGAAATTTGGTCATACGCCGGCGGTGTACATGTAGATCTTGTCGGCGTACACCCTACACTGGCAAAATTTACACGAGCGCAGGCAGCGTTCATGGGGACTTTGAATTTTAGAATTTCAATTCCTACTACATACGCCGGCAAATCCATGCCCTACGCTGGCGGTGTTCATGCCGGTCTTGAGAGAAACCCTAGTGAACGCCGGCAGCGTTCTTCCCAGCATTAAGAAAAACGCTACTATTCTCATCCTATGCCGTCTCTACATCGGTGGCGTAGATTCTCCAGGAGGCAGCGTACAATCTATCAAAATTTGCAGAAATCCAAACTTTAATATTTGTCTTACAACCAAACTTAATCTTTTACAATTTACTTGTTTTGATCTTAAACTCATCCTATATCATCTCATGATTCATGATTCATAATTCATTATATTTCCATCTTTATTTCTGTATTTTACATAAATCCTATCTCAATTTATAAAAATCATTACTTGATGGTATCTATGACCTATCTTCATTTTTCATATAAAACACAAGTTTTGGAATTGATAAAAGAGTTTTTTAAGGCATGGTCTTGAAACCATCCGAATTTACAAATTTTAGATAAAAATCAAATTTCATATTTTGTGATCTCTTCCTATTTTTGAGAATCTTTACTAGTAGATCTACCATTTACTTATCAAAAACATCTCCTATTGATATCTATTTCATAAGCCTTCCGTTTTCTAAACAAAATTTTCATTTTGGCGTTGAAAATTGGGTTTTTAAAATCGGTCTTGGTTGAGATCCGAATTTACAAAATTTATATTTGGGCATATCTTTTTATAAAATCTATCTAAACTTATGAAAATTCATCCCTTACATATCCTATTCTAAGAGCCTTCCGCGTCTTGAATAAAAACTTCATTTTTGAGTTGGAAAACATATCTTTAAACTAGGCCTTGGCCTAAATCCGAAAATAGAACTTTGTTTTGAAAAATAATCTTTGAAAATCACCTTTGAACCATATAAAATGAAGTCTTGATTATATATATATATATATATATATATTAAGCCTTTATTATCTCAAATAAAAATTTCATTTTGACACTTGGAAAGTAGTTTTTAAAAATGGGTCTTGCCTAGATACTAATTTCACCATTCTTATTTGAGTTCAAAACCAAGATCTATAATTAATATGAACATAAATGTAAAGGAAATCCATGGTAGTAAACTATAAACTCATAGATCTAAACTTTACTCCTCAAAATCATTCATTTGTGATATCTATTCCCTAAGCCCTTCATTTTAAATGAAAAATACACATTTTGAAGTTGAAAAATAGCTTTTCTAAATATGGTTCCTTTTTAATCAGAATTTTCATAAATGAATTTTGTTGAAACTAAAATAGATCTTGAGCTTTCTAATACTTTCCTACTACTATCAAGCTATTACAAGTTATTTAAGAACATAAAACAAAAGTCTAATGCATGTATGAACTTAAAACAACTAGATCTAGTTTACTATAGTAGTTATAAATGCATGAACACTATGATGGTTATGTGAATGATGAATATATGCATAGATCATAAGCAATAACCACATGACTTGAAAATAAAACAAAATAATAGTTAAAATAACTCAAATAACAAGATCCAAGACATAAACAAAATCAAAGCTACAAAAAAGTTAGATCTACAAAATATAACTACTTTTAGCAAGAAAATAATAATAATACAAGAGAATAATCATGGAGAAGAGGAGTGTTCATATTGGCATCATCATCCTTAGCTTTTAAGCTTATGGAATGTCATTTGATGCATGAAATTCTCACTATACCTTACCTACATCAACTATGGAAGCTTTGGACAAGATTTTATCAAAGAATCTTGAAGAAATATGTGTGGGAGCTCATATATTGAGTAGGGGTAGCAAGTTTTCTTTCAAGAACAAGAACAAAATGAAGAAAGAAAGAGAGGAAAAAGAGAGAAAAAGGTAAGGAATGGTAAAGGTTTGAAGATGTAAATGAGAGAGAGATAAAATGAGTTAAAGACACATTAAATGAAGAGAAAAAAAATAAATGGTCAACCAAGACAAACCCCAAAGTTGGCGTGAAAATGAGAAGAAGAGAGAGAGAAATTTAGTTAGCTGTTGACTTGGAATTGTAATGTAATTAATGTGTAACTGTAACTTCTTCAAGAATGATTTAAAATAGGTTTATTTAATCAAATTGGGGGCATTTCAAGGGACAAAAGGCAGCAAAAAGAAGTCAAATTTTCTGTCATGAAGTGTGGAATAAAGTGTAGAAAGATTGAAGTGAAAAAGAAGTGATGTGTGAAAGGGGTACTTAAAGGTATGGGTTGTAAGAATACTTTCTTAATAAAATAAAATAAAAATAGAAAATTCATTCTAAATATTTGTAGTAGATTTTTCATAATTAAAATAAGATAATTTATTTATTTATTTTAGTGAATTATCAAATAAGTTACCGGTATGATCAAAATATGCGAATATGAGCTATAAATAATATTTTCATAACCCAAAAAATTCTAAAAAAATATTTTTCAAATATTTTTCAATTATTAAATTAATTTAGTTTATTTTTAGTATCAGGTCTTAAATAGAAACTGATCCCGTAAAAACCCGATATGAATTATATTTTGGAAAAACGGAATTTTCTATGATATATAAAATATTTATCTAAAAATATAAGGGTTTATAAGAATAATAAAATTGTGTAATGAATAGTAGTGAATAGTACCAAAAGACTAATTAATTACCAATAGTAATAAAATACAAATATAATCGCAAAACCAGATATTTCTAGTTATCGAAAAAATTATAAAACTGATATTTTAAAAATCCTTATGAAAATACGAGTCTAACGGTATAAATGGTTTATTTTTATACCTCGATCCCCGGGACACGCTTTTCAAAGTCTGTATACGAACGGGTTCAAAACAGGTCAAAATTTTACCAATTTGATATTTTTAAACGATCTTATATTACTACGAGCTACTCTATACACTTAAACCATACCTCGGCCTCTAGGACTAAGAACGCGAGATTGCCGGACTTAAACTACTGTATTCCACTTAGGGTTCCCGGATGATTTTCCGATTTAGGTCTTTGCCAATTTGGAAACTGACGTTTTATGTTTATACAACATATTTAGTTTGAGAAAATTATTTTAAAATTTATTTTTGTAAGTATTTAATATCTCTCGATGTTTTCGGAATTCTTGAATTGAGTTTTATTTCCGAAAGTTTATCGTCATTTACTTTTTAATAATTTGTTTATGGGTTCTATATTACTCGATTTTACAATTCAGAGTTAAAGTATGGAATTTGTCCTACATAGTGGTTTTGAATTTGAAGACTATTGAGTTCTTATTTTATTTTTAAGGATTCTCATTTTCTCAAGATTAAGAAATTTCTGTATTCGTTCGTGATTTAAGATTAGTCGAAGTTCAATTTTAATTTGGAGTCATTTTTAGGGTTTATTTTCGAAGCTCATTTTGGAATTATTTACTGAAATTTTCCGAGACTTACAGACATAATCACTTCACGATAGGGATGGAGCATTAGCATATGTTGGTTACCCATAATCCTTAAACGGTTAAAAGTTGGTTGATCGTGATCCATAAACGACATAACTGAATTGGATGATCGTAATCCATAAACGACATAAGTTGGTTACCCATGATCTATAAACGGCACATTAATTCAACAATAGTACCGCAGTATTCGTTAATCTGCTAACCCTGAATGGAGGGCGTAAATCCATTCACATATGATTTCTGGCTGATCATATGTCTTATTTGTTCACGTTGTTGTTGCATTCCATATGTTTGAATAAATAACTTGATTGAATGATTTGTTGTGAATGTCTTTATGGGAGTATTCACTCACTAAGCTAGTATAGCTCACTCCCTCACAGCTTTTGCTTATTGCAGTTTTCATATTTATGGCTAAGGCCGATGCATCCTACCGAGCAGGTACAAGAATTAGGAGTTTTCACTAAAAGTTTGTGTTCGATTTTGTATAGACTTTCATAGGAAACCCTAATGTTTACCAGATAATTGTAAAAGACTACGTTTAAACTTAGTATTCTTTTGCGGGGTAATGCCCCAAGAAACTTTTGTAATTAATTATGTGGACTTATGGTTTATATTCTGATGCTTATAGTATGTCAAATTAAACTATTTATCTCCATTGGTTTATGTATTTTATTGTCGTAAAAGTACACCTTGCATATGTACGAGACTTTGGAACGGTTGTGGTAGCAATTCCTAAGTCTTATATAGCATGCGGCGGATTATTATGTTAGACTACCCTATGGGGCGTGACAACAATGTTCCAAGCGTAGTAAGTGTTTATCTTTATTTAATTATTTGAGTTTAATAATAACAAAAATGGAATTGGATTATGAAGGTTTGTGAGAATTGATGTTTGAAATCGAGAGTGGTGCATGTGTTAAGTATTGGGTTATCTTCCAGTTGCAGTTTGTTTAAACTTCTTTCATTGTTGTAGTAGTCTTGCGGTGTCAGGCGTTTTAGAGTGTCATCACAGGATGATGCTATATAAGATGAAATCATTGTTTGGTTTGATAAATGAAAAAGTAACATTATGAATTTAGAATTTTGATATTATTACAAATTAATTATTTAAGTAATTTCCTTATAAAAGTTAGTGAATACTTTAAAAGTTGATTATGGATGTAGTTATATCTATGGTTGTATGGCATGGTATTTGCATACGATTGTGGTAATTAATGTTGGTTTCGTCTCATCACTTACAGGACTGTTCGTTTTTTAGAAACATACAACATGGGAAAGTTAAATCTATATGATGATATGGGTTATGGCATGTATTATAGAAGTTAAGAAGAAGTTATTGTTTTATTTTCTATGATGACTAGAGACTGGCGGTTACGGTATTAAGGTTGTCTGTTTTAATCGGCCTGTGTCAAAAAGACTTACTTCGTTTAGAATGTTACATCGGAAATTTTTGTTAATTTATGTCTTCCTTTAATGTTAGCATTGGATTGGTGATATTTTGTGGATTTAAGTCAAACTCATATGAGTTTTTTCTTTTTTATATATATTGAAATGATGTAACAAATGATATTTGAATTTTAACAAAATATATAATTAAGTACATGAACTTTAAAATTAATATTAAATTAATCAATTTTAAAGTTCAGATAATAGATTGATAAATTTTAAATTTTAAATATTTAATTTCATATTTTATCAAAATTAAGGTATCAGTCATAACATTAACTTTTACGTATTATGCTTAAAGTACTCTTAATTTGCTATTGAATGATTATTATACATGAGATTATGGTAATTAACTAGTTTTGAGTTTTTATATATTTATATGGACATCTAGCAAAGCAGCATGAGCAAAATATTTTTTTTAGATTTGCACCATGTAGAAACCTACATCTTTTATTTGCACTTGGAGTTAAATACATTTCCACTTTATTGTTATCCCTATATTTAAATAAATTTTAAATTGTGTTATCCGTATATTTAAACCTACACTTGGCCGCCATTATGGTTCATTCATTTGCACTCCCTTATATCTTGTTGACTTGGCCGCCCGAATGGCTGCACTAAATAACTTGTCTACTCACATGCCTATCTTCTCTATAGGTCCAGCCTAGTTTTGGTCTTATCTAACGGGTCTACTAGGATGGCAAAATAATAATAACTACACTAGCGAAACTTTGCCAACAGCAGCTCTCATTTGTAGCCATTTGTCAATAAAGCAATGGACTCATGGTGGAACTGTTCTCATTATTTTTTTCTTCTTTCTCCTAGTCATTTTCGAGTTCGTATATATGATTAGTTTCTCATCTATATACAAAAATGATATATATAAATATATCTGATTTATATTTATATTTTATTTATATTTAATATTTTAATAAAAGTTATTAATTTTTTATTTATATCTAATTATTTATAAATAATTTATTAAAAAAATATTTAAAAAATACTATATTTATAATTTACCAACAAATAAACAAACCCTTCATTTTATACTTAAATTTCCAAACATATTTTTCTTCCTTCACTTCATTTGATTTTCTTTCCATTTCTATTGATTTCCATCCATCAAACATAATACTTATATGGATTTTTCTTTTACAGTATTGTTTTTTTATCTTTAATTGCTCGAACAAATGTTGATGGAAAAAGTTTCAAAACAAAAACAAATAACTAAATCAAAAGGTACATACAATCAATGCTGAAATAAAAATTTGAAAACGTGTCTAATCATATTCACTAGGTAATAGGCTGATAGCTCACAAACAAAAAGACCATTTTCTCCTCCAAAATCAAAATAAAAATAAAAATAAAAAACCTTTTTTTTTTTTTTGGCCTCCCTAAGCTCCAATTTTTTTAGACGTACCAAACCCTCACACGCGCGCAGCGCACTCTCTCCCCTAAACCCACCAAACCCCCCATTGGAACTCCAAAAAATGGATGGAAACCCTTACCGCACCGAAGGCCAGCGTCTTCTCGGCGTCGCCGAGAAACTTCTCCACTCCGGAGACCTTAGCAGTTCCCGAGATTTTGCCATCCTAGCTCAAGAAACCGATCCTTTACTTGAAGGTTCCGATCAGATCTTGGCTATCGTCGACGTTCTCTTATCCGCGGAAAAGCGCGTGAACAACATCCACCATGACTGGTACTCCATTCTCCAACTGGACCCACGAACCAACGACCAAGAGCTCATCAAGAAACAGTACCGTAGGTTAGCTCTCTTGCTTCACCCTGATAAGAATCGTTTCCCTTATGCCGAACATGCCTTTCGGTTCGTTGCTGCCGCGTGGGCCGTGCTGTCCGATCCTGCTAGGAAGCCGATTTATGATAGGGAATTGGGGTTTTTTACGAGGATTGATTTGGGAAACCCTAGTGGTAGTGGTAGTGGTAGTGGTAGTGGTAGCGGAAGTGGTGGTGGAGTTAGTGGTAATAGTGGTGGTGTTCAAGGTGGAAAGTTGCCTGTTTGGAGAAGTAGTAATGAGAGAGAAGGAGTCTCAGGTAGTGGAATCAGGGCACAGGCACAACCACAGCAGCAGTTTCAGTTTCAATTTGGGGGTCAAAATGTGGTTGCTGGTGATGGTAATAGTAATCCTATTAATATTAATAATGATTATAGTAGTACTAATCATGGGAATGTTAATGTTAATGTTAACGTTAATCCTTCTGTTAATGTTAATAGTCATGGGGTTAGGGGAAGTGCTAGAAATAGTGGGAGTGGTAATAGGAGTGAGAAAGCTGCGAACTTTTGGTGTGCATGCCCATATTGTTATATGTTGCATGAGTATCCTAAGGTGTATGAGGATTGTTGCTTGAGGTGTCAGAATTGTCGGAGAGCATTTCATGCTATAGAGATTAAGGAGTTGCCTCCACTGGTTGAAGGGGAGGATGGTTATCGCTGCTGTTGGGGAACGTTTCCGATGGGGTTCGTGGTTGGGCCCTATGAAGGGGGAGGGAAATTGCCATTTGAGAGGCAAGCTCCCACAGCAGAGGCTGCAGGGGCTGATGCTCTTGTTTCTCAGCCGACTCCAGCGGTGGCAGCGAATGCAGTTGCAAGTGGTCGAGGTGGAGGATCGGTGGGGCAATCACCACAAGTGAAAAGGAAAAGGGGAAGGCCGAGGAAAAATCCATTGTAGGCTGGTGTATTTGGTGAGAGGCTATGGAATCAAAGAGAAAATGAAGTTAGTTTTGTTATAACTGCAATGACAAGGGTAATGTTAGTACGGTTGTTGGAATGAGAAGAATTTGGAAATGGTATGTTTGGTGGATGTAGTGGCTGCGGGTGACGGTTGGAGGACCTTGTGGAAAGGGGTTTTGATATAGGATTGAAATTGAGACTGGCGGTTGGGCAGCTCAGGAAAGGTAAAAAAGATGAGGAAGCTCACCAATTTAGACTACCAATGTATCATTTGTTGTAGTAAAGATGCAGCTGTAGTTCTTTTGTTGTTGTAGCATCTTCTGCCTAGTTGTTGATATCAGATGTTCTAGTTAGTAATTTGATGTGAGCTTCATTGAATGTTTAAAAAAATGGGAGAAGCTCTTTGTTTATGGAAGTGATCTTCTATCTTGGGTCAGTTTTGAGGCAGGATAGCTGTGGACTCTTCTATTTACTCTTTTAGGGATTGCAGATTTTCAGTCTCATTTTGTGTCGCACAATGTGCATGTATTGTTTAATTGTTGCTTCTCTACCCTCGGGAAGTTACTAGAGTATTGATGGTAAATGCATGCTTTACATTGCTGCATGCCCTTTGTATTTTAAGGCAGAATACAGGTAAATGCTTAAGTGCCTTTTTGTAGATTCTTGAATGGCTGAAATTGCTGCATTGAGAGGGTATGTACAGAGGAATACACTTTATGCTATGGATTCTACTGGAGCTTAGTTTTAGATTTAGCTGATGGAAATAAATCTACTGTAGATTATCGTTTTTGCTGAAGTATTTTCCTACTTAATGGAGAGGGAATGTTTCTTTTGTTCTAGTTGCTGTTGCTGAAAGCTCCATCTTCCAAAAGGCCCTGCGCCCAGTCATTATCAATGTGTTTTGGCTTCTACTGCTTAGCATGCTCAAGCTTTCGAAAATCCTGTTTTTTTAGGCCAGCAAGCTTTAACGCGCGGACTTTAGCGCAACTTTCAATTGTGAAGGAGCGGTTGAAGAGTTTCTTCCACGTTAAAGTAAGGTGCTTCATTTTTTTCGGTTGCTTTGACAAGGGCCCGAACCTTTATATTTTGTTGAAATATTTTAATATACTGAAACAAGTTTGACAAGAAATGTGCAAAAGAAATTCGGCAAAAAATATACATTTGCAGAAGAAATTGCTTTTGTTTTTTATTTGAGCAATTTCAATAAGTTTATTAATTAAATTTTATATGACAATAAATTATATATTAACAATATATATAATATTTATATTGCAAATTTATTTAACCTTCTTTTTAACACTAAAATTTCCTTGAAAAAGTATTAATATATTGGTAGAAGTAACCATAGTGGGATCTATAAAAATATAAAAAATATATAAAAGAACATTTTAGAGATTCTTAAGAATAAAATGAAGAATTTCTTAAAATGTAATGTTTTTTAAAACGATGATATAGCAGAGTTTTTTAAAATGATGACATGACAAGTTAAGGATATTAAAGAATTTCCTAGCATTAAAGTTGGTCTTAGACTTCTGTTCCAACTCTCAGATTCGAAGGCCTCTGCTCGTCAGGAAGATCCTGACATGCTAAGACATGATGTCGCATTCCCTTTTTTGTAAGAACCAGCGTATGGAAGTGTGCAGTCTAGATGTTAAAATTAATAGAATTTGCCAAAAATCTTGAGGCTTGATTATTGAATACGGACTACGGAATACCACTTATGATCTTGTAACACAAAATTAGTTCTTCCTTATTGCTTGTATACGCTTGTTCTTTTGCAGTTCTGTGGCAGAAATGTATAGTATATGGAATGATTATAACAATTAACTTAGGGAAAAGGAAATTAATATATACATTTTTAAAAAAATTATAAAAATATCACCGAGATGAAAATAATCTCAAAATTAGACGAGATGGCCTTGTCTTTTGAGCAGATAAAGTTTATTCCGTCCTCATCTTTAATGAAGTCAGCCACTTATCATATTATTTCTTGAAGAAACGAGTTTAGGTTGTCAACTTTTAGTTTTTTTTTTTTTTTCATCTTGCAAGATTTGTGTAATTTTTTTTTTAAAATAGTTAGCATTTTTTCCTTAATCTATTAACATAATTGGTCTATCAATTGTTTCATTATAATTGTGTATAAATTGAACCTTTTAGTGACTTTCAGAATGATTTCATAAAAGAAGAGGAAACTATAGAATTTTCCCTCTTATTATCGATATAGAATACTACACGGTAGGTAGGAGTGTATTCTTTTTGTACAAGTTCCCCAACACTAAGAGTTTCAATAAGTAATAGTATAATCAATACGTGCTAATGGTGATAGAGGATGATGGGTGGGTTTGTTTCATCTTTCTTCTTTTTGCTTGGCATCCATTTGAAAATTGTCTTTGACGAAAATATGATAGTAAAAATATATATATATATATATATATGTGTGTGTGTGTGTATATCCCTCTTATTAATTAATCGTCCAAAATTTTTTTTATAAGGTTGGATTTATTTAACCTTTATTTTAATTTATTAAGAGAAAAAGAAAATTCGCTTCTATTCACTTAAAAAAATTCTCAATTAGAATTTTGTTTTTCAATAAATAAAATATAATTTTAAATTCATATTTTTAAAAGTACATAAGTTTTTAGTTTATTAATTATCATAACCTAATCATTATTTTCATTGTAACCATCAAATAAAAATAGATAACGTAATTTTTCAACCATAAGATTTTGTATTTATTAGATTAGATAAAGAATGAGAGCGTGTAATATCTATTATTACGAAGCGAACACTTGCCTACTGAACTTCCAACCATTTTTCACCATACGTAAATTACATTTGTCTCCTTTAAAATATTGATTACTAAATTAATTTAATAGAAAAAAGTATTATATGAGGATATTTTTCTTAAATTCCAGTCTCTCTTCTATGTTGTATCTCCATATCTTGACTTTATTGTCGACTGTTTCATTTTTAATTTTATGGCTGAACTTGCTTCACAAGTTTTTCTTGTCCCCTCGGTGGAGAGTTTTAAATTTAAATATACTTCCCTCCATAAATTTGAGATATTAATAACTTATCATTGCAGTTTTCATTATTGAGTGCCATGACACTCTAAGCATGTACCTTGGAAAAAGTTTGAATTGTTTTTTTGTCTATTATCTCAACAAATTCTTAGAAATCCATCAATCAGACGCTGGATGCTGCAGCCTACTTGAATGATTCAGTGAGTCTAACAATAGCAAACCCATAAGGAAATGGTGAGTTTAGGACTTGCTATGAATCCTCCGTTGTCAGAGAGAGAGAAAGCTTTAGTAAAAATGAATTTCCGATGAAGTTGGAGGGATGGAATAATGGCGAGGGACTGTGGAGTTATCGAAAGAGTTGTATTTAAACTTTTATTTCCACGTTTCTTTTATTATCTAATATTATAAAGCAAATACTATTCTTTTCCATGCAAAAATGATACCGATTTTTACCAAAAATTCAAAAATGAAATAGATGAGGAATAGCTATTTTTCCCTTCGCCAGAACAATAACTATTTCTCATGAAAAATATCTTTTTTTCTTTTTAAAAATTTTATAATCATAAAATAAAAGAATTACTATCTTATTCTAACTTTATTTAATTTCAACGAATGAAGCATGATATTAGAGTTTCAACTATAATGAAAATGTGCTAATGATGATAGAGGGTGAGTCATGGTAAATAAATGGGTATATGAGCTAGGGTTGTTCGTTGAACTGAAATAAACCGAACCAAACAGCAAAATGCGAATATTTTGTATTTCGGTTTTGTTTATGGTACGATTTAGAAAGAGCCTAAACAGTTACGGTTTGGTTTGAGGACCATTTGAACCCGAACCGAACCGCTTCACATTAAAAGAAATAAAAAAAATAAATAAGACTCATTTTATTTATTTATAACTCTTGGGTATTACATATTAGGACTTATTTTGCTCTAAGATTAATTCAACAAAATGCAAAATTCTTATCATGGTATACATTTACATGAGCAAGTTTTATACTATGTTACAATATTTACAACCAACCATACTGAGATAATTTAAAACTTTAAACTAATTAGTACAATAAAAATTTAAATACATTATAAAGGAAGAATATTGTAAGTAAGTATGGAATTAATGCAAAACAATAATTTTCTTAGTTAGTGTTAAGATTTATTAAAAATATATGTTATTTTAAATTCGCATGGAAAAATATTTTTAAAATAGGATGATATATGTCTTTAAAATTTTTAAATATATGACTTGATATAATGATAAGTAACTTTAATTTTTGTGCGACATTTTTCAATCTAAATTTTTTTCTTGCAAATTGAAATGAATATTAATATATTTATTAGAACTAAATATTTTAAAAGTGGTTTGAATCGAACCGAACTACAGTTCAATTCATTGAGGATTTAAACCGAATCATTTTGAATGTTGTTCGGTTCAATTCAACCCTGAACCGAACAAAACCGAAACATGAAAACCCTAGTATAAACCTTTTTTCTTTTGTTTCTTTTTATTATTGGTGAGTTTGTTTTATCTTTTAATAAGATAACACAAACACGCACACACATATATATATATATATATATCCCTCTTATAAATTAATCATCCAAAAATTTCTATAAAGTTGGATTTATTTAACTTTCTTTTAATGTATTAAAAGAAAAAAAATTCACTTTTATTCACTTAAAAAAAATTCCCAATGAAAATTTCTTTTTTCAATAAATAAAACATATTTTTAACATCATCCTTTTGAAAAGTATATGAATTTTTATTTTCTAATTCCCATAACCCAATCATTATCTTCATTATAATTCATCAGATAAAGCAATTTTTCACGCGTAAGATTTTATCTTAAATGGTAGAAGAAGCATTGACCCTTTGACCAAAAAAAAAAAGCTTTACGCGTGCCATGCCCATACGTGGTGATGAAGGTTGGGGATTTATGATTGGATAAGGACGCCATACCATAAAATGGATGGGTACGACCACATGTGCTGGACATTTTTTTTGTCCCTGTGTACGTAGTTACAAAAGTAAGGAAGACGTCCAGTTACGTCTCATCGATCATCCAAAACATTAGTGCTAGCTTTAGGAACAAAACGGATAAAAGAAGATGTCCCATTACCAAAAAGAAGAATAGAAGGAAGAAGCAGAAGATATGGCTTCGCGAATTTGTATGTATCTTCTTCTTTTAAGTTGTTCATTCTCCTTTTCCTAGTACCCATGTAATACATGTGTCGAAAATTCAGGACTATGGTAAAAACCATGCACGTTCATGCTGATAAGGATCTCACGTTGTCTTTTATCCTCGCATTTTAGGCTCCAAAGTTCGTCGGCTCTGCTCTTCATCTCTTTGTTGGCATGTCCCAACGTAAGGACGGCGAGTGTACTTTTAATTTTAATTGCTTTTTTATATCTTTGCTGCTTTTTAATTCATATTTATTCAGTTGATAACAACTCTTTTCGTTTCTTTTGTACTTTGTTTTTTGTTTTTTGTTTTTTTTTTGTTGTTGGATTCTGGCAAATATTGAAGGCGCTAATGGAGGATAATCAAGTTTCTCAGTTGCTTTCTGACAGGTAATTATAAAGTATATATGATGACTGAATCATGTTTTAACTTAAAATCGTATTAGTTCAATTACATGAGCAAATTTATGTGTAGATTGGGTCGTGATTTGAAAATGAAAATTAAAAATATGTTAGCAATCTGAGTACTTTTAGTAATTTTAAGACGGCAGATAAAAGGTATGGCATTTATTCCGGAAAATTAAAGAAGAAATTGATGAAGTCCAGTATTGTTCAAATGAATTTTTTTTATAGTAGAACTGGAGGCCTTCTTGTTGAAGCAAAGCTAATATGTAAAGTTTTTGTTTTGAAGATTATCATCAGTAGTGAATAATCAGTAACGTGATTCAAGTATCGACTGTGAAAACACAATTTTATGATTTTATATTCGTTTGTAAGATTGATTTTTGAGTAATCTCGTCAAATAAACAGGTCTTCGCAAACTTGTTGAATCGATTTAAACTGTAGTGAGCCCGAATTGAACTTGAATACTCAAAGCTTGACTTCAAATCCTTTGACCGGGAATTCAGCTTGAAATTGAATTGATACTGAACAATGTTTAACTCAAAAAAACTAAGCTCGTTTATATTTGATTAAATCATTTAATATGTCTTCAATTTTAATATCAAAGCTTGAACTCAACTTAAAGATCACGAAACCCAATACTTAAGCTCAACTTGCAGGCCTATTGAGGAAAATATGTTTAAGATTGAGCTTGGTTCAATAAGTTATTCTTGTGATTCAAGCTCAAGCTTTGTTTGAGTATAGATAAATCGAATTTGAGCAAATCAAGTTGAGCTTGGTTTCAATAAGCTACTCTACTAGTTCAAGCTTGAACTTGGTTCAATTATATTTGAATCGAACATGAGCAGTGTTTAGCAGAACTCGGGTAGCTTATAAGCTGGCTCGTTTCATTTATACCCCTAACTAGGCCCAATTTTGGTAATCCTGTTTTTAAATAATGTTTTCCTTGTGTGAAACCTGATCAATATGGCAGGTACTTCATATGAATCACAGTCCGATGCATGCTATTGTTGAGATTCATTTCATTTCTCCTCACAATAAATGATCGCAGCCCAACCACTGAGTAACTTTTTTATTAGCAGCTTTCACTGGCATTTACCACCCAATATTGCCAGGAGTTCAAATCTTGAATAGCTTTTGGCTTCAACCATTAGCTACAACTCTTGTATTTGTCTCAATGCAGATCCAAGATTTCAGGACAATTTATAGCGACCTTTGCTTTTTAGTTTCACCTTCCATCATTCCTAATAAATTCTGATTTCCTTTTATCTTTTTTTATCATTTTGGCAATATCGGCAAGGTCCACCAAAAGATATTGGTAATACAATTTTTATTTGTTAGAAGCAACTTTGAGCCAGATTACATGTCACTCTTTCTTTTAGGACAGAGGCAGTAATCACATTGGCAAAATCAAGGAATTTTTCAAGAACGAATGAATGTACAAGCATGAAAGCAGAAAAAATGACCAGATATGAGAGTGGCACAGGCGTGTTTCATGAGATTAAAGAAAGATTTTTAAGATTTAAGAAGCAAAAATTCCTGTAAGTAGCTCCTTGTATTCAAGTGAAGTTCTTTTTCTTTTTTTCTCCCCTTCCCTCCCGAAAAATTTCACCTTGCAGTCCAGAATGATCCACGGTATTAAACAGGGCCGAAGCAGTCAATTTCCAGAACCTTGCAAAAGTTCAGTCACCAAAGGTGATGAAAGAAACTACTCTCTCAAGAATTTTCAAATGGAGTAAAAAATTGAGGTTCAACTAACGATATTGTAGTTCATTCCTATATTTCTACTTGTTTAAATTACAATGCCAGATCTATTGACCCTAAAAATGTCCTTGGACAGTTTATGGTTATTGCTTGTGTAGACTCTAGGGTCTGTCCATCAAACATCCTCGGATTCCAGCCTGGAGAAGCCTTCACGGTTAGGAATGTGGCAAATCTTGTTCCTTCTTTCAAGGTAGGATCCCCATTCCGTAGCTCTTATGGTGTGCTGTGCACCAAACATGTTACCGTGCTCCATCATTGAACAAAATGAAGTTTATTCTCTTTTTTCGCAGACTGGACCATCAGAAACTGGTGCAGCCTTGGAGTTTGCAGTGAAAACCCTTCAAGTGGGTGAATCTCTTAAGAAATTGATTGTAACTTAAATAATTGTCATGTTCTCTGGAAAAATGCAGATGTGTTGAAACATCTTCTGATGATTCTCTGAAAGTATATGTACATTGACACACATGCAGACATATAGTACATGTTTTGTCTATGAAGCTCTTATTCTGTGACTAATCAGTTTTCTTTTTTCCTTTCCTTTCCTTTTCAGGTAGAACATATACTAGTCATAGGTCATAGTTGCTGTGCAGGAATTGAAGCTCTTATGAACATGAAGGTTCTGGATGCTAATCCTAGGTATTGCTTCAACCACCTTTTTTATTTTTCATGTGTGCTGGTAGTGATGTTCAAGCCCAAGATCCTAGAATTGGAAATTTTTTCTTTTTCCTGATCTGATTAACCATCTTCATCATTCTTCCTCAAGGGATATTTGGTAGTTTCTGTCGACCACAACTATTTTTAACTAATATGATTCTTTTGAGGATATAACTTTTTTGGTTTGCAGTAGCTTTATTGAAAGGTGGGTTATTAAAGGAATGGCAGCTAAGCTACAAACCGAAGCGACTGCCGTGCACCTCAGCTTCAATGAGCAATGCCAAATTGCGGAAGGGCTTTTCTCATAAAACATCATTACTATTCACCAGTTTTGCCGTGAACTTAGACATCTCAATGAATGACCCGTATTCTGCTGCTTGTAGGAGTCTATCAACCAATCCCTAGGTAACTTGCTCACCTATCCATGGATAGCAGAGAGAGTTAGTAAAGATGTAATTTCTATCAACGGTGGATATTATGATTTCCTTAATTGTACATTTGAGAGATGGACCATTGATATGACGGATAAATCAGATGGTAGGAAGCGGATTTTCACAAAAGATCATGAAATATGGTGCTGATCATGCACCTTTCATCTGTCCATCGCCAAGGAGTATGCATTTCATGTGTATCTGTTACCTCATCCGGAGCAGATGGTAAATATTTGCATAGGAAGCAGTACGGATGTATATTGCAAAGATGAATACACGGGATTTGGAAGACACAGCAAGCCATATTGTACTTGGATCCACAGTGATGTTCGATTAACTGTGAAATTTAATTCCCCCATTTCCCTTGAGGTTTCACCCTCTCTTGTGCGTATCTCACTCTTTTCTGTCGTGTCAACTTTCTATTAGGACTTTCTCAATCTTAGATTGTAGAGGGGCGTTCTTTGCTTACCAAGTGTGAAAGAGTTGTGTACATCTTTCTCACAAGTAAATGCCAAAATGTTTAGGTTCTATATGTTATTTAATTTAATTATAATGTTATACAAGTATTAGCACTATCGAAATATCTTTTATATATATAAATATATATATATATATTATTTTATTATTATACTATAGACACAAGGTCCTAGGATGGTCATACATGTGTCATGTAGATCCCGTGCCTTGCATGCTTTGCACATGACTTCGGAATATTGATGAAGAGATGAGATAGAAAGAATGAAGGGGAGGAGGAACATGCAGTTTAGGTGTCTCAAATACACAAATAATAGATAAGGAAACTTGAATAAACCTTGTGCGTCAGCCTTGCAGAATTGTCCATTTAACTCTTGAGAGTAGAGCTTTTTTTTTATGGAATGTTATTTTTCTCCTAAGAGTAGAGCTTTCTCTATGGAATGTTATTTGTTTTCTCTTTTCAAACATTGGAAATGAGGACTAATTGTGTATTTATAGGCACTTGGTATGGATGGTAACCGTCATTATCATATCAGTGATTAACAAATAAGATGAAGCAAGCTCAATTCATGTTTATCTAGAGTGAGCTCCTTATCAGTTAAGGTCAATCGTCATTCTTATGTATGCATGAACCTGCCTAAGAAAAGTTGGAGGCGAACCAGTCCAACAATCCTTATTTTGAGCCTACAAAACTAAATCTCTCTAAAGTCATCTCAACAATTGAATCAAACTCACTAAGCCCTTTCACCCAACCTAAGCCTAAATAAATAATAATATTTATATTGTAAGCCTATTTACATATACTTTTCAAGCTTCATAATATCATTATATATATGACAATGAAAGCAAATATATTATGTTAGTATAATCATACATTTCGTAAATGTTTGCATATGATTATGTTTTTTTTTTCTTTCTAGTGATGTAATTAATAATTTAATAATTAAATATATCATAAGTCTTCAAAAAGTTCAAAGACGTACAACTACAAAGCTTAAGATGATGTTTAAGAATTTTAGGTTTAATTTCATACTTATAATTACTAGCATACGTGCACTCGCTCTACTTGTGAAAAAGTATAGTTATATTAGTAAGTATTAAATTAATACCAAAAAATTATTAAAGAGGAAAATTAATTAAATATAAACAATTATTAAAGAAAAAATTTTATGAAATAGTTGCCATGAGAGAGAGAAAAGTATGCGGCGTTTTTTATTAGAGATAGAAAAATATACCTACAACTATTAAGGAGAGAGAAAACTATACAGACAATTACTTACTTATAAAGAAAAAACTATGTAACATTTATTTTTTAACACAAATAAGGAAGATTCACTTAATAATAATAGATGTTTACTTAAATTTAACATTAAAATCACTAACAACAATTGAAATACTAGAAATTAAAAAGACGGGATCAGATCAAAAATTATAGAGGATATTGAAATATACATTAAGAATACTCAAGAGGGAAGGGGGGGGGGGAGTGAATTGAGTATTTGCCTAAAAATAAATTAATTTGAAATTAGATGAAAGAAATAAAAATATTGCAGCAAAAAATCAAAGAACAGCAGATAGAACACGTTAAATGAATAGATAGGGATAGAGAGAAACCAAGCCAATATTTTTAACGTAGAGTTCAGCCCACTTCCTACTTTCCATGATCCACCAATTACCTCTATCGTAGTCTTTACCACCACTTTATTAATCACCACAAAAGTTAGCTCAAGATGAGCAATACAACACTTGTGATTACACTTGGACATAAAATATTTCATTTCTCTCTCTAGAAGCTCACTGATAATAAGCAGGAATGAGAACAGAGTTCTAGATAATATTTTCTCTCTCTTACAAAAGATTTACAAATTAATGAAAGAGAGAACAAAAAATTAAATGACTAAACTCGTTTGTTTGTTTGCAAATGAAAGCTCTTTTTTTTAAAGTCTCTAATCTCTTTTGAATCTGCAACTCAAGAAGTATTTATAGCTTTTCAAAAAAATCCTGTTGGAATATGTCAGGTGACTACGTTTAATGCTGCAACGGTAGGATCAAATGTCGCACCCAAAACTTCTTTGTCGAGCCTTTGTCGTGTCCTAAAAATTAGGCCTTGACATGTTGACATTAGGAAGAATAGTGGACTGGCTCGCTGGTCCCATATGCATCGGCTTGCCGGTGTGTTGAAAAGCATTCTTTGCACCTTTGGTCGAGTCCAAAACTTCAGCTTGACATGAGTATAAACTGAACTAGTTCACTGGTCCCAAAGGCACTGGCTCATCGGTCCTTTGTCCCTATCAAAGTGCTTTCTGGATGGGAATAGAATCGATCATACGCTGGAGGAGTAAGGGGCGTCAACCCTAAATCTTGATATGTCGAGGCCTAAACTTTACCTTTGACTTGACCCTTGACATGCTCCTATTTTGCTAAAAGTCTGTCGAAAAAACTCTATAACATGCACAAAACACATATAAATTCATGACTAATTGAGTGTAGTTTTATAACAAATAAATAGTTGATTGTGCATTAAATTATCTCACCAAAATTCACATTGAACTCTCAAGTTCAATAATCTGCCTCTTTTTTATAAGGACAACTTATGCACAATTAACTCATATTCACTATAGCATACTCCCCCTCAATTAAGCATCTAGGTTATAAGAAAATTTTTCAATTTTCCAGTTTTTAAAACATATTTTTGATGCTTAACTTTAGGAAAATACAAACTACACTTAATATGTCAAATTCTCCCACTGTCAAAACACTCGACGTATATTGTCAATTGTGCACCCACTTCTCGTCCTTTGTGCATAAAAAATACATACATTCATGTTAATATATGCAAATAAGAGAGATGCACAGATATGCAACACAGCTCAAACACACACCTCAATAGAAGACTTTACACACCACTTGCCTATGCTCACATAGGACTCCACCACACTTGCCTATCCTCCGATAGGACTTTACCACACTTGCCTATACTTTGATAGGACTTCACCACATGCGTATACACAAATAGGACTTCACCACACTAGCTTATACACCGATAGGATTTCACTATAAATGCCTATACACCGATAGACTTCACCATAAATGCCTATACACCGATAAGACTTCACCACAAGTGCCTCAACATGAAGACTTTACCAAAAATAGCAAGCTCACATATCCACAATCACATTAAATCATTATCTTCACAAAACCAGATATGCAACAATCAAAACAAATCGTCACGTAAATAGAATAGCAGATTCAAACTAGCACAAACCAGATTTTTAGGCATATATCATATTTAGTAGCTTATTTAGACCAAAATTCTGTTCCATGTCAACTTAATCCAATAATACTTAGCATTCGTCTTACTTGATCATTCTCAATTCTTTTCTTAAAGTGCAGAAACGATCTTCACTCAAGGGTTTAGTAAAAATATCAGTAATCTTATTATTATCAATAAATTCCCAAGTTGATATCTTATTTAGAACATGATCTCTAACGAAATGATGATTGATATGCTCGGTCCTTAAGCATTGGATCGATTTTTAGTCAAATTTATAGCACTTATATTGTCACATAAAATGGGAACATTATCAAATTATAAACCATAATCAAGCAAGGTTTATTTCATCCATAAAATTTGTGCACAATAACTACTAACTGCTATATATTCGGCTTCAGCAATTGAAAGTGCCACCGAGTTTTGTTTCTTTAAGTGCCAAGATATTAAAGAATTTTCAAGAAAATGACATATGCAGCTTATGCTTTTCCCATCTACTTTGCACCCAGCAAAGTCAGAATCATAATATCCGATAAGATTGAAAGAAGTAAATTTAGGATACCACAAGCCAATTTCAATTGTGCTGCAAGATACTTGAAAATGCGTTTTACGACATTCAAGTGTGATTCTTTTGAGCAAGATTGAAATCGTGCACATACATAAACAAAGAACATGATGTCAGGTCTAAAAGCTATTAAATATAACAAACTATCTATCATGCCTCTATACATCTTTTTCACAAACATTTTTATCTTTTTCATCTTTATCAAGCTTAATACTTGATGCGCTCAAAACAGATCGTACCAAACTCTAAAATTTATAAACCTAGAATTAATCCTATGATCGAGCAAAGGCAAGTATACCTATTCGAAATAGTATATGATTAAATTCAAGTATCATCCTCAGGAATCTAAGAAAAAATTACTAGTGTTACCCTTTTCTCTACTATTTAGTCTAGTTCTTAAATTAATATGTATTGTCATCAACTACTAATTAACTAATTTAATTAACTCTAAGATCCTTATGAAAGCTTTTAAGAATTATAATCAATCACAAGATATGCAACATATCCCTTATCTTGTTCCACCCTAAACCCTAACTTTTCATATAAAGATATATTGATTAATGACTCATTCACACCTTGCACTGGATGAACTTTCTATTAAACTAATTACTCCCTCGAGCTAATCAATTTCTAATCTTGCATGAATTAGTAGAAACCTCTTCCTAACTAATATCAATACAAGATTGCATTAGAGATCCTAGTTCATAAACAAAGATCAAATCTTTCTTGCAGCAAATCAAAGTTTCTCTATCTCTAGATGAAACATGTGACTTTCCTATTCATGAAGATCTAACTTACTTTATAAAACATCTTCCATCTAATAAGAATCATGCATGTAATTAACTTTGCGCATAAATAAATCACAAAACAATTATAATACATGAATAGATGCAAAAGTATAAACTTCTCATTAATCAAGGCAATTCAATTCATATTGGGTTTAGGGTTTCACAAGATTTAGGGTTAGGAGTCTACTCCTCCATTGAAGTTTATAAGAAAAACACAATATCTTGAGAAGTAGAATAGAAACATGATGTAGAAAATCAAACCTTGAGTGATCTTGTGATGATCTATGATGTTCAAACAATCTTTCTCTTCCAAGTGCGTCTTTTCTCTCCTAGGGTTCCAAATGTACGATCTGAGATCCCAAATAAATCAACAAGGCGGCTATTTATAGTATAGGGAAAGGTCATATGTGCATGGGGGGTCTGCACGGCCGTGCTCGGGGCCCTGCACAATGAGAAAAATGAATTTTTGACTTCTCTAAGTTCTGCACGGCCTTTTGCATGGCCATGCATGGGGTTGTGCAGAACTCCAAATCTTCTTTTTCTTCTCGGATCGAGTTATTTGCTTTTGCACTACTTTGTGCACTCCTTATGCAGCTGCTAGGGCATGAATTAAGATACTTGATGGTTACCTTTTTTCCCTCTGCACAAGCATCTGAATGGCCATGCATGAACGTTGTGCACACTTGAAAATCATTACTTTGTAGCCTTTGTTAAATCTTTCCTTGTTTTTGCTCAAATCATCCATAAATCTTCTAAATGAGTACTTGAACCCTGAAAAGCAAATATTCAACACTTAAGTATCTGTCTCTTAAGAATTTCACATCAAATTAATGCAAAATTATATCAATTGAGTATAGAAAATATGGGTCTTTTAACACTTATCAATACTTGTGCTCATAGGTGTTGGTTTTGATTTGCATTTATCCATCTTGAACCTTTTTAATAATTATTTTATATATTTAGCTTGATTGATAAAGGTTCTAGCTTGTTTGATTTGGAGACCAAGAAAATAATTAAGTTCCCCCACCATACTCATTTCAAATTTATTTTTCATGGACTTATCAAATCTTTTATAAGACTCATATTTGTAGCTCTAAACAATGTTATCTACATAAATTTGAACAATTAATGTATCAGACTTGTGGTCTTTGATAAACAAAGTTGTATCAACTTTTCCTCTTGAAAAACTGTTGTTTAATATGAAGCTACTTAGTCTTTCATATCAAGCTCTAGGAGCTTGCTTTAGCCCATAAAATGCTTTGTTCAATTTAAAAACATGATTGGGGAAATCATTGTTTTCAAAACCAGGTGGTTGCTTTACATAGACTTCTTCCTTTACAAAACCATTTATTTTAACGTCCATTTTAAAAAGAGTAAAATTCATAAAAGCAGCAAAAGCCAAAAGCATTCTTATGGATTCTAATTGGGCAACCGGAGCAAAGGTCTTATCAAAATCAATTCCTTCTTCTTGATTATAACCTTTAGCAACCAATCTAGCTTTGTTTCTTGTTATTATATTAGTTTCATCAAGCTTGTTTCTATAAAGCCATTTTGTTCCTATAACAGATATATTTTCAAGTTTAGGAACCAAAAACCATACATCATTTCTTGTGAACTGGTTTAATTCATCTTGCATTGCATTAATCCGAAATTCATCTTTTAACACTTCATCAACATTTTTAGGTTCAAACTGTGATAGAAAAACCAAATTGCTTAAATTCTTTAAAGATGATCTTGTTTGCACATGATTAGAAGGTTCTCCAATTATTAAGTTTTGAGGATGTGATTTAGCATACTTTCATTCTTTGGGTAAGTCAGCATTATCATATTCATTCATATCAACATTCAATTTTTGTTCATTAACTTATTTGTTATTATTTTCAAGAGTAATACTATTCAAATCAGTACATACATCACATGTAAACATGCATTAGGCAAAGAATCATCAAATATAACATGAATAGATTCTTCAATAACTAAAGATCTTTTGTTAAAAACTCTATAAGCTTTACTTGTCAAGGAATATCTTAAGAAAATTCTTTCATCACTTTTTGAGTTGAACTTGGCTAATTGTTCTTTGTTATTGTTTAAGATATAACACTTTATGTTAAAAGGACGAAAATATGATGTGTTAGGCCTTTTGCCTTTCCAAAGCTCATAGGGGGTTTTCTTTAAAATTGGCTTTATAAAAATTTTGTTAGAAATATAACATGTATTCACAGCTTCAGCCCAAAAATATTTTGACAAATTATTTTCACACGACATGGTTCTAACCATTTCAATCAAAGTTCTATTTTTCCCTTCAGCTACACCATTTTGTTGTGGGGTTCTAGGAGTTGAAAAGGTGTGTTCAACACTAAAAACATTGCAAAAATTTTCCATTTCATGATTTTCAAATTCTCCCCCATTGTCACTTCTAATTGTAACAATATTAAGACATTTTTCATTTTGGACTTTCTTGCAATATCTAAAAAAAAAACATGATTTGTTTCATCTTTAGATGCAGGAAGAAGGTCCATGTCAAATCATAAACAATAGCCAAAGAACATTTCTTTCCTCCCAAACATAAGGTTTGAGTATAACCAAATAAATCCATGTGCAAAAGTTGTAATGGCCTAGATGTGGAAACGACATCTTTAGACTTAAAGGAAGTCTTAGTTTGTTTTTCCTTTTGACATGCATAGCAAATCTTGTCTTTTTGAAAATTTATCTTTGGTAAACCTTTGACAAGATCCTTTTTGGCAAGTTTTGAAATAATGTCCATGCTAGCATAACTTAGTTTTCTATGCCATAACCAACTATTGTCACTTTGAGAATATAGACAAGTTTCATTTGAAGATTTAAAAACATTTAAGTTGATTTTGTAAACATTTCCTTGTCTATATCTTTCGAAACAAACTTGGTTGTTGTCAATTCTTTAATAGAACATCTTTTAGCACAAAATGTTACTTTAAAACCACTGTCACACAATTGGCTAATACTTAATAGATTATGTTTTAAACTGTCAACAAGCAGACATTCTTAATAATTAAATCTTGGTTAATGAGAAGTTACATTCACCTAGGATTATAAACATTCTGTTATCCCTAAAGGTAACACTTCCTTGATCCTTTAAGTCTAGTGATGTGAACTTGGACATGTCTTCTATCATGTGTCTTAAACAACCACAATCTAAGTACCATTTATTGCTTCTACTTGAAGATCCCTGTAAAATAAATCATTACTTCTTTGGTAACCATTTGAATTTGGGTCCTTTTTAGTGAGGGCGTACAAAAACTTACTTTTGGAACCTAAATAAACGAGCTTTTATGATTCAAATTTACAGATTTTCTTATTGCATAATTACGTACAATATGACTTGTTTTGCCACAATAATTACATGTCCCATAGGTAGCTTTAGCAAATTTTGTTTTGAGGGACTTGCAATTATTTTGTTCATTATAACCAATTCCAAATCTGTTTGAGTCATACTTTTTGCTCCCAAGAAGTGTGTTCAAATTCTTCTTTCCATTTGTGAATTTGGCTATTGTGGCTTTTGAATCATCCAAGCTGGTTTTTAACATTTAATTTTCATTTCTTAAGGATTCTAGCTCTTTGATGATTTCACTATTACAATTTTTAGCACATCCAATGTTGTTATCTTTTGTATTTTTGATTTCAATATCAAGCAGATCATTTTCAACCTTTAATTTCTCATTTAAATCCTTTAATTCATTATTTTTACTCTTTAAGGTTTTACATTTTGCATTCATCTTTTCATTTTCTATTTTCAGGTGTTTATCTTAATATTTAATCTTTCATTATCAACTTTAATTTTTTTCATGCTCAGTTTGAAAAGTTTCTAATTGTTCTTCAACTTCTGTCATCAAGTTCTTTAGCATGTTTTTCTTTTCAGCTTTCAATAGTTTACTACAAAATTTTTCATACATAGCATGTAGTTCACTATAAGACGGAGAGCAAGGAGATGATACCTCATTATCTAAGGCCATAAAGTAGAAATTCTCATAATCTAAATATGATGAGTCCTTCTCACTCCAAGTTGCCATGTAAGCCTTATTCTTCTCCTCCAATGATCACTTCTTGAGTAGTGGACAATACCGTTGGATGTATCCTGGCCTTTAGAAGTTGTAGCATGTGATCACAACTCGTGCTTGGAGGAGTTGTCATCATCCTCGATCTTCATAGATTTTGGCCTTATAAATTTTCTCAGCTTCTTAGCCATCAAGATAAGAACTTCTTGTTAATCTTCATGTTCTTCATCACTTCAATCTTGTCTTGTAGCTTTCAGAGCAATGGCCTTCTCATTGCCTTCTTCACCTTGTTTCTTGACGAGCTTATGGGTTTTGAGCGCACCAAGAAGCTCCTCCTTGTTTAAGGAGCTAAGATCTCTTGCTTCCTCAATTGATGTCCTCTTGGCTTCCCAATCTTTGAAAGTGGACTGAGAAGTTTAAAATTGATTTCCAAGTTAAAGAAATTCTTCCCAAGCACACTTAGAGGATTTAATATGTTAATAAATTAGTTGTTAATTCCATCAATAGTTTTATTGGGGAACATTTTAAAGTTTTCAAATTCACCACATAAAAGACTTATTTTGGTATCTCTAACTCTAGATATTTCTTCATAAGTATTTTCTTGCTCATCCCAAATTTCTCTAGCGAAAGATCATGTTCAAATTGTATTAAAATCACTTTTGTTTAATCCACAATGTAAAATATTTATTGCAATTTTATTTAAATCAAGCTTTTTCCAATCTTCTTCTGAAAAGTTTGTTTCAGATTTTCCATCGATTTTAAAAGGTCCGTTCTCAATAACATCCCAAATTAATCTATTTTGGGCTTTCAAAAATATTATCATCCTACACTTCCAGTAGGGGTAATTACCTTTGCATAGAAGAAGAGGTCTATTTATCGCTTGCCCTCCATGAATCTAGTGTATTTGTATCATGATCTTTACTCTATTTAGAATTTAAGTGTATAAAAATAAAGACAGGCTCTGATACCAATTAAAATATATACTGGGAATACTTAAAGGGGGGAGGGGGGGTTGGAGATGATGAATTGAGTATTTGCCCAAAAATAGATTAATTTGAAATTAGATGAAACAAAATAAAAATATTGCAGTAGAAAATCAAAGAATGGCATATGTAAGACGTTAAATAAATAGATGGGGATAGAGAGAAATCAAGCCAATATTTTTAACATGGAGTTCGACCCACTTCCTACTCTCTATGGTCCACCAATTGCCCACCATAAAAATTAGCTCAAGATGAGCAATACAACACTTGTCATTACGCTTGGAAATAAAATATTTCATTTCTCTCTCTAGAAGCTCACTAATAATAAGTTGGATTAAGAATAGAGCTCTATATAATATTCTCTCTCTTACAAAAGATTTACAAATTAATGAAAGAGAGAACAAAAAATTAAATAAGCTAGTTTGTTTGTTTGTAAATGAAAGCTCCTTTTTATTTTTTTGAAGTCTCCAATCTCTTTTGAAACTACAACTCAATAAGTATTTATAACTTTTTAAAAAAATCCTATTGGAGTCTATCAAACGGCTGCATTTAATGCTACAACGATCGGATCAAATGTCACGCCCAAAACTTCTTCATCGAGCCTTTGTCGCGTCCTAAAAATTAGGTCTCGACATGTTGATGTTAGGAAGAATGGTGGACTAGCTCGCTGGTCCCGTATGCACTGGCTTACCGGTGTGTTGAAAAGCAGTCTTCGCGCCTTTGGTCGAGTCTAAAAATTTAGGCTTGACATGAGTATAAACTGGACGATAGGCACTGGCTTGCCAGTTGTTAGTACTGTTAGAGTGCTTTCTATATGGGAACAATAACCGATCATACACTGGTGGAGTAAGGGGGTATCGAGCCTTAAATCTTGATATGTCAAGGCCTAAACTTAACCCTCGACTTGACCCTTAATATGCTCTTGTTTTGCTAAAAGTTACAGAAAAAACTCTACAAAGATGCACAAAACACATACATATATATATATATATATATATTCATGACTAATTAAGTGTAGTTTATAGCAAATAAATAGTTGATTGTACATTAAATTATCTTATCAAAATTCATATTAAACTCTCAAGTTCAACGGATTGTGCCATTTGGATTGAAGAACCCATCTTCTATATTCCAAAAAACGATGGATTACATTTTTTCTAAATATGATTTTTTTCTGTGTATGTGTTGACGACATTGTAGTATATTCAAAAACAAAAACATATCATACTTTGCATTTAAAAATAGTTCTTTCACAATTTCTTAAGCATGGAATAATAGTGAGTAGAAAACAAGGCACAGATTTTTAAACAGAATATTGAATACTTAGGAGTAGAATGGAAAAGGAAAAATTAGGTTACAACCCCACATTTGAAAAAGGTGCTAGATTTTGCAGAAGACTTTGACAATATAAATTACAGCAATTTTATGATTAATAAATTATGCCAAACTATTTATGAAAGATTTGGGCAAATATACCAAGCCATTGTACATAAAGGTTAATAATTTTATGCTTTTAGACAAAGAAGAAATCAGACTAATCAAAGAAATAAAAAATTTAGTCAAACATCTTCAAGAATTAAGATTACCTTTAGATTTAGATTATTTAATAGTAAAAATTGATAGATGTGTGAAAGGTTAGGTAGCAGTTCTAAACAAAAAACCTCATAAACACTTTCTTAAAAAAGGAGAAGAAATTTGTAAGGATAATAGTGGGAGATTTAAAGAAAAAAGGACTAAAAAGTAACATAGACATGGAAATACTTGCAGTAATTTACGAACTCTACAGCTTCAGACTATTCTTGATAAATAAACAAGAGATTTTAGTAAAAACAAATTGTGAAGAAATTGTAAAATTTTACAAGAATAAAAATAAAAAGGGCATGTCATTAAGAAGATGGATAAAATTTGTAGATAAATTAGTAAACAACAGATACAATGTAGAACCTGAACAAATAAAAGGCAAAGAAAATAATCTTGCTAAATCCTTGAGCAGGTAAATCAATAGAGCAGGAAAACAACTTCTTTAGAGGACAGACATATAAACAGACTCTTGTTGACTAAATAGACATGATTAAACAAACATTGTTCACAAATAGACAAACATCAATTCATTTGCAAGCCCAATAAATATGTTTTAAAAAGAACTCTTGATGCCAGAATAATGGGAACACAAAGATACAGACCCACTAGCAGTTCATATCTAATCTAGAATTATAATCCTCCAACACAAAAAATGTATTTCGGAGATGTTGAACTTTCCATACAGACACCTGGATCACCAGCTGAATTCAAACATAACAAATTACCTTTATTAAAAATCACAGAAGAACAATAGGTATTAATAGACTCGATATGGAACCTATAAACTTTAGACAAAAGTAAGGTAAGATTCTACCTTGCTTTATGCTTTTATTTTCATAAAATTAACACAAATCCAAGAGTATCATCTTTATCCAAACAAATAAATAGCAGGTTCTATTGCTATGTAATTATCAATGGGTTTGATCCTAGAATTTATAAATCATGGCCAAGAGCAAAAGTCCAAATAGAAAACTTCATCCATGCTCAATGGAAGGGTTGTTATTTTGTGGAAGAGGCTAAAGAATTACCTTAAACAACTCTTGGACATAGAGATTTTGGAATTGAACCCTATTTAGTTAATGAACTTAGGTTAATAGAAATTGGAGAAAGATGGATGGTGGAAAAGAGTAACATAAAAGAATGGAGCACTTACAGACAAATCAATCCCATACAATGCTTTTAATAAAATTTAGATAGAGATATTGCTTATGAGAAGCTTATTCATATGTTTTCTTTAATAGATAGACATGCATGGACAACTTACCATCTAAAAACAAACAACTAATAAATTTCTCTAACATAAAAGATTTTTGAGACCCTTCTTAGAGATCCAAGAATATGCAAAGAAAAATATGGACAAAGACTACAACATAATTATTAGTTTTCATAAAAACAAAAAGGAAGAATTTGAATTTTGAATATATAAATTTATGTAAATTACACTGAAAGGTCACAACATTTGAAGGTAAATTCATTTAAGTCACAACGTTTCGAGTGGTTAAAAAGAGGTCACAACTTTTAGAGAAGTGGGTCAATTGAGGTTATCATTGACATGTGTCATAACGTATTAGATCTTCTAAGTTTTAATTTAAATATTTCTTCTATTAACGCAAGTCAATAGTGACCTTAATTAACATATTTTTCTAAACATTGTAATCTCTTTTTAACCACTTGAATGTTTTAACGTCAAATGAACTTATCTTCAAATGTTATACATTTTCCCTATAAATTTAATATAAATCTTAAACATTTATAACCCATCTCTATAAAATGGTAGGAAATTCATTGAACAGACATTAATGGATTACAAATTGAAAAATATTGTGATTATAACTAGAAAAAAAAAAAAAAAACCAAAATTTATGACAGCATTAAAAGAAATTGTAAATAATTTTGTAAAAATGAATGATTCAAGCCATGGAGGATACAACTTCAAAACAACCATGGCAATAAAATCAATTCCTCAAGAATGGTTCAATACAACATTACGCTACCAATTCATAAAATTATTATGGAAGGAGACTATAATTTATAATATCTGAGCAATTTAAGTAGCAATGTGACATTTCAATGGACAAAACTTAAGAAATGGGTTGCTTATGAAATTGCTCACTCAACCAACTAACATGGGATTGTTTTTTGGTTTATCAAAACAAAGTTTATTATATATTCTCCTCAAGCTACATGGTAATTTGGCCTTCAATTGAAACCAAATACTCAAAGCTAG
The DNA here is from genome assembly GCA_024138025.1 of Combretum micranthum. NCBI lineage: Eukaryota > Viridiplantae > Streptophyta > Magnoliopsida > Myrtales > Combretaceae > Combretum > Combretum micranthum. The sequence continues at coordinate 136,137 of JAMXBD010002052.1, read as the reverse complement.
TGGCACTCTATGAAGAGGAAGAAGAAGCCATGTAGACAAAAGAGATATAGGTAAATTAAATAGGAAATATCTCAGCTCACAAATAAGGAGGAATCTCAAGCACAATCCAAAAACATGAAGATAAAGATAAGAGGCACTGTTTTTGATAAAACACACTGTTTTTGATAAAACACACTGTTTTAGATGGACAACACAACTTGATAGATAGTATAGAAATACCCTTAGAATAGGTCTTAAGCAAGGGTATGCCTAGTCATTCAGATTTCTATATAAAGAGATCTCAAACACCATTCCAGGTACTAGGAAAACCATGAAAAAACCCACAAAACAATAGAATATCCTCTTTAGCTCTCTAGCTCCAACACAAACACTATAGCTACTTTAAGACTTACACAGACTACTTTGTACTCCTCCAAGTTCTTCTCAAACGCTTTTGTAATATGATCCTTCTAGTTCCTTCTATAAATTTCTTTATAAGATCTCCCTTTTTCTTTAAAGCTTGTTTTTAGGAACTTAGTAATAGGGAACAAAGCCTATTCCTTGCAAAAAAAAATATTTATGGTTTGCTAATCTATTCTTATTCTTTTTCTGTAATCCTACCTTTTCTCTTCTCCTACCTAGCCTCTGATTCTCCCCTCTCATTATTTGGTAAGCATTATTGTGCTTTAACTAGGCTCTACCTAGTTTTTTTTTTCTAATTTAAATTGATTAAAGTTGGGTATGGGTTGATAGGACAATCTTAGGCCCAAAATTGGCATGTCCAAACATGGTGGGCAATTTGTAATACTTATCTAACTATTAATTTTTTACATACATATCAATATAATTTCATTTGCGCTCACATAAAAAGAACTTTTTTTCCTCTCATTAATTCTTGGCATATACATTTAAGTTGGTTCTAATAGCATACTTTAACAATTTGGGAATTCTAGAACAATAACACAAATATGGAAATCAAAATACAAGTTATGGCAATATTTATAAACTTTATAATGTAAAGAGTACTAATAGTATTAATTTTGTGTTTTCTATATTTTATTTCTTTTGTTACTTATAAATCATTTCATGTAAGTTAGATCATGTGAATGTAAGGTCATAATATTTTCTCATTTTATATCCTACATTGTGAAGTTTTATAACAATAGCATTGCTTCCACAATCGCATGTATGTACTTATAATCAAATAGATTAATATATTTTATCATCTTTTCATTATTGAGCTACCATGTAGAATAGAAATATAATTATGTAAATTGCATTTGTAATTTATAAAATAGTCTAGTGTAGTAAAACTTCAGGGAAAAAAAATTAAAAAGCTAATTTACTTGTAAAGACAGTTTTGGTACCTTAAATTAATTTTTAATAAAATTAAACTTTTGCTAGTTCACGATTCTAACAACCCATGAATATAAATCAAGGATCCTTGAAATCAATCCATAAATAATCTAGCCATCGCTAATTCTAATTCCACCATTTCAGCGATTGTGGTTTGCTGTTTTGAGAAGCATTAGGTCGATGCTTGAACAGCGTTAAGGTTCGAGAATAGCAATCTACTTCTCACTTAGGGCATCCACTGCTCCCGGGGCCTTTATAAGGTTTTTAGGTGCCACATGAGGTATGTAAAAAAACCAATAAAATTGAAAAACCGAACTGAAACTCGAAAACCAATTTGAAAAATATGATTAACCAGTCTGTCGATTTTGATTTAGGATTACGATTTTTCTTTTTTTTTATATTTCAGTTTCAATTTGTAATAACTAAAAACCAACGGTTAACAGTTAACCAGTTCAATATTTATAAATATGTTATATATAATATACATATACAATAATTATTATATACATATACAAAGATAAAAAAAAACCCTAAAATTTGTTGCAATTTGGGACATTTTGTAATTGAAACTTTTATTTTTAATTATTATGTTGTTTTGTAATTTTGGATTAAGGAGAAGATGTTAAGTTTTGATTTGTGTAATGTTGTATCATACTTAAATTCTTATTTTGTTGCTTTTGTAGTTATTTGATTACTTTATTTGCAATTTTTAAATGTAAGTATGGAACAAAAGGGATTGATTTTTTATTGTTATAACTAAAAATACAATTAACTATAGCTTTTAGTTAATCATTATGTTGAATGGTTAAAAACGAAAAACTGAAAACATTAACAAAAAAAAAAAGATTAAACCATTAATAATGGACTGGTCATTTTGGTTGATTTGAAAAATGAGGTTATGGACCGGTTGATTGACCCATGCACACCCTACCTAAGGACCTATCTTTTTTAAGGACCTCACAACTTTATTCTTGGGTCATTCTGGCAACGTCTTCACAACATTTTAAGATTTTGTGGGCCTCACGCACTTTTTTATATAATACTCATTTTTTTTCCATGTGATGTTAATGCAAATAATAATTTACAAAATTATATAGGAATAAATTAAATAAAGATGGAAAATATCTATAAATATTTTTTTATTAATATTATCATTTAAAACCATGACTTATTTAATTTAAATTTAATAATTGATCTAATAATATTTTAAATAGCCAAAATACAAAAGGAATATAATCATTTAGCATGGGACCAATACAATAAGAAAGAAATACAATCACAAACTAATTTGAAGTACATAGTGAGAATTTAAAAATAAATAAATAAAACCACTTAAAACCATGAACAACAAACATATATATGAATAATACTAACTATTAAACATTAATTAGGATTTCAAATTGCTGCCACATGTGTTCAATCAAATCGGCTTGTAACTAAAGATGTTTGACCCTATCATGGAGCTAGATATTATTTTCAATATATGTTACATAATTCGCAATATAATTGTGAGATATATGAGGTGTTGAATCATTGATGCCTTCTAATTCATAATCTAAAACTCCGTAACTAAAGTTATAGTCATCTTGTTCATGCTCAACAATCATATTATATAAAATTATACATACTCTCTTTATTTGTCTCATGACCTTGTTAAAATATAATTTGCAATTTTAAATTATGTATTGGTGATATTTCCGTGAGGCATTGAACAACTTTCTTAAAATCACAGCTGGAGCTTGTCATGATTTAGTTTTAGTTATTAGATGCATGCAAATCATGGATAGCAAGCTTTTTTGACTAGCCAAACATTTCTTACATTTTCTAGCAATTTCCTTCACTGCCTCGAGCTGTAATTTACAACCACCTCTAGCTTTGTATTGTACATCTCCTAAAGTTTTTCTTTTACCAACTCATGTTAGCTATAAAAGGACTTCCATGTCCATCATTTTGTTAGTTGTACTTATACATTACAATAGTAAAATAAGTCAAATAAAGTGCTTCATTTTTCATGTCTAGTATTTTATGTTTATCGACCTCCTTATAATTACACCCAACATATTTTTGGTATTAGAGGTAGACCCCTTGCATTTTTAAAGCCTAAACACTCAAAACTATTGATATGATCCTAGGATACTAGGATACGAATCTTGTTCGACTCGCGATGAAACCCTAAACGAAAATATGGATTCTCAACCCAACTTCGCCAAACCCCAGGTATAACCTAAGACCTAACGAATGATATGGAATAAACCCAATAATCAACACACACAAGTATGATAAACCACGACCCTATGCTTATAAGAAAGCAAGAACCTTTGGTATATGATGTAGACGCCACTATCGAAGGTGGGAATTTCGATTGATAAGTAAAAGTAAAGAATGCCACGAAACAAATTTCGATAAGTTTATATAAGTTCACTTAAGAACTCAAAGAGATATCACCCAAAACCTATCATTCAAGTCTATTCTTTACAAAAGCAAAAGAACTATATATAATAAAAAAGGAAACCCTACAAAACTTTAAAACAAATGTTGCTATCGAAACACATAATCTAGCACAAAAAACAAGTACGCTGGCGGCTTTCGAGGCGGCATTAAACTGAAATAAAAATCTAAGAGCATTAGGCTGACAGCTTAAACTCCTACACTAGGCTGGCAACATTGGGCTGATGTAGGACAAAAGCCGCCCGATAATGATGCAACAACGCTGGTTGTGTTGAAGACAAAGATCAACGGTATTCGACATATAGGCCGACAGCTTTGAGCCGATGTAGCCCTTGTTCACCCAAAACATGTCTTAGTCCATTTCGTTTTCATATCGACTATATATATAAACCACTACAATGGGATCAAGAAGTAATAATGCTATATTTAATATTTCTTAACAAGTTATTCCCTATTTATTGATGAAAAAGATGATAAATGGAACACGACGATGAAGAAATTATTTATCTCACAATATTTGTGGGATTTTGTTGAGGAAGGTTGTGAAACCACTGGCTAATCTAAAGGTAAAAGAAATCTAAATAGTACCTCAAAAAGAGAGCATAAAGAAAATGTTATGAATTACAACGAATCATGGATGCAACCACATCACATGACACTGGGAAATATTAAGGAAGCAATATGAAGGATATGATAGTTATATTTAATCAAACTCCAAAATTTATGGAGAGAGTTCTTCTCAAGAGTTATAATAAGAGAATTGTTGAATAAGTCTTAAGAAGCTTACCAGTTAAATTTGAGCATATAGTTGTCGTTATTGAAGAATTAAAAGATTTATCACAATTGTCTTTGGATAACCTTATAAGATCATTAGACGCCCATGAAAAGTGTATGAATATGGGCATGATTCTAAGGATTACCATTTTTGGTGCAAGAAATGTAGAAATCCTTGTCATTTAGATAGGGATTGTTATTATAAAGATAAAGAAGAAGAAAAGAATACAAAATTTTCTAAAGAAAATCAAGATAAACAACTATTTTACTCATGTATGAATGCTGAGCAATCATTTGAGAATGTTTGATACATTAATAATTGATGTAGTAATCACATGACCAGGAATTAGGATTTATTTTTTAAGTTTGATGATAAGTTCAAATCTGAAGTCGAGCTTAGGTATGACAAAACTCATGAAATTTCCAGAAAAGGAGTTGTTGCTATTGACACTAAAGGAGGTAATGCCAAACTGATTTATGATATTCATTATGTCCCTAAATCGACTAAGAATTTATTAAGCGTTAGCCAATTATTACAAAGAAGTTATATGGTGAATTTTGATAATGATAAATGCTTTATTGCTTATAAGAAGAAGAATTGCATTATTGCGAAAGTCAAGATGAGTATGAACAAAGTTTTTCCTTTATCTATACCTCTTAATGAAGAATACGCTTTACAAAGTGTGAAAAATGATGAATCACATTTATGGCATTTGAGATATGGCCATCTAAATTTTAAGGGACTTCATTTGTTGAAAAAGAAAAATATGATTATTAGGTTGCCAAATATTTCATCCCTTAAAAAGTATGTGAAGGATGCATATATGGCAAAATGCATTGTTTGCCATTCTCGAAGACATCATACAAAGCTAACGCTCTTCTAGAGTTAGTTCATTCTAATATATTTGGACCAACAAGAACGCCATCACTAAAGGGCAATAGGTATTTTATTTTGTTTATTGATGATTATACAAGGATGATGTAAATATATTTCCTAAAGTAGAAGTCAGAAGCATTTTCCACTTTTTTTAACTTTAAAGTAATGGTAGAAGGGCAAAGTGGATGCAAGTTGAAAATTATGAGAACTGATCAAAGGTGAATATACATCTAATGAATTCCAAAACTATTGCAAAGATGTTTGAATCAAGAGACAATAGACTGAATGACATACTCTAAAGCAAAATGGTGTTACTGAACAAAAGAATCATACTATAGTGGAGATGGCTAGAAGTATGCTCACACGTAAGGGTCCTCCAAATATTTATTAGGTTGAAACAGTAAATACTACAGTATATATTAAACAGATCATCTATAGAGGTAGTTCCTAATAAAACTCCTTACCAAGCTTGGTATAAAAGAAGATCCTAGGTTCATCATATGAAGTTTTTTTTTTCTAATTTTTGGCATATTCTCTTGTTCCATCACTGAAGAGAGAATTTTTTGATAAGAAAGGAGAAAAGTATGTCTTCACTTGCTATAGTGATAAATCTAAAGGACATCATCATTTCAATCTAAAGAAAAATAAGTTCATTGTTTCAAGAGTTATCATATTTGATGAAGATGGATAATGGGATTGGAAAGAGAAATCTCCTATTATTGAAAGAATTTTGCCACTAAGATATAATGTTATGCTGCTAGGCCTCAATCAAGTTCAAGACCAAGTTATTCTAATACTCTAAGTACATTAGCACCGGTAGGCACACAAGAATTTTATCTAGAATTAGAAAGTCCAATAAGGAAGGTATTCTTTTTATGTGATATTTATGAATCTTGTGAGTTATGTATTTCACTTATGAACCACGAAAAAATGAAGAGGCTACAAGAGAAAAAAATATAGATAAAGGCAATGAATGAAGACGTGACAACAATTGTTATGATAAAGAATTTAGTATTTCATGGAAGACTAAAGCACATCATGGTGCAACATCATTATATAAGGAACTTGGTACAACAAGATGAAATTCAATACAAAGGAGTAGCTCTGAGATATATTTACTAAAGCTATGATCATGGAAAAGAGCAATTCCAAAGAAGTTTTAAAATCACCGATTAAGGGGGGGGGGGGGGGGGGGGGGGGGGGGTTGGGGGGTGCTATTAAAATATAATTTGTAATTTTAAACTATATATTGGCAGTGAAAAAATTTCCATTAATCATTGGAAAACTTTCTTAAAATCACAACTAGAGCTTATCATGATTTAGTCTTAGTCATTAGATGCATGCAGCTTATGGAAAACAAAGTTTTTTTAACCAATCAAACATTTCTTACCATTTTCTACAATTTCGTTCACTGCCTAAAGCTCTAATTTGCAATCGCCTGTAGCTTTGTATTGTACATCTCTTAAAGTTTTTCTTTTACCAACTTATGTTAGCTATAAAAGGACTTCCATGTCCATCATTTTGTTAGGTGTACTTATATATTGAGATAATGAAATAAGTTAGGTAAAGTGCTCCATTTTTCATGTCTAGTATTTTATGTTTATCAACCTCCTTATAATTGCAACCAATAAACCTCTTGATCCCAAAAACACAAAGGCACACAAACTATATGAAAAAAAGATTGTAACACTCCAAAAGCCCATTCAACACCTTTTGGTGCTTAGCAAATAATTATTCCTTTGGACCACGTAGGTATGAAATAGATTTGACAAACATTGACCATTCTAGTTATATACCATCTATAAGATCATATCTCGTATTGTAATTTCTACCATTAATGGTGTAGTTAATTGGAGGAGTTTGTCCTTCTAGAACATCATTAGATAGGGGAGAGAGATCCAATTTGTTAATATCATTCTTTGATTTTGGAGCACCCAAGAATGCATGTCACATATAAGTATCATATGAAGCAATAACTTCAAATGTAATTGTTGGACAATCATGATCACATCGAGTATACATACCATGCCATGCAACCGAATTTTTCACTCCCAATGCATACAATTAATGCTCCTTAGCATGTAGGAAATCCATATTACTCAACAATAGCTAGTAAGCATTGAATATAAGCAAAATTAAGATAATATAGATACTTGTCACCAAAATAAGCAATGACACCTTCAACAAAATGCATGATGTAATCCACTACTGTACTTTTAGCAATACATAAGTAATCATCTAAATCATCACCTATAATCCCGTATGCTAATGTTCGAATAGTTGCAACACACTTTTATAGTGATGAAGTGCTAAGTTTGCTAACAACTTCTACCTTTTGTTTAAAATAGGGGAGTAATCTTCTAATGCTTTCATGATATGGAGAAATACAACTTTCCTCATGTGAAACCTTCATCAAAATTGCTTATCTATATATACTAGATTATCTAAAAAGTAGTCGTTATACAAGTGATTTCAACCTTTAGTACGACCTCTATCCATACACCTTATCTTTCATTGTATCATGGAAGAACTCTCACTTAACTCTGGTAGCATTTGATATAAAGAGTTAATAAGTTCTATTCGCGTGTTGCTCAATGATAGTAACAGTTCATTCGCTATCTCATGGGTTGCTTCTTCCAGCTTAGAATCAAAGCTACTTGTTGGCATGATTATATGAGAATGTGAATTGGTTTTGATTTAAATTGAAATGAGAAATATGGAGTGGTTGGTGAGGATGTGTTTCTTTGCCCATATATATAGAAGATTAAATAATACTTTTACCATGACTAGCTTTTTTAGATTAGTTTGATTAATAGATGCTTTTACAATGGTTAGTTTTTTTAAGATTGATTTGATTGATACATGCATTTGTAACAACTAGTTTTTAAGATTGATTTGGCATCCATGTGTGACTAAAGCTTTAACTATGAGGTAATTTTTGGAGCAAGGTAAACTTTAGTGAAATTTTGGATGAATGGTGAAGATAAAATTCCACATATTTATAGTTGTAGAAAAAAAAAAATTACAGGCCAAACCATAAAATTAAAAGAAGATCACAAGGACATGAAATCAAATGAAGAAGAGAATTAAAAAAAAAACATTATGTTGTTCTACAATTTACAATAACCAAATGGTGAAATTTGGGGAAAAAATCACAATGTAGGAAAACAAAATTGAAGGAGTGAATTAAAAAGAAAAAAAGATTTGCAAACAACGACCAAACATGTGAATCAAAAATAATAACAACCATAGGAAAAGAAATTGATGAAGTGAATTGAAAAAATAAACAAGTGTGTCATTCCTATGGTTGGAGCCTGGAATGGAAAAGTTAGGCAGCTGTAGTTTTTGACCAACTATGAATTAAAAAAAAAAGTTAAGGATCTATTTTTAATAATTCTTCATAAGGAAACCCAAAAAGTTTTAAGGATCTCTCTCATCTTATAGAATCTTAAAAAGTGAAGTCCTTTACATAGGGTCTTGTGTCAATGACTCCAAGATGAAGATGCTCCTACAATTCTAAACTTATTTTGCACTTTTATCATAAAAAATAAATAGTAGAAATACAATGCTCAACAAACCATGCATGGACTTGGTAAAAAACATCACTCCTTTACTTGCATGCTTCATTAAAAATATGAAAAATGGATATATCATACCTCTGCTCTTAGCTTTCTATAAATATCGGCTGTGCAAGGTCTAAATATGTCAAGTGTTTTTTTTTTTTTTTCTGTTATTCCCAATTAGAGTAAACATAGCAACAAAGAAAAATAAACTATTAAGTTTTAGAAACTATTACAGAGAATAGCCATAGTAAGTTTTCCTTAACCACTAACTAGGCTAAAAATATTTCATCCATTCTATTTCAATCTTTTTAAATTTCAAAGTAATCATTACGAATCTGTATTTAAAAAAGCATATATTCCTTCAATTTTAATCGAATAGCATATATTAGGTGAAGCAAGCATAGTATAAGATAAAATTAAAGGGAAGAGTGTGTATTTTCACCTAAAACAGTAGTTAGTTACATAAAATTGGTTACTACTAATTAGGTGGATGGGTGTGTATTTTCACACATTTATCCTATTCATATGTCTTTCATCTTATTTTTCATGGATTTAAAATACTCAAATGACAAGAATCACATAAACTTGGATCAAGTTGATAAACTTGTGAAATGTAATAAAAATAATTAACTTATGAAGGTTTTAGATAAATTATGTAGGCATCTACAGGCTGGTAACGAAACATTAGTTTGTTACCATATAGGTAGTTATTAGGCTTATGAAGAGAATAAATGACAACTTGCTCTCAGTAAGAAGCCATACATCCACCATTTGGTTTGATAACAACCCTTGCATTAGGTTCCATCCAACTGTTAGCTTTCTACCATTTGGATGGCAATGATGCTTCAAATTGCTTAAAGAACATCACCTTACTAGCTAATTGCCTTATTCTTACTTGTCATAAAATAACTTAAAATTTATTATTTAAGGCTAGCCACCATAGGTCTACCATTTGGATGCCATAATCCCACATCTAAATGGTAGATTAAGCCTTATTGTAGGATGAGCTAGCACTTGTGTGCAATCTAAACATCAAGTCTACTACAAATACTTGCATCTTTTCTTATGCCATGAAAATTACAAGTCTATTATTTTTTTGATTTCCTTTTTACTTAGCCAGAAATAGATAACCATTATAGACGTTAGTATATTTGCTAGATAGTTTGTGGGTGGTTTCTAACTAAATTATAAATCCAATTAGATTGGAAACATGTTTTATTATGGATTTAGTCTTTTAGAGAATTGGTTTCTATTACATTTGTAATTGAATCTAAGTTGTTTCTAACTCATTTTAATCAACAAATTATGATTACTTATGTATTCTTGTCATGTTATATCTTACTAGTATGTTCGGTTAATTTGCTAGAGAGGGTTTAATGGTTTAATTAATTTGTTTAGGTATGGGGGTCGTTGTTAATGTATTATTTTGACTATTCCTACATAATAATTTGGGGTAAATTATATCGGAATGTCACAACGTTTTGGGGTAAGTTCATTTGAGGTCATAACTAGGGGTGTGCACGGTACGATTCGGTTCGGTTTGTATCCCGAACCGAACCGCACCATAATTGACGGTTCGGTTTTTCTTTTAAATTCGAACCTAACCATACGGTTCGGTTCGTAATTTTTTCGAACCGAAAAAAAACGGTTCGGTACGGTTCGGTTTGCGGTTCGAACCGTTTTTTCATAAAATAAAAAATATATTCTATCGAAAAAGTTCAATTACATATTTCTTATCACTAATGCAAATATAAACAATAATATTTAAAATTAATCATTTATCAAATAAACATGTAAAACTTATAGGAAGGAAAAGATTTCATCCATTATAAAATTATAACTATGACTAGTCTCATTTTTTTGAATTATCTTGAACTATAATGATATACTAGACTTTATCTCAATAGAAGACATAAAATGTAATTCGTTGTATGCTTCTAACTAACATATTACCAATTATATAAATCAATAAGTAACTAAATAATAGAACTAGATTAATTAGTAAGACAAATGGAAAAGAAATATGCAGAAGTTAGAATACTAGAGGTTAAATTCTAAAATCTACCTTACTTATAGATAACATAACAATTAAAACATATTATAAAAAATCTAATTTTATTCTAATGAATAACACATATCTAGGTAAGAAAATTTTACAACAATTAATTTTTTTAAGTTAAAATACTAGAGTTTAAATTCTAAAATCTATCTTACTTATAGATAACATAATAATTGAAACATATTATGAAAAATCTAATTTTATTCTAATGACTAACACATATCTAAGTAAAAAATTTTAAAAACAATTAATTTATTTTAAAAAATTAATTGTTTTTAAAATTTGTGACATAGATATATACCATTAATAAAAAAATTAAGAGTAAAATAAATATTTAATTTTTTTAATATATAAACGGTTCGGTTCGGTTCATGGTCCCTAACCGAACCGCGAACCGTTTATCTTCAATGAACCGAACCGCGAACCGAACCGTTTCAAAATATAACCGAAATTTCGGTTCGGTTCGGTCCGGTCCGGTTCGGTTCACGGTTCGATCGTTTTTTTGCCCAGCCCTAGCTGTGATTGCCGGAGAAGAAGAAGAAGTAAAACATATTGAATTGGACCTAACCTAGCATTTTCTTGGACCCTCCCCACTTTTGGAGCCCCTTGCATATTGTACAGGAAATCGTTGCATGAGTTACGCCAAAATTGGATTGCACCAGCTTATTGGGAGAAGGAAAATAATAATACTACTTTTTTTTAAATAACAAAAATAACATTGGGATAAAAATAATCTCAATTTAGGCAAGTTAAACTCGTCTTTTAAAGAAACGATGTAAAAAGTAAATGATCTTTTTCTTCAAAACATCAGTTTAGTACACTCACAATAATTTTATTTTTTAAAAGATAAGATATGTTCTATTACAGTAACCTCGTCTCTTCAACAAGTGAGGTTAACCTATCCCTCTTCATCTTTAGGCGCTACCATGGCTCCAGCGACCAGTGGATCGAAAAGCAAGGAAACAAAAGTTGATGAGATAGAAAAGAAGAACGAGCCCTAAAGGAAGCCCCTCGGAGGAGCAAGGAAACAAAAGATGATGCTCTCTTGAGTACATGACTCGATCTAGAGGAATCTTTCTTCACACGTTCATGAACTTCAAGGGGAAACTCAGTCAGTTAGTTGGAGGAATAATGTTGACGAGATTGGAAATGGAAATACTTGACTGCGATTGAGAGAGACGACAAAGAAGAGGGATGTGAGGATATGAGCCGTACACAACGTTACTAAAACAACCTCGCCTCTTAAAAAGACGAGATCAATATAAATACGCTTAACTCGATTTTTAAAATAATAAGATTATTTATTTACTATATCTTCATTTCAAAAAATAAGTTTAACTTATCCAAAATTGAAACTATAAATTTTCGTCTCAGTACCATTTTCATATTTTTTTTTAAAAGCAATAACATTTAGTTCCTTTACCTTCAGCTTATTCATAAAGACAACGGAAAACAAGGAAAAAAAAACTCTCTCTCTCTTTTTTTTTTGCCACAATGTAATCATTATGCAATTTAATATTGTTTCTTATAAATTTTTCACCAGGGTTTGTCCTCTTCCTCTAGGCTAACTATCATCGGAGTCTAGACTAAGTCCATGTTATGTGTTCAAGCAAATTACATACAATCCCAAAGTCAAATTGTAACAGCGCCAGCTTACAAAAGTTAGGGTTTAAGAGTTTCAAATTCATAGTAACGAGTTGATAGTGTTAATTAGTTTACAATAATATCTCTAAAGTGTTGATGATTAAATGTTGTGAAATCAACTCGGCTATTAATCTTCCCACTGTGATCTGAAAAGACCGTAGACATTATGAAACATTGTTTTTTTCTTTTTTTTATTCAATAATAAGATAAATTTGAAAGCATGAAATTTTAATTTCGTTTCTTTTGATAAATGAATCGATATTTCCGGAAACCATTGATAAAGCTCGCATATTAGCATCATCATCAATAACATTATTGCAACATCGATATACATGATAATAGGATTGATAATAGGTTTTTTGTAACTAGGTGGGTTTTGGACTGTCCGAAGTTTATAAATTTCTTTTCATTTTTATTTTCATTATCTTTTTATATAAATTACTTTTATTTTTCTCTATTTCTTAGTGCCATTAATACCTATGTGGAGTGACCTAGTTTTTAAATGTGTTGTATTGATTCTATACTTTTGTATTCTTGTGTCTTAGTAGTACATTATGAATCTTGTATTTGCATTTAATTCATACCTTGTTGTTCATTTTTAAATGGATACTTCAATATAAAATTAAATATATTTATCTTTTTTATGATCCTTTATGTTTATGGTTTGTGATAACATTATGTTAGGATATTTGTACTTTTTAATGGTTCACTATGATAACATTACACAATACTTCTATATAAATTCTCTTTTACCTTTCCATCCATTGTGTTATCATGTTTCTTCTTATAATTTAATACATGATGTTGAATTAGCTAAGTATTGTTAATCTCATTTAATTATTTATAGTAATGGATTAGGTGCTATGTAGAACTAATGAAGGAAGAAAGAAAAGGCCAATAGCTATATTGACCACTTATTTTCAAATGTTCACAATTATTAGGCTTTTACTTGTCATGTTGTCTAGTACTTATACTATATGATGATATAGGCCTAAAACTTATGTCTCGAACTTTTATGCTAAGAGGGAACATATTAGAAGAATATTACGAAGTAATAATGATAGTTTTAAAGACATGTTAAGAATAGATGCAAGAGGTTTTTTTAAGCTTTGTGAAATGTTGGAAGGCTTAGGGGGTTGAAAACTACTTGTCACATGCTTATAGATGAACAAGTAGTAATGTTCTTAATATTTTGGCTCATCATGTGAAAAATAGAGTCATAAAAGAGTAAATTACACCAGAAGGCCACAACGTTTAGGGATAAATTTATTTTAGATCAGAAAGTTTCAAAAAGTTCAAAAAGTTCACAACCTTTGGAAAAAGTGTCTTCTGAGATTTAATTAAGTATTTCTCCTATTGATGCATATCAATGGGGTCTTAAAAGAAGGGTTTCTTGAGTTTTAATTAACTATATCTCTTATTGACATGTGTTATTGGTGATCTCAATTGACCTATTTCTCTAAATGTTGTGACTTAAAATGAACTTACCCCTAAATGTTATGGCCTAAATAAACTTACTCACTAAATATTGCGATCTCTTTTGAACTTTTTCGAAACATTGTGACTTAAAATGAACTTAAACCCAAACGTTGTGACCTTCTAATGTAATTTACCCAATCATAAAACATAAATTTGGAATATTGGGTAGAACAATTAGTCGGACTTTTCATAATGTGTTGAAATCAGTTCTTCGCTTATAAGTTCATTTTCTAAAGAAGCTAAAGCCAGTCCTTTTAAGCTCGTTATATGAATGGTGGAAATATTTTGAGGTAATTAATAATCTAATCTTGTTTTTTGAAACCAAATATTAGAAAAAATTTAATTGATTTCTAATATATTATTTTGTTTTAATGATAGAATTGATTTCTAATACATAAAGATGAAGGTGCCACTTATTTAATAAACCTAGATATCGAACTTGAAAAGGTGAAATCGCTACAAATGTTCTTGGAGTTTGCACTCGTAGTATGCATTTTGTTTATGCTCTTCCTTGCTAGGAGGGATCAACGGCTGATAGTAAAGTCCTTCTAGATGCTATTAATAAGAGGAATGGATTGAAAATACCTCATGGTAAGACTTTATGTTGTCATTAAAATGGCCCTAACATATTATGTATGAACTTTTTATGTTTTATGTAACTTGTGTCCATATGTCATCATAAGTACATATTATCTAGTTGATGTTGGTTATCCAAACTGTGAAGATTTTCTAGCACCATTTAGGGATCAACAATATCACTTAAATGAGTGACGTTGAGGTTATCAACCAAGGATTCTAAAAGAATTCTTTAACAAGAAACATAATGTAGCTCGTAACGCTATTGAGAGATGTTTTAGATTGCTTAAGTTGCATTGGAGCATACTCAAAAGTCCATCATTCTACCTTGTCAAAATTCATAATCGCATTATTATAGCTTATTGTTTGCTTCATAACTACATAAGAACCGAAATGGCTATTGATCCTATAGAGAATGAACTTAGTGAATCTGAAGAGAACTCTACCAACATGGAAGAAGATGATCCTATTACGATAGTTTTGATGAATGAAATAATTGAAGATAATATTTAGCACATAGGATGTACAACGAATGAAATGTGTTTCATTCGTGTGAAATTCAATAGCTGTTTACATAGTGTAGAATGGAGTTTAGACTTTGTATTTACATTTATCAATACTTTGTAAATGGTTTTTGTTAGAACTTTGGTCTTTGACATTTATATTAGCTAAATAAGTGTTGTATTTTTTTTCCTAATTTATGCTTTATGCTAGTTTATTTATATATTTTCCTATTATCTATGGATGAAATGCTTTTTCATATAAGAATGAAAGGAAGCAAGAGAAAGTGGACTCTAATAGAAGGCGCAACACTTATTGTGTGTATGGTGGAATTAAAAACAAATGGTAAATTTCATGCTGATACATGATTCAAGGTTGGTTACTTATTAGAACCAGAGAAGACGATGTCATTCATGGAAGCACTAGTGGATTTGGATGGGATAGCAACAAGATTATGCCTATTGCTGAACATGATGTGTGGGAGAACTATAAAAAGTAAGCACTCATTAGTTTTAATATTTCATGCTGTAACTATAAAAAAATATTAACTTATAATATTTTAATTATTTTAGAGTCATAAAAAGGCAGTACCATTTTAGAAGTAGAATGAGTTTTCTTTATTATAAGGAATTGTCACTTATTTATGAGAACGATCGAGGTACTGGAAAAGATGCACAAGGAATTAAATACATACTTGAAGAACTAGAAAACGGTGGTGAAAATGGCAATAACAATGAGATAGAAGAACAGGGTGATGATCATGAAGAAGACAATCTAATAGATATAGAAGATTTATCCAAAACCTCCTACAATGCATGTACCTAACAAGCGAAAAAGGAAAACTCATGTAGAAGATTTTTTCCCATGATATGGTGAGTGTTATTAAGGATCTTGGAAATGATTTTAGAGATATTGGTAATGTTGAGTGCTAGCTTTAGTTTAGAGCTAAGTGATACACAGATATAGAGTATAAATATTATATAAATGAAAAATAAATAGGGCATTGATAAAATATATAAATTGTATGTATAAGTTATTATACGTATATGTTATATTTTATAAGTTGCATGTGTGTGTGTATAAAATACAAATTATAATCTAGAGATTTTAAATATAAATACTATGTATTATTTATGTAAATATATAAAAAGTAAATAGAGAAATTGACAAAATATGTAAGTTGTATGTATGAGTTATATTTTACGTATAAGTTTTATATACAAGCTATAATTCATATATATAAGTTACAAGCTATACAATATATCATTTTTTATTATAAGTTATGACTTATATACAATATATATATATATGTTATATATATGTCAAAAATATATAAGTTAATAATCTAGAGTATAAATATTGTATAAACGACAAATAAATAGGGCATTGATAGAATATATAAATTGTATGTATAAGTTATATATACATATATTTATATTTTATAAGTTGTGTGTGTGTGTATGTAGACCAACATATAATCTATATATATATTTGTATATGTGTATGTATTATATATATCATATATAAATTATATGTTTATATATTTATATATAATGTGTTTGATATGAATAGTACATATGTGTATACATGTGTGAGTATAAGTATTGGTATATGAGTACATTTATATAGCTTCTTTACTTTTTGATCCAAATAAAAGCATACTGCTAATTTTAATTGTATTCTTAATTTAACACTGCAATCAATAAATTAAAGTAAATGTTGGAATATGTATTTAAGGCATAACTTTTCTATCCCCCCCTTTATTCCATTCCTCAAAGTAAAGGGCCGTAAGAGTGATACAATTTCATCAAGTTCAATGTAAAATATGGTTAATTGCAAGCTTGCATACTAAAAGAATTGCAACATTGATGCTTAACTCTCAAAATCTATCTAATTCAAATGTCTTTTCCTTTGTTTTATTTTAATTTTCTATCCTTTTTCATTTTTAACTTTTATGATTTCTTTTAGGAAAAAATTAGGCAATTAAAATGGGTCCTTATAAATCTAAAGGATTCATGTTTACTGCCTGAATTTTGTGCAAATGTGCAATTAAACACCTAGACCTTCAATTTGATCAATTCCGTATGCATTGTGTCACTTTCATGGATGGTTAATTTCTTAAATGGGTTTGAAGAAAAAGAGAACAATAGTCTCCTTTTATTTTTCCAAATACTATGGATTAGGATTTTATAGGAGGGAGAATTAAACCTAGGTTGATTCCACTAGGATATTAGTGTTAATGTTACTCAACTACAAGGGCTTTAGCAAAAATAATATATAATTTAATGTCCAAACATCCATTGTTGTACCAGTTAGTATCCATTGGACATTAGCCAATCTAATCTAAAAGCATCTAATTCATTAATTTTGCGATTATAAAATTTTTAAATTGCTTAAAGTTTTAAATAATAAATAGTTATCTAATCATATAAATATTTTTATCCTTTAGTGTTAAAAAATAAACAAAAATTTCTTAAAGTTGGCTAAGTTAAGAAAAGAGTCATGTAATCCAAGTTATGATGAAACCATGTAGTTTATAGAAATTTCATTTAATGGAAATTGATGAAGCAGTAAATTCGCATTATACATTACATCACAAACCCTTATAACTAGTTTGAGTATTGATATTGGCCATAGAAAAACTAAAATCAATATAAAATAAACAAATAATTATCCAACATGAGATAGGATATCGTTACCATGATTACCTAGCTTTTGTACTTTTTTTTCTAATTTTAAAATATGATTTGACATTGTAAACTATAATATGTTAAAATCTTACACTTGAAATTTGAAGTTTTTATGTGATGTAAAATGCACCATTTACCTTTATATGCATAAAATAACATGCTTGAGTGTTGAATTTTTAGAATAATCTATTGAATATCTTGTAATGACTCCTTAACAATAATAAGCCTTTGGTACCATGACTAAGAATAATTCGTGGTTCACCATAAATTAGACATAGTGAATAAATGAGATCCATCAAAGCAAGCTATCAATCTATTTTTGGATGTGAAATTCACATGAAAGGACTCGTCAACTTTATTAATATGGATTTTTGGAGAATTAAAATGTTTGCAATAACTAAAATATCATAAAAATATCTCCCGAATTTGGTTGTCAAATCACACACATTTCCCAAGTTTTATACTAGTGTATTACATGACTTTTAATACATTTTGAATAATCACCAATGTAAATTAACATTGATCATGGGTTTAGTAACCCTTTAATGTAGATAGCTATGTGACACACAAATAAAGAGTTCTTAAAGATTGCAAATCAAATTAAGGTGATTTAACTTGATATGACATTAAGGTAATATGATTCGTAGAAAATCAAAGAAATGAAAAAGATGGCTCCTCATGCAAGTTATGCAAATGAGACCAAGTCGAGTCCTCCAACTAGATTTGGCTTTTGCAAGAGAACATTCAAATCTATACCCCCACTTATCCTAGTAACTTGGTGGCTTTCTATAGGTCCTTTCTTTTGCATGGAAAGCTTCACATGTTTCCTCTATTTATCTATATACTTTATCGTTCCACAAAGTTTCTCTCGTGAAATGTGACTTCAAAGTTGCTGCTTCACTTTCTCTTTATTTGTATAATTTAAGCTAACCTCATATGATTCAATTCAAAATTCAACCTATTCCTAACAATAGAATTTTACTTAGCCTTCCATTTACTCTAAAACTTTATTAAAGCCGCCTCCATTCCTAAAGTAATTAATACTTGTTTAATGCTTTGAATAAAATCCTAAAAGTAAGCACATGATGTATATCATTCTACTTTGCTTATTTATTTATTTGTTTGTTTGTTTGCCATATCAAATTAGGTGTTATGATGTGAGAAAACCAAAATCATCAATTTGATCATAAAATGGATAACATTCAATAAGATCAAAGTTGGAGCTTTAAACATTGCATGCCTTTAGGGGGAAATAAGAGATATGAAGGTAAATAATTCCATATATGACTCACTAATATTTACTATGAACTAATTTGCACTTAAATTGATCTTTAGTATTGGTTAAAAACACTAAAAGAAAATTGAGTTGTTAGTGGATTCCAATATAAACACATGAAAGCCAAACATGAGTTCTCCACAATATACAAGATTGTTAATAAAAAAGATAGAGTGGAGGGATCATACATTTAATAATCATCATCTCAAGATAAGTCTTGAAATAAGAGAGGAATATCAATAAAAAATAATGTAAAACAAACCCTTAAAACCCTATTTAAACACACAAAAGTCATTTTAATGGAAGGATAGTAAATGAACAAAGTTTCTCAAATAAAACATACGAAAAACATCATTTTTTTTTTTTTGTATTTGCTTCACAAAACGTGAAATGGCAAAAGGGTTTTGCTATGATAAAAAAGAAGGGCTATTAGGGCAAAGTCACCATTGTTATCGCCTCTTCAAAAGCAAAACCCAATTCCATTCTAGGGACATAACATGAAAACCGGTAAAAAACCTAGTTTTATAAGAAAAACATCATTATAGAGCACCAGGTCTAATGTCTTGATTGGATAGACGATCAAAGCCAAGTGAATGACCCATAGATACATAGTCTAATCAAATGGAGGTTCACGACTGTTCATGTAGACAAAGAGCCATGATGAAGTTAGAATGATTTCATGATTTGTTGCATAACACTTTTGTTGGTGAAAATGGAACTTATTTCATAGGCAACTATTTTGATGCGTCTTTATAAGCATTTGGATAGGCGGTCACAATATGCAAATCTTTGTTCTCATACACTTCTTAATAGTTATAAGGTATTGTTTCAAGTTTGGTTTAGCCTTCGACTCTTCAATTAATAGCTTGGATCTTATATTTACATCTTCACCCTGAGGTAATTGAATATTTAACCTCGAATCTATTCCCTACAATTTTCTTAAATAAGAAATAAAGAGTGATATATAAGCTCTTCATCCCTTCTTCTTTTTCATTAGTGCTGACTAATATTTCTAGATATCCTAATCACTCATTAATAATAAGACAAAGCTTTAGTCATCACTGTGGATTGAATATATGTTACAATACCAACCAAAGTGGTGCATAATATTAAATTAACATAACCTACCAATAATCACATGTGTTACAATTATTAGAATCGCATCACATAATACCTTATCTTCATACTTTTCTATAGTAAATGAAACCTTAGCTTACTTATACTCATGAAGTACCCCTATTTGAGAGGACTTAGCGAACTAGTAGTTAAGAACTACTATGACCTCTAATATACCTAATCTTACTTATACACATTTTCACAACAAATTCAACTAGAACTGCATTAACATAAGTGTACTAGTATATTATATTGTTCTCCATCTCTTATAGGCCATTTGTCATCAACAGTGTGTCTCACTACCATGTCCTTTAATATACCTAATCTTTGCCATTATATGTTGAGACTTTCTTTATCTGTCTCTTTGTTTTCTTTTTCACCTTCTACTTTTAGTTTTGACATAGCTCCATTCTTATTAGATTTCTTATTATTTCCATTAATTGTTATAACTTGCTTAAATTTCCATATATTTTCAATTGTTTAAATTGGAATCATCATAACTACCCCTTTATCTTAATAATTAATACTTATTGGACATTGGATTGCAAATAAGTCAAACCGAGTTAAGTTTTTTAGGCTCAATTATTTAAAAGTTATAGAGTTTGAATTTGATATGAACTTATGGAGTTTGAATTTCAGTTGATAACTCAATTCATTTAAAGAGTTCAAGCCAGATTACAAAACTGATTTTGAGTAGCTTATAAGTAGTTTAACTTGCATCCAAGCTTAGTATATAAGGCAAAACTAAGTAAAAAATGATAAATATATTAAATGACCTGCTATATTAGTAAGTGGATGAATGGAGTACTTAATTATTAGACCTGAAGCTAGTAAATAAGAGTCGTGAAATATATAATAAAAATGGAAAAAAGAAATTAATATTGACAATTTAAAAATTATGAAAATGATATTATAATGAAAATAATCCCAGTTTTAAACAAGTTGAACTCTCTTTGCGAGTTAATATTGCAAAATCAATCTCGTTTCTTGAAGAGACGAGGTTGATTTTATTATTGTTCTTTCAAGTTTAGTGTATTTATACTAACCTCGTCTTTTGAATACACTAATCTCCTTTTGAAGAGACGAGATCTGCCACTTATACTTTCGTTTTTTCAAGAGACGAGTTTAAGCTGTCTATTTTGATATTATTTTTTATTTATGATTTGTGTAATTTTTTTAGAAAAAGTTATTATTTTTTCCTTAATCTAAATAAAAATTGATTTTTAATTTTAATTATAAATTATATAGTATATCTTATATATGTATACGTACCAGTAGATTTTGTGCACTAGTCTGATACAATGCTAAAAGAAAGATAATGAATTAAATTAAATAAAATACTTAATTTGTTATTTCATAAATATAGCTCTTTGCCTTGCAATTTGAAAAAAATATAAATTATAAAAATTACAAAAATAAGTAAGGCAAAAAAGCTCAAAGGAGACCCACGGAAAAACTCCAAATCAGAGCTCTCTCTTGCTCAGAGAAACATCGAGACCGATCAGAAGCGAAGATGATTTCTCAGTTCTTCGTGCTGTCGCAGCGCGGAGATAACATCGTCTTCCGCGATTGTAATCTCTCTCTCTCTCTCTCTCACGCGCACGCACATATACAGATCTGATACACAATAGTTTACTCCACATTATACCTTTCTATTTTGCAATTAGTACTGCTATGTGATTTTGGACTATGTGGGAAATCAAAATGGTTTCTGAGATTCGTTCATGTACCTGCATGTTTATTAGGCTATTTCGTCTGGTTCAGTGTGATGTGATTGTGAATCTTTTGGCGATGAACTTTAATTTAATTTCTAATCTTGTCTTGTGTCAAAGTAATTCGAGAAGTATAGTGGCTTAGAGCTGTGTCGATAAGTATACGATTATCCCGGATGAAAAAAAGACGACAATAAGATAATGATACCTTGATGATTATGTTGTTTCTGAGATCTCCATCTTTTATTAGTAGAATGTTTTATTAATCTTGTGGAAAAGCTTCGTTTTTTGACTAAATTAGGGTTTTACTTCATAGGTAATATGTAGGAGCTGATACTTTTACTTTCCAGACCAATTACGGTACTTTTCGCGGAAAGAAATAGAGATAATGTTCTTGATTAATTTGAACTTGAATCCAAAAAGAAAAAAAAAAAAGAAAAGAAAAGAAAGCTTTAATTGTCTGATTATTGGATCGCTTGCTAAGGGTCTGAGATTGGCAATCTCAGAATGGTAGTTTCTTGTATTGTCTCTAGGATGCATAGTTTTTGGGTAAATTTCAATTTATCTGCAATAAGCCTATTTTGTTTCAAATGTTAAGTATGGCATTTGAAGTAGTGATTATTGGGGATAGGGTTAAGTGGATCAGCAGTGATAAAACTGCAACTTGTTATGGAAGAAGAAGATCATATTGTACAGAACAAACCTGTGCAAGTTAATCACTTGCCATCTATGGTGAAATGTACCTTCATACCTTGACGGAGCAAATTTCGGGGTTGCTAAAACCCCTGCCCAGTGTTCCTGAATTTGGAAGAAACTCTTGAAATTCGGACCACAGTATGTATAGTGGTTTAAATGGGAAGCAGGAAATGGCCTAGGTATCTTCCTTTACCGATCTTTGTTTGTGTGAAAGCCCTCTTCTTATAGGTTTGATCCTTGTGCTGTTGCATCCTTGGAATTTCCAAACGACGTGCCAAGCTTAAAGGTATTCCATTCTCTTGGTGGTCATCTCAATTAGCTTGAAAGAAGGGTACCACCTTTTATTTTATTATGCATGGAAAGAAAGGAATGAGAGAAAACTTTGACTTGGTACATGCTCTAGTTCAGTTATTGCTAGGTGAATCCTGTTGTGGGCTTTTTGTTGCTGCTGCTGCTGTGTGATTGAATAACCTGGATATGGAACCTTCCACCCTTTTGAGTATTTTGGTGCATTTATTGATATCTTAGGTCACCGTGTGTGTTTCTCTCTTGCTTTAGCATAATGGATAATAGCATTTTTCCCCTCTCCTGTAACCACTTTAATAAAATATAAAATCTGAAATGACATTACCTAAAAACTTAGCTTCCTAGAAATGGTGGTATTTGATTGCTGAAGGAGACAGTTAGGCTCTATCTCAGGATTGTATTTGGAAATAGATATTTCTCCCAGGAGACATTAATACGAGTAACTCGAGTAATGATAAGCATATTTGGACTGCTTGCTTGTCAGGGGAATTTTCTATCAAAAAGTGCCTTTGACTCTATGAGGAATCATTGACAGAGTTTTTTGGGAGAAGTTTGTGGGATCTGCTAAATAGATTTTTAGAACTCTTTGATCCTTTGGCATGGAATGGGAAATTCCACACCAAATGCAAGCTTTTGATGTGGGAAATTGTCCAAATGCAACTTGTTTTCTATGTTGAGGGGCCCCTGAATCATATAGGCACTTTTTTTTTTTCCTTTCAATTATCACTATTCCAATCTCATCTGAAGAGAGGGCTCCTGGTTATTTGGCTTCCCTTTTTTACAACATCTCCAGTGGAGTTACCTCTGGTTGGTTTGTGACATCCTGAGTGCAATTACCCATTATAGGCAATTGGAGATCAGCCTTAGCCACAATGGTTTGTAGCATTTAGTGGATGGGAAATGCAGTCAAAACTGGAAGCCCTAATTTTCAATCAGAGCAGACAGATGCTGTCCTAAATCAGTCACTGAATTCCCAGTGAAATCTTCTCTACCCATAAAGTTTATGTTTAATGAGTATGGCCTTTGTGACTATGTCATCATTTTGTAAAGCTAGTTTTGGTGATTTGTCACTTTTGTACGTTCATATATATGAATAGGATTATTGAATTACCAAGAGAAAAAAATATTATGGTGAAATTACCTCAAATGCTCTACGTCACTTCTTATTGGCTTTGAAATTCTAGATGCTTTCATGATAGTTCCTATATGTCCAACTGATGTTGCATTCTTGCTTTTTTATCCTCTTAGGGCTTCTTTGGATTGTCAAATTTTTATCTGTATCAGTAATTTATTGGTATTGAATTAGTATCGATTTAGTTTGGTCAGTTTATGAGTAAAACTGTCGAATTTTCATCGGTATTATATATGTACAAGTTCAGTTTGAAAACGAAACCAAATCGACTATCTAAACAACTATATTTTGAACTACGAGCATTACAAATGCTTACCATTTGTAGCCCCCAAAATAAAAAAAAACCCTTAAAGAATAGCATAAATTGTGGTTTTTTCTTCTATCATGAAGTATAGAAGCTTAAATCGTGATTTGATGGCTTTCAGATCGTGGAGAAGTGCAAAAAGGAAGCACAGAGATATTCTTCCGTAAAGTGAAGTTCTGGAAGGAGGATGGGCAGGAGGAAGCACAAGCACCACCTGTATTTGTAGGTATTTTTTTTTTAATTTTATTTAATAAAAAAATTGTAGAGTTTTGAGGCAATATAGAGATATTGGCTTAACTTATTTATTCTTTAGGGCATTGTTCATATGTCCTGTAATGTTTTTTTCCTTTTTAAGACCTGACTTTGGACTTCCAATTGATATTGACATGTTTTTATTTCTTCAAAAAATATCCTCATGCATAAACTTAGAAAGAATTGTTTTTTTGGTCAATCAAATTAGAAAGAATTGTTGATTTGTCACTTTTGTAAATTTTGTCTAAATAATCCATCCCTGATCCGTAAAGAGTTTTTGAAGCAAATTGTTTGGCCTTTTTTTATTTGCTCAACTGGCTGTGGGCCAAGGTGGTTGCAGCATTGGATGTTTCTGTGTATCTCACCATTTCTAATCCTTATAGTGAAAGTAATGTCCTCTCTTTTTGTTTTCCCCTCTACTTCTTCTTCTTCTCTTGGCCCTTCTTTCATTGTATTTACTATTTACTTATAGTTTGATGACCATCTTTTGGGGGA
Source organism: Combretum micranthum (assembly GCA_024138025.1). Lineage (NCBI taxonomy): Eukaryota > Viridiplantae > Streptophyta > Magnoliopsida > Myrtales > Combretaceae > Combretum > Combretum micranthum. The sequence continues at coordinate 110,902 of JAMXBD010002052.1, read as the reverse complement.
TGATATTGATTCATGCCCATATATGTTATTGGAGACAACAGTATTCATGCAAATATGTTTGTGGAAAGAAGAAAAATTTGTGCATGAAGACGTGTAATATGTTGATGGGGTTTGAATGTGTTAACTTTGTCTTGAACCATAATATATTCATTTAAAAGTTTAAATTTACAGATATGGGCTTTTTTCTTTTTCTCTCTCTCTCTTTTGTTTTTTTAAGGGGCAATGGGCTTTTGTCTTTATATGTTAACTTTCTTTTATGATGGCATGTGGAGGTGATTAAATGAGGTATAAATAAGAGAGAAGTGCCTGAGCTTTCGACCTTCCTCTTTGATATCATGTAAAATTCATATGGAACCTTGCCTATCTTATTTAAAAGCTTCTCTCCTCTCTCTCTCCTTCTCTCTCTCTCTCTCTCTCTAAGTGGGTGAAAAAAAAAAAAAAAAACTCATTTTAAAGCTTGTGCTTCTAGATACAAGAACTCCATCTATGTCAACTTATTTATCACAAAAAGATCTCCATACAGATGGCCATTTGTTTGAAAGTTATTGGCAACTACTACAGTTGATTTGCTTGTTTTTACTGTATAATGTGTTTTTTCCTTTCTATTATTGCTTTTAATGAAGTGACTTATTCTTTACATCCATTGATTTCTTCATGACCCTGCCTTCCAGATAATAATTATATCTTTAGTATAAGAATATATGTTGATATGTTGTGTGGTATTTATTGAAACACTTCTCTATGTCATTTGCATTGATATGTTGGTTTCTCACATTATTGGAGCCTTTCTTTTCCTTTTTTTTGTTTTTAAAATTATTGGAGTTATTTAATTTCTTATGTGAAAGGATCAATACCTGGGATTAACTTTCACTATTGTTATCTCTGCTCTGTGAAACAGAATGTTGATGGTGTGAACTACTTTCATGTGAAAGTAGCTGGATTACTATTTGTAGCAACCACAAGAGTTAATGTATCTCCTTCTCTTGTGTTGGAGCTTTTACAACGGATTGCGCGAGTAATTAAAGATTACCTTGGTGTCTTAAGTGAAGATTCTTTGAGGAAGAACTTCGTTCTTGTATATGAGTTGCTTGATGAAGTAATAGTAAGTTTCTTATGGCCCATTTTTTCCTTGTAAATTTATAGTAGATGATAGTTTCTTGTTATGTCATCTTTTTAACAAGTTAAATCTGTTATTTGGCTATATTGGGCTTTAGAAGGATCCAAAACCATGTAGGTTTATATTAATTACTTATTGCATCCAGTTATTTGCTTTTATGTCTTCCTGCTCTCCTAGAACTTATATGTACATTTAACTTGAAACTCCTGTAATTTGTTTCAGGACTTTGGTTATGTACAATCAACTTCCACAGAAGTATTGAAGTCCTATATATTTAATGAGCCAATTGCAGTTGATTTATCACGCGTGCCGCCACTGGGTCCAGCTGCAATTTTTATGGTATTGTATCTCAAAAATTTCTTTTCTTGGAACTAAGTCTTGCAACTTTGTTGATGATCTATGTCTCCATTTGCATTGTGCAGCAAGGAACTAAAAGAATGCCAGGTACAGCTGTTACAAAATCTATCATTGCAAATGAGCCTGGGGGAAAGAAGAGGGAGGAAATATTTGTGGATATTATTGAGAAGATTAGTGTCACTTTCAGTTCAAGCGTGCGTACTTTATTCCACAATTTACGTTTGCATCATCCAATTTTAGAAGCTTTGTTTACATGTTTACTTATTTATACGTTGGCACTAAAGAAAAACGCCTATCTAGTTGTTTGTATGACTAAGTCAACGCAATATCCAGATTTTAGATTTTATGAGAGGCATGGTACTTTATGTATATATCATCAGCAGTGTGGTTTTATTTTTGACATTCTATGCACTTGCTTTTTGGTGCTTTTCCAGACAAGTTCTCTTGGAAAGTTGGCTGACGCTGTAATTTATAAATGAGATCTGATTGATCATTCACCTAAAAGTTTAGGTTACTAATTTCTTTTGAATAGCATGACGTGTGTAAGTGAAGGGTTCTGTTCATTGCTGGTTTTTTTTTTTTTTTTATATATATATATATATATATATAACACAGAAACTGGAATATGCTATCAATTATTAGGTTCTTTCCCCTTCTAAATCAAAGTACCTGAAGGATTCAACTCATACATATGATATAGTTGACAAGGGCTCAAAGAGCTAATTGAAACCTGCTATCCCTAGAGTACCTCTTTCATCCATCTTAAAAAAAAAAAAAACCCTTCCCTTCGGCACCATTGGATCACTAAGTTATGTCCCTGCTTATTGAAATCTATGACTATCAGGTACGTGGTTAGGGTTAGTAAAATTTTTTATTTTTAAACAAGGGGCACGATTTCATACCATCAGTGTCTGGCACTTTTGGAAACCTACACACAGGGAAAAAAATACGGAAACATGGGGTGTCCAACTTGCATGCCCATTTTTGTTTTTTTAAATAATATTCTTGAAAAAGATGCTTTTTGTGTGCCAAACACATGTCATGATGGGCGAAGTAGACACTTCGTACAGCTCAAAAAAGAAGTGTTAGTGCCTCATAGCATTTCTATTTTGTTGTGTGACTTCCATGCTGTATGGGTATTTGAAAAATTCCATGCATACTGTCAGTTCCTAAGGTCCTGGATTCTCCTAGGCTTGGTAGATTGAAAAGTTTGGTCTATATGATGGAGGGAAAGAAGATGTCATTTTGCTTGAGAGCGTCTCTAAAATTTTGATTTGATTCTTGAAGATTAGAAGTAGTTTATTTTTATTTTTTAACCTAGTCAATAGGCATCTTGTAACTGGTCCATCTTTGTCATTTTAAGGAGGCTAGTTGCATGACATTTACATATTATTGCAGTTATTATCTTTCATTTATTTTCTAAGTAAAGTTGATACTTTTGGGCATATCATCTTTTGAAATTGGTTTTGTGCTTGCTCTCTCTCACCCCCACACACCCCCCCTCCCCCCTGCTCGCCCTTCCTCCTCTTTTTCCCTCCCATGGAACAACTGTTAGGGGTCTATATATGTTCAATTCAAATATCACTATACTTCTCCCTTCTCCTTTAAGATATTCCTGCTAAGTAGGGGTTTCTCTAAGGGTTTGTTTTTTTCATCATATTTCGGTTGTTTTGATATCATATTTTTATCGTTTTCAAATATATTGTTAAAAATTAGATACCGATGAAAGATTGACAGTTTTATTTATAAACAGACCAAACAAATTAGATACATGTATGATATAGATAAGTTACAAATGCAGATCTGATACAGATACGGAATTAATAAAAATCAAATGATCCAAACAATCCCTAAATGTTGCTAGCTACTTCTTCTTCATCTTTTTTTTTTTTAAACAATTATTATGTATTTTTATTTTTAAATTTGACCTTAATTTGCTACATTTGCTCATTTTCGGTGTTTAATTACTGATATTACTTTGTAATGATTGTTGGCCAGGGATATATTCTGACTTCCGAGATTGATGGTACCATCCAAATGAAGAGTTATCTCTCTGGGAATCCTGAAATTCGAGTGGCTCTTAATGAGGAATTGAGCTTAGGAAGGGGTGGCAGATCCATTTATGGTATTTCTGACCTTTCTCTTCCTACCGACATTATAATTATGCAATATTATCCTATTCTGTAGCTATTTTGCTCAGAAGTATGAATCATATGTGCTATTATGCAATGTGTCTAATCTCTTTAGAATTTTGAACCTAGGAACACATATCCTAGGATCATGAATCGGCAACTTGCTTCGAGCACATCAATCTGCATCTCTTTTTCCGATCTTTCAATTCAGTCTCTCCTAAGGAACCATTAATTATCTTACATAATCCATGCAACAATTTAAGACCTTTGTTTGTCATTGGTCTCTGAATGATAGGCCATGCCAAAATGTGATAAAGTCCCTTGCAAGCAAAAGAGTTACCTCCAAAACCCGCTCACAAATAATGAATCTTGATCACTCTCAACAGTGTGAAGAATACCATGTGGTTGAACAACTTCTTTCATGAAAACATCAGCAATTGACTTAGCTGAGTAAGGGTGTTGTAGAAGAAGAAAATGACCATACTTAGAAAAATGGTCCACCACGACAAACACCACATCAAACCCTTTGATCTTGGTAATTCAGTGATAAAATCCATGGAAATATTTTCCTACAGAGCCTTACCAGTAGGTAGTGGGTTAAGTAACCTTGTTGGCAACAATGGTTGTACCTTACTACACTAACAAACAGCATAAAGCTACAAAATGTGCCACATCACGTTTCATACCAACCCAATATAAGTTCGAAGCAAGTCACCTATAAGTTTTAACAAACCCAGCATGACCTCCTAGTGGTGGAGTGAAATTCATGAAAGAACAATTGGACCCAGGTGGAATTAGATGGTACGACCAACCTATCTATATAATACAATGTGTCATTTGGTAACTGAAATCCATGACCAGCCCCTTGACCTTGGTGCAACAGCTGTATCTTAGAGGATAGAAGAGGATCGTTCAACACATCTTTTCTGACAACATCCAAATCAGTCCAAATTTGACTTGAAATACCCACTATCTCTAGATTTTCAAACTCTCTAGAAAAAGCATCAGCTGCCCCATATTGCTAGCTTCATGTTGGATTTCAAATTCATATCCCAAGAGTTTGGCCAACCAATGCTGCTGATTTGGAGTTGTTGTCTGCTGTTTTAACAAGGGCCAAAGGCATTTTTGATCCATGTGCACAACAAATTTCTGCTGATGGAGATAAGGTCTCCAATGATTTATAGACAAGACAAGTGCCGCAACACTTAATCATAGGTGGATTTTATATTCCGAGTAGACAAGGCCTTGCAGGGTTGGCTAAAATTGGGCATAACTAAAACCAGTGCGCTCAGCAAAGCAGCTTGTAAAACATGAATGGAATCTAAAGCTGAGTCTATTGTTTCAAATGCATTTTTGAGCAATCTTTCCATAGTCTTTAATAAACTTTCTATGAGAATCTGAGAGCCTAAAAAACTGCAAACACCCTTGATGGGAATAGGAACAGGCCACTAACACACTTGATTTAGTCAATATCCATACTCACCCCTTCAGCTGAGACAATGTGACCAAGATGATCTAACGAAGCGCAAATACACACTTATTTTTATTTGCACTAAATACCATGTGCAAATGATCCAAATTCGTAGGCAAATTCTTGCTGTAAATAAGAATCTCATTGAAGAATACTAATACAAAACTACGCAAATAAGGTTAGAACAAGTCGTTCATTGTTGCTTGAAATGTGGTGGAAGCATTTATCAAACCAAAAAGCTTCACCAAAAACTCATGGTGCCCTTGATGAGTTTTATGAATATCTTTTGGAGATATCCAAATTTGATAATACGGTAATACTCAAACTGTAGATTAATCTTAGAACAAATAGTTGCCTCATACTATTCATCTAATAATTCATCAATGATTGGTATGGGATACATATCAACCAGCATGGCTTCATTTAAAGCCCTGTAGTTACGCAAAACTGCCATGATGCGTCCTTTTTTGAACCAATATAACTGGAGTTGAAAAGGACTTGAGCTGGCTCTGATATTTCCATCACATGACATGTCTTTTACCAACAGCTCAATCTCATCTTGTTGAACGTGAGTACACCTATAAGGATGGACATTGATAGGACCTGCCTCTTCTTTCAATGGAATTCGATGATCAATGCCGCGACAAGGTAGTAACCCAGTCTTTTTTGCGAACACGTCTGCATATTCCTTAGTTTTATTGACAAAAATTAACATCACATCAATGGGCCTGAAAGTGACACAGGATTTTGCAAAGTCGGATCATCACATGAAATGAACTCTTGCCTATTATACGGAATCTTCATTGTCATCAACTTCCGGTAAACTTTAACCTCTCCTAGGGTTTGTAACCAGGCAACCCCTCATCTCATATCATATCAATACCTCCCAACTCCAAAATACAGCAATCAACATAAATTTAAATTCTCTCACTAGAAAATGCAAACCTTGACAGATTCCACTAGATTTAGTAGAATGGCCATCACCCAGACATACAGAAAATGGCAAAGTAGTACTAATTGGTAAATGCAGTTGTTGTACTAACCTGGAAGAGACAAAGTTGTGGCTGGCTCCAGTGTCGACTAAAATAATAATCTGATGTGTAGCAAGCTGTCTTCGAAACTTCATTGTGTTGGGGCCGTTAAAGCCATGCAAAGACAGCAATGGTAACTCCAACCACGCTTCTTCTACGTTCTGTACTTTCAACTCTGATTCAATAAAATTCACACCATCTGCCTGCACCACCCATCTTGAGAGACATTTTCTAGGATTATGACCAGTAAGGTTTTGTTAGGGCACTTGTGGTTAGCATTGAATGGCTGGTCACAATGGAAACATAATCCTTTATTCCTTTTTTTTCCAAAAACTTAGCATATGATTATTCCGCCACTTACATGAGACCCTACACTACTTGAAGCAGCACTAGACTCTGATAATCCTCTCTTGGTAGATACACAGCAGCTGTTATCAACACCGGAATCACTAATAATATCTCTGGCTGTACACTTCCAAGATGAAGTGTGTGCTGGACTAATATATGTTGGAGTGATGAGCATATGCATTTAAGACAGAAGAGTAGCCTTGGAATTTGATACAACTCTTGACGTCATTTAATCATGTCTCACAAATTTCTCAGTATTACTATGAGGCATTGTGGAAATTAATATTCCACTATTGAACTCCTTTTCAACATATAAAGACAACTCAATAGATTCAGCAAGAGTTTAAGGTTTCGTCTTTCAATCCTCCAAGAAAATATCCCCAAAAGTTGCGATTCTGTCATCTCCGGTGCTTGAGAAGTCAGTGCCTTGAATTCCTCAGTATAAGTAGCAACATTTGTAGTCTGCCTTGCTGTGGAGAATCTTTTAAAAGGATTGTTGGACACTTGATCATCATATCGGAATTGAAGTTCCTACTTGAGCGATTCCTAGTCTAGGTGAGGAAATTTCCATTTCAACATCTTAGGCCAACGTACAGTTGTCTCTTATATACATTGAAGCCAAAGAAACCTTTTGATCATTTCTTACTTGATGAACCTCAAAATACCTCTTCAGCCAATGTAATCCAATGAACAGCATCCTCGCCTTCAAACACTGGAAGTGTAATACTTGCTGTGCTTATGCGATATTCTTCATCAGTTGTTTTGATTCTTCTATTCTTATATCTTCTGTGATCACCAACTATTTGATGTTATTTTTAATAGTAGTCTCATATTTTTTGCCATTTCTTTGTCGATTTCCTGAGATTATGAATTATAGCTTGCATTGCCGATCGTCTCGAACTTCTAATGCTTCGAATTACAATGACAATGAGCATATGATATTTGTTACTGCAACTCAGTTACATTACCACACCTCTCCTCACCAATCTCCCTAACATTCTTTTCCAAATGTTCAACTCATTTTTCCATTCTAGTCATCTCCTTTACAAGAGTTTCTCATAGGTGATGCCAATTGATACAGCCATGGGCAAGCAAGACAACAAACCAGCTAGATGAAATTAGAGGTTACATTCAGTGGCTACCAAGCTCCAATAGCCAATCTCTTTTAGTTAAACTGCCTATTGCTAGTATGTTTATTTCTGCCTTAATATTTCCTTTGAGTCCACTATTTATACCCTCCAAACTCTCTAACCAACTCTAAACAACTCGCCACATCAACACAATAACCAACACTACCCAGACCTACTTGATAATAACCAATGCAACACTCTACAACTAATACACCGACACTGGACAATGACACCACATTCACTCACAACGCAGCTGCTACATGACACAACACCACAAGACAATGCAATACAACAACACACGCCAAGGCACTTCAAACGCAGGAGGAGGTTTTGCCCTTCTACTATGAACCCGAAACATAGGCTGATAAATTCTTGGGGTCATATCAACCACAGATTACCTACTATTTAGGTACCCTTAAAACACCACCTGCAACAATCAAAATACTCATAAGCAGATGGGTATTCCACCAAAGCGGTTCATGTCTCATGTCTCCTTATAAAACCACCAATTCCAACTTTGAAAAGCTACTTTGCTTGATCCCCAGAACCACCAGAGCTGGAGATTCAGCAACTGAAAAAAGCAACAGTTCAACCCAATGAAATGTGCATTGGTAGATTTACCAAACCTTGGTCATTAGAATTCTCTTTCTGAACTCTGTTCGACACAATCTGTTTAAGGGTGCATAATTCAACACCTTAGATCATCTACCCAAATACTTTCAGCAAGGATTTTTGATTCAATGTGATAACGCAGTATATGCTCCTTGTTCACATAAGTACCCATTTTTGATTATTTAAGATTTATGAAATGACCAAGAAAGAAAGAACCATGTGGCTGGTATTTCTGCAGCATTTCTTTTTCTTTTTTCTATTTATCCTTTCAATGGATGTGTAAGGGTCAACTATGTACTCATCCTATCAGGATTCATCTCATTTGACAGATTATAGAAGTTCTTCTGGTTCAGGAGCAGTGACTCTCGATGATTGTAATTTTCATGAATCAGTTCGACTGGATAGTTTTGATGTTGACAGAACTTTGACTTTGGTGAGACATTTCTGGATAAGTTAGCTCCATTGGCTTGCCAAATGTTCTCATTTTTATCATCAAGTAAGTGATCACCCTGTTGTGGGCTTCCAGGTTCCCCCTGATGGTGAATTTCCAGTCATGAACTACCGCATGACCCAAGAATTCAAGCCTCCATTCCGTATAAATGCTTTGATTGAAGAGGCAGGAAATCTTAGGGTGAGTTGGTGTAACATTGTCTCAATGTGAGGAGTTGCTGCTTTGTTAATTATTAGATACTGTATCAGCAGATCACGGATTCTACCTAATTCTGGCAGTTTTATATTGCAAAGGTGTATTACATGTTTGCATATCCATTTTTAATATAATAGAGGTGCAACTTTTCAGGCTGAAACAATCATCAAAATACGTGCAGAATATCCCTCGAATATTTCTGCAAATACGATTGTAGTGCAAATGCCTCTGCCAAAATATACTGCCAGGTAATTCTTCCATAGGATATCTTATGTATATCATATTGCCAGTGGGTGTAAAAATATATGTTACATAGTTTGCTGAAATATCTTAAGTTTTTGTAAGACCATTTAATTATAAATAAGTTTTCCGGTTTTAATAAGACAGCAGTCTTCTGCGCTTGATTGGAAGCCTTGAAGGTAGTAGTTCTGAGAATGCAAATCTTTTGGCATCGTCTTTAATCGAATTTTGTGTGTATGGTTCTGAACCTAGGTCAAAATGTAGCTTTTAGTTAATTCTTATTAAGTGAATTTATCTCAGAAATAGCTCTGGGAATTTGTGGGCAATGTCACTTCAATATTGTCTTCCTCTTTTGGGGTTTGAGAGGATCGGTAGTGGCAGGATCTTCTCTGCAGAAATCATATGCTCTTTGGAATGTCTTTCCTTGCTTTTAGAGTAAATTACTGTCATTTTTTTCATAGGGCTACATTTGAGCTGGAACCTGGACCGGTTGGGCAAACTGCTGATTTCAAGGAAATGAATAAAAAAATTGAATGGAATCTTAAAAAGGTAACAATCTATTGCTGTTTCCACATTATCTGTGGAGGCTGATCTGCCAAATTCTGTGGAGTTAAGTGATATCATGTTCCTTAATGCTGATGTGCATTACAGATTGTTGGTGGATCTGAACATACACTGCGTGCAAAACTTACATTCTCACAAGAATTTCATGGTATGAAGTTGTCATATTCATGAAAGAAAAGCAGAAAATATCTTTCATTTATGGTAAGTACTTATTTCCTACATACCTCATTCAGGAAATATTTCAAAGGAATCTGGACCAGTTAGCATGACTTTTACGATTCCCATGTATAATGCTTCAGGATTACAGGTAACACAATCTTTGACTCTGATTAGTTTCAATGATATGTAGTTCTTATCTGAAAATATGACATTTATATTTTTCAAAACAAAGGATTTCCATCGTTGCAAAGTTTTAACACATCTGAAATGAGCAACCAAATGGTAGTTCATTTTTTATGTGTACTAATGCTGTAAGCATACGTTACATCATCTCAAGTGGCTTCTGTTTGAAGATCCATCTGGATTTTTTCATTCTAGTTTTAGTCAGCCATCTGCACTGCAAAGTTGGGTGTCTGAAAGCACATGTTTGAGAATCCTATGCATTTAATTGTTTGGATGGTCTGTTTTTCATCTGTATTTGTATCTGTATTGAAATGATATGTGTAAATATGTCTGATTTGCTTTATGTTTTATCAAATTTGATTTATTTAATCTTTTCATGAGAATTGTCAATTTTTTTTTTAGCTATTTCTTGACAAATAATTTGTTAGAAAAAAAGTTTGAAAAAAGTGTTTGTATGTGTCAAAAAAAGCTAACCAAATAGACCAAGATTTATGAGAATATCCTATCAACTTTCCCATCTATTCACTTTCTCTCTTCTGCAGAAAAAAGCTACGCTTAATTTTTCTCTCTTTGGTTGGCTGTACAGCCTGTACTGCCACTTACCTGTCAATTGCCATTTCTCTCTTCCAATTGTTTTATTAATTATGCTTTCCCATCTCAGCCAATTGCACTTACTCAGGAGTAACTATCCTGAAGTCTGAGGGTTTGCCTGATTCTTTGATGCAGGTGAAGTATTTGCAGATTGCAAAAAAGTCCAGTGCTTACAATCCGTATCGATGGGTAAGATATGTCACACAAGCCAATTCTTACGTTGCGCGTATGTGATGTGGGATGTACTCGACTTTCTCTCTTGATTCATCAGTATGACTCTAAGGGCTACAATTTTCTTTTTGTTATGGTTTATTGTATGATTTAATTCTCTCATCGTTGTATCAATTTTGTTTGCCTCAGCTTTTAATCTGTATCAATCTCATTCGAAGATAGAATAAAACCACCTCTTACGAACATGGATGGAGATTCATCTGATTTGGTATACTTTTCTTGCAAGTCATGTATTTCTAGATCACCCGAGTCATCCAGCGGGCTGGATATCTACTTCATATTTGTCGAACTACGATAAATTCATTTTTAGGAATGATCCTCTATGATTTTGAGATCATACTAGGAAGCTGAAGTGACAAGACTTTAGTTAAGATTTTCTAAGGCAGAACCAGCATGGCAACACGCCTACGGTATTACACTGCTTATCTTGTGTGTATGGCGTTAATAGATGAAATAGTTCAACTGATTCACACATTTTCCCAACAGCCACTACGAAGGTCCTACTTTCAAGATGCCGATCCCAAATCTTCCCCTCCATAAAAGGTCATATTGGCTTTATTTATCATAATCAGAACAATATCACTAATAAATTCTCATTCCAAGCGAATTTTCTTGGTTATTGATTTTTTCCACCAGCCCTGGCCTACCGTCGGAAACTGTTCTCTGTGTTCTTCCTATGCATTGCAAGTGCTGATTTTGCACTTGCTTCTTGTCTCCTTTTGGATCCAGAAATTCCCAAGCCTGAATTGCCGGTCCCAACATTGGCTAAACCTGTTTCCTGACTTCCTAAACCTGAGCTCCCGAGTCTGCTGAAGTCTGAGTTGCCTCCTTTGTTGAAGCCTGAAAAGTCCCAAAAGTTCTTGAAATACCTAGGCATGAAATGTCAAAGGCTGCTGAGTTCCGGAAGTTAAGTCCCAAAGTTCTTAAAATGCTGAAGTCCGAAATTCTGAAAAGTTCCCGAGATTACGAGGCTTGAGATGCCAAAGGTACCTGATATATTGAAGCGTGAAATACCAAAAGTATCTGAAATACCAAAACTTGATAACCCGAGTATGGATGTAAAGGGATATATAAATCCGATCTGTTATCTATAAGGTATATCAAGCCCAATCTATCACCCTACAGTGTTTTAATACAAAATCCAAACCAATCTTACAAGATTTGTATGAAACCTGAGTCCTGCCCAAATACTTACTTGGATAGTCTTGCCCTACTACCTGCCCAAATAAACAGAGATCCACTCGAATTCCAATTTTCAATTGTAATGATAAATCATGAGACTTGGAAATTGAAACATCAATCTTAATAAGATAGTAGTTTTCAAGCAAACACAACAATTCTCCTTTCTATTTGCTACTTGTTTTCAAATGGTAATAATAAATTCAAGAGACCAAAAATGGAGCAACAACATCATCTGAACAACATAACCAATACTTAAGCAAAAACAATTAAATATTGTTGGGGGTAAAATTATTCACATCAAACGTGAGTACATGCCTTAATTAAAAATAACACTTAATTTCTACATAAGCATAGCATGTCATTGTCTAGCATGTCAAATTCTTCCAACATGTGAAGAAAGCATGAGTTGCTACTGCTATCACAATAACAAACAAAACTAATACCTAATTCCTCCACAAGAACATATTTTTGCATTTTCAATGGATGTGAGGTAGTAAGTTCACTCTTTTTCTAAGGGTCTACGATTGAAGAAAAAGTTTCTAACATTTAGCTACTAACATAAGTCGAGCTTGTAGAAAACAAAGAAAGTGGGATATCAACCAATGGATAATGGAAAGGCAGTAGAAATCCACAAAACTTAAATTTGAAAGAACAATAAATGGGCCAAGTACGAACTTTTTCCCACCAATACAACTAACACCCACAAGTGAACCTTTATAAATAAAATAAATCAAAATTCAGCATCTAATCAGCTTGCTCAAATAACAATATATCTAGCTGATAATCTTCTATCGAATATGAATCACTTGTTAATTTACAAAACCATCTCTAAATGAGTAAAATTCCAAAATAGTCCACAAAACTATTAAACTTAAGAACTAAAACTCACATAAGGGCAACATTAAACACAATCAAACATGATGTCAATAATTTACTTGGCTTTAATCATCATTATCATCATCGTCATTAATATGTAGCTTCTCAAACTCATCCTCTACCTTGATTATGTCATCACTTAACAAAAGAGAAAAAAGTTAAATAAAATGGTATGGAAACAACGAGGAAAGTTTAATATTACATAATCTAAAAAGTTACCTATTCCTATTCTTCCATTTGATAACCAGCTTTGAGTACACATTAATGCCTCTATTGTATTTGGCTTGAGTTGGCTTTTGTGGGAGCTAATTACTCGTCCACTAGGGCTAAATGCTAGTTCAGAAGCAATCGTGGTAATTGGAATAGCTTAGACATCTCCTGGTTTATGTCCAAAAAAGTATGGATCCGAAACCGCCCCGCCTTGGTGGAGGGGCAGGTTAGGACGATGGACTCGCCAGTTCATGGGGCGGTTCCATTGCGTTTGACCCTTTTTTTTTAAATTTAACAAACCAAAAAATTAATCTATAATTTTTGTATAATTATGAACTATTTTGAATGATTATTATATTATATATATTTTGTCTTAAATTTTAATGTTGTAGACATAAAATAGTTAACACATTTGCACATTACAGTGGATTCTCATTTCTCCATTTGCACACTACAATGACTCAATTTCTTAACATTCACATGGCCAATGAATTTAAAATGCAAGAGCCTACCATTCAAAAAGCAAGGCTAGGCATAGCCATGACATGATATCATAGGCTTGTACCAAAAAGATTAATATGTCTTGTCCTTGTTTTTATTTCACTATTTGCTATTTGCTATTTGTTTTGATGGTGGCATTGTGCATGTGCTTGTGAAGTTGTGTGATGTCATTTTGCCTATGTTTGTACCATCAATGGATCCTTTTTTTTGTTTTTTAAAATCTGGATAAACCCTTTTGGACCTGTTGGTTAAGATGGGTCCATAGGATGGACCTGCCAACCCAATAGGGCGGGTCCAAGGCTGGACCCGCTATGGTCGATCTGGGTCAGGACCTAGTATGGATTCGATATGGAGAGATGTGTAGAATAGCCAATAGGTCCTTAGCTACAGCTTGCAGTGTGGGGTACTTCACTGCACTCTGTTTCCACCATGCAAGTATATCAAAATTATCGTCACCATCACTCAAGGGCAGCAAAGTTTCTTCTAGTTAGTGGTCCAGCTCTGGCCTTACTTGGTTGCTAGTGTTGATATAGGTTCTCAAGTGTAGCTTCCATTTTGATTCTTTCTTTGATTCAGCCTCACCATCACCCATAGGCCCAAGAGAGCTAGTGCTTGTGCCTGTACCCATACTCTTATTATTATGAGAATTGCTCTTATATTGCTATTCTTGAACTAATTCATACAAACTGCTTCTAACCCTTTCAATCTTTAGGGAAGCTTGCTCACCTTATACACTGGAAAACATAAAATCCATAGCTTTGAACTTGAAGCATGGATCCAAAACAATACATACAACCATAATTGTATGCATATCACCCCAATATTTCTAAAATTTTTGAAACATCTTATCAGCCATCATATTAATATTCAAACCCAAAGAGCCCTTCCAATTTTCAAAAAATAATAGTCCGCTATTGGATATTATGGACCAGAGAACAAATTGGTCACTTCATTAAATATGGAAAACTTCTTACAAATCTCATCGACTAACCCCTAACCTTCATCAATGGGAAGATACTTATAGTTTTTATCCATAAACTAAACCCTATAGAAAACTTCCTGATATTGAATTGCAACAACTAACATGTTGTAAGTGGAATCTCATCTTATCTTACAATATATGAAAAGCTTCCTAATAAAAGGCACATCTAACTGCTTGCATGCCTCTTCAAATTTCTCTACTCATGATGGTGTCGCAAACTAAAATGAGACACTATCATGAATCCTCTCTATTGCTTTTTCAATGATACTTACACCATCTTTGACAACTAAATTTAAAATATGTGCATAATAGCGCATACGAAATATCTTCCCATGAAGAATTAGATCCTCCTTTTGCAACTTCAATTGTAAAGTTGTCATCATGACATCATTTATCAAACAATTATCTACAATCACCATAGGTAATTTCTTGTCCAAACCCCATGCCATCAATGAATTGAATAAGCAATTTGCAATAGCCTCATTTGCATGTGGAGTTGACACATATAGATAGCAGGAAAAAAAGTAGGGAAAAAATTAAATAAATGAAAATGTGTTTAAAGCATTCTAAATAGATAGGAATAAAAATTATAGTAAGGAAGAAAGGCTTACTTTAGGAGCCGACTCCGAAGCGTCCAATTACTATTAACGTAATGTGTTGTCACTGTCATATATCCCCTTTTCTGATTGGACGTCGACAAATTTGTCGTTATTGCAACCCTGTGTGTTGAGTCCTTTCAAGTGGCTTTGGAGTTTTTCTTTCTCCACATGTATATACCGACAATCTTTTTCTTAATGTGTTGTGGCTAACGTTCATGCTCAACAATTGATAATGGATACTCATGAACAGTTATTACCTTTGAAAGTTTCCACCATGCAGATTCTTGGTTGAAAAGATCAATTTCCTATTGTTAAACTGCTTGTGTTACAATCAACTTCGTCTCTGATAGTTTCCATTGATAACAGAAATTGCCTAATGTCTGATTATCTTTTCCTTTGTAAGCACCTCTTCAAATGGTTAAGCAAATGTGAAGTTCGAGAACTATTCACTGAAAGTGTCTTCTTACAATGTTTTCACTCAAACTATCTTTCTCACCATGTCGTTCTACACACTAGATGCCAACTTACATTTATTTGGATTGTCACTTTGATCCATGTGCTCGATACTTGAGAAGATGATATTTTTGTCCATTTGGGTGCAACTTCCTTTTCAATTTCAATTGGGGATTCTAGTAGCAACTCATTAACATCATTGACATCCACATTCATCTCATGTGATTCATCATCCATGTTCGTTGCATTGATGTTACAAATAATTTAAAATGATTGTAATGTTACAAACTATATTATATTAACATACTGATAAAAATCATAAATCAATAGTAAAACTTAAATGAATAACATAAAAAAAATGATAAACTCAAAAATGGTGCATTTTTTAGACATGATTGGTAAAGTAGTTGTGGGTGTGAGATAATCAAAGACAAGAAAAACGGAAGTAAGACACAACAAGAAGGTCTGAGCCAAATTGGGCAATCAAGGAGTTGGTTGTGACCAGGCCTCATCAATGGGGGGAAAAAAACAAACAGGAGCACCCCACTAATCATATTAGGTACATTTTCCCTAGAGAGCTAATCTTGCAAACTAAACCACCCAGTTGTAGCAATAAAAGAATTCAAAATAAGAGATCCCAAACAAAAACCTGGAACATAAACACAAAATCCATATCACTACCAATATACTCAAACAATCTATGTGACTATATATAAAATCAAACACGATTCAGCCCTGTAGATTCGTAATCACATCAATGTAGATTCATGTTAATTACAAATTCACAACATTTCCATGTATAATTCATGGAACTCTTGTTTGGGATTCTCAAACTATCCTAATGAGTTTTCAGGCAAGTAATATTGTTTTTATGTTCGATATCTAGGTACAATCGGAAATGAAATTCCATATCAGAATCAAAACTAATAATATACAATTCGTTCCAATAACAACAACCACATCGACAACAACAATCCAATAAAAAAATTTAAGTTCATGTAACCCTATCAAAAACTTCATACCCATCTCGCACTACAACAAAAAAGGAGCAAACTTTACCTAAAACAAACACATCACATGCTGATTCCATAACATCTAAAATCCACAGCAAAATAGTTCATAGATCCAATAGATACTAATCCTTTTCGCATGAAACAACATGAATCACAATAACAAAATCAAGTAATGTTCAATAAAATGATATACATGGCACGATTCTATTCATCTATCTAACTAAACCAAAATCCTATTAATTCTCTATTGTAAACACTTTCCAATATTGATAAAAAGTAATTAGTTCAGATGCAATATTTGATTTCTCTGAGATGTCTAAGTGGAGCATGCAACATACTAAAAAGAAGATTTTATGACATTATAAACAAGTAAATCTAATTCAACATTTGAAGAACACACTTTGAGCTCAACATGTCAACATCTAAGATATTGACAGAAAGAGAGAAATAGAGAGAACCAACTCGACAAAATAGTGAGGCGATTGACACTGATGGCAAGAGCAGAGAGGATTGAGAGAGACTATGAGAGAGAGGGGATAGGGTCAATAATGACGTGAACAAGGATGAAGATCCAAGAGAGAACTGTGAATGGAAGTGATGTATGCTAGGCACGAATCTTGAATTTTCCCGAACTCTAAGAATCAAAGCGGACGTTGACCCAATGAAATATTCAAAATTAGATATGAAATTCCATGAACCTTGGTATAATTAGATGGAATGACCTTGATTTGTTGGTTGAGTAATTCTAAGAACCTTGATATGAAGATCGCGACCCTATAGGAAATACCAACTAAGAATCTTGGTATAATCGAAGAAATCAACAAGAAATAAAATTTTTGAAGATATCACAAGTTCTCAAAAGAACTAAAAGAGAAGAATTCTCTCAATTGATTGTTAATAAAGAAGTAATCTGTCTTTTACAAACAAACACTTATGTAATAAAACAAAGGCAACTCAAAAGACACAAAATAAAACTTGCTTGTCGGACAACAAAGCTGGTGGCCTAAATATAATAATGGGCATATTTGGAGATGGCCTTAAAAAATTGGCCACTGGTCGTCTTAGAAGCCAGCTGAAGGCCGACGAATTAACCCTGTAGGTTGGCGGAGTTGAGGAGTAGGATGACAACGTTGAAAGGCAGTATACAGATCCTGGAGTTGCAAAAAAGAAAGCTGGTTGTGTATCATTTAGGTTGGCCGTGTTGAATCACTATGCTGGCAGCTTTGAAATTAAAAATAGGCAGCTTTGATCTGATTTCATCTGTAGTGTTGTATTCTCTTCCTGATTTGAGAAAACAACAGTAAAAATTTTCGTTTTTGGTTTAACATCGATGTTGGTGAACTTTGAGTAATCTTCAACAAACTTTTGAAAAAATCTTTGAAATTTTTTATGAAGTTTCTTGGCTTTATTTCGAGTAATCATTCTTTTAGGTACTTGAGTTTGTTGAGATGAGCTTGGTGTAATCATATCCTTATTATTCCCTCTCTCTTTGAAAGGATTCATCCTTGATTCAACTTCACCTATAGCTCAAAAATGCTTCATTCAACTTCTCACTAAAGTATGCTATTGGTTTGCCCTTTTGCAATAGTACAAATCTAATGCCAATGCTAGATGTGTCGCATTCAATCTCAAAAGTCCTGGAAAAGTCAGGTAAAGATAACAAAGATGTAGAACATAATTTTTCTTTAAGTAAATTAAAAGCCTTTTCTTTTGCTTCATCCCATTTAAAACCAATAAATTTCTTAACAATTTCAGGCAATGGTGTTGCTAGTGTACTAAAATTTTTCACAAATTGTCTATAAAAAGTAGCTAGATTATGAAAACTCCTTACTTCAGTAATACTAGTAGGCATAGGCCAACCTTTAATTGCCTTATGTCTCTATCACTTAGAACATTGCCTAAAAAGACTACTTTTTCTAAGCAAAAAGAAGATTTCTTAAGATTAACATATAATTGCTCCTTTTTCAAAACAAAAAGTACACTCTTTAGATGATTCACATGTTCCTCTAAGTTTTTGCTGTAAACCAGAATGTCATCAAAGTATACTACAACAAATTTTCTTATGAAAGGACGCATGTCATGGGTCATCAATCTCGTGAATGTACTAAGTTCATTAGTTAACCCAAATGGCATAACTACCTACTCATTAATTCCCAATTTAGTTTTAAAAGAAATTTTCCATTCATACCCTTCTTTCATTCTAATTTGATGATAACCACTTTTAAGATATATTTTGAAAAACAGACAGGAACCATGCAGTTCATCAAGCATATCATCTAACTTAGGAATAAGATGACGATACTTTATCGTGATTTTATTGACAACTTAGCAATTTATGCACATTCTCTGGGTTCCATCTTTCTTGGGTGCAAGTAATACTGGAACAGCACAAGGGCTCATGCTCTCAAGAACAAATCCCTTTGCCAGTAATTCCTCCACTTGCCTTTAGATCTCTTTTGTCTTTTGAGGACTACTCCTATAGGTAAGTCAGTTTGGAATAAAAGCTCTAGGTATGAAATCTAATTGATGCTCTATGTATCTAATTGATGGCAACCCTTCAGGAATCTCTTTAGGAAACAAGTCTTCATATTTCTGCAAAAGAGAAACAATAGATCCAGGAAGAGATAGGTTAAGATCATTTAGAAAGCATTGCCTCCTTGTACATAAGGACAACCAAAGGCCTTTTATCATTCATAGCACTCTTGATCTCACTTTTAGTGGCAAAACAATTTAATTGCTTTTTTCTCTCATTCTCTCCTCTTTTCTCACTAGCTACTTTGTTTTTCCCCTCTATTACTTGTGTATCATCCTCACTAGCTCTCGTGTTTTCTCTCTTTTTCTCACTGGCTCTCAACATCTCATCTTCTTGTTTCAATTTCTTTTGATCCTCTTTTACTTGCTATGGTGTCAAAGGCTTCAAATGGAATGTCTTTTCACCCTTTCGCATATTGAATCTATTTGAACGCCCTTCATGAGTAGCAATTCTATCAAACTGCTATGGTCTGCTAAATAATATATGACATGCATTCATGGGTATTACATCACATAGTACTTCATCCTTGTAGTTCCCCAGTGCAAAGAATAATTTCACTTATTTGTTCACTTTCAACTCTCCAGAATCATTCAGCCACTGTAACTTATACGGCCTTGGGTGTTTAAGTGTAGGTAGCTTAAGCAATTCTACAAGATTAGTACTCACTACATTGGCACAACTACCATCGTCAATGATTAGACTACAAGCTTAGTCTTTTACTATAACTCTAGTATGGAAAATATTTTCCCTCCGCTGCTCAAGTTCATCTTCATCTACCTACTGTGTATTCAAAGTACGTCTAACGACCAAAGACAAGTTTGAAGCATCTACCTCTTCATTATCAATCACATCTTCCAATTCAAGTATATCATCATCATCTTCTTCACTCTCACTTGCTGTCTTATACTCATCATTGCCCAAGGCAATCACAGCTCTCTCTTATTAGGGCATTGAGAAGCTATGCGTCCAAACCCATTGCACCTGAAACAAAAAATTTTACTTAAACCAGATTGAGATTCAGACTTACCTTTGGTTTTATTAGAAGTCTCCTCCTTTGGCAAAGCTTGAGTGAATTTTTCTTTCTTGTTCTTCTGATTCCTTTTCTTCCACGAAGTAGAAGAAGTACTTTCATAACTATATTTTCCTTTCCTCTTTAGTTGGCTCTCAAATTTAAGTGCCACTTGATACATTTCTTCCAATTCTATATAATACTGCAACACTACTTTATCTGCAATATCTTTATTCAGTCCATTCAACAATCTAGCCATAGTAACTTCATCATCTTTCTTTATATCAATCTTCATCATGAGTGTTTCCATTTCCATATAGTATTCCTCTACACTTCTACTTCCTTGAGTAAGCTCTTGTAATTGATGATGTAAACTTCTATAATAATGTGTAGGAACAAACCTTTTTCTTATGATTTGCTTCAGCTCCCGCCATATCTTAACTGGCTCCTCTAAATTTCTCCTCTTACTAATGGTGAGTTGATTCCATTATATGCTGGCATATCCAGTGAATTCCACAACAACCAATTTGACCTTTTTCTCCTCCGAATAATTGTGGCATGCAAATATCAGTTCAATCTTACGCTCTCACTTTAAATAAGCATCTGGGTCACTGCGCCCCTGAAAAGGAGGAATCTTGAATTTTATAGAATTCAAGTTACTGGCAACTTTCTCACCTCAACGACTAAAGCTTTCCCGTGAACTACTCTTTCCGCTAGTTTTATCATGCATCTACTCATCCTGTTCACCATCAGAATCATGTTCTCTTTTTGACTTTTGATTTTCAAGTCGCTCTATTCGCATTGTCAACTCTTGCAGCATCTCAAACATTCTAACCATATCACTATTTTCTTCTTCTTCCTTCTTTGATGTGCTAGACATTCTGTGATGTTAGTAGACAACCAAACAAAGTATAAATAGGAAAGAAACCTCACTTGACTCCCTCACGTATATCACTCACAAGAATATAGCGCTCAACACTCGTGTATTAGTCAAACGAAAAAAAAAATACATTTACCATCTTACCTCTCGATGCTTCATCTTATGGTTCTGTAATGAACTTGCAATCTCAATTCAAGAATTTTCTTCCTATATTATTCCTCGCGATACTTCCATTCTTGATAAGTATACATAACATGATCAAAACTCCCAGAAACAGTCAATAGAAACGGATCACAAATCCAATTATGGTTTTTTCCTTTGAAACAAATCAATTCCTTCACAATTTTTTTTCTATATTTCTTTTTTTTCTTCTTTTTAATATTCTTTTTTCTTTTTCTCTTTTTGATATTCCTTTTCTTTCTTTTTTTTTTTTTATCAAAAACCTTAAAAACAACAAAAATTATTCAAATCAAATATAAAGATATGTGCGATATGAGTTAGGGTTTTGGATTACCGTACTCAAATCATACTAGATGAGTGATTCTTAGATAGCCTTGCTCTGATACCAAAATCTAATGCATGCTAGGCATAGATCTTGAATTTTCCCGAACTCTAAGAATTGAAGCGGACCTTGACCCAATGAAATATTTAGAATTAGATATGAAATTTTATGAACCTTAGTATAATTAGATGGAATGACCTTGCTCCATTGGTTGAGTAACCCTAAGAACCTTGATATGAAGATCGTGATCTTGTAGAAAATATTGACCAAGAATCTTGGTATAATCGAAGAAATCAACAAAAAATAGAATTCTTGAAAATATCACAAGTTCTTAGAAGAACTCAAAGAGAAGAATCCTCTCAATTGATTGTTAATCAAGAAGTAATCTGTCTTTTACAAACAAATACTTAAGGTTGTTTGCAATAAAATAAGGAAACTCAAAAGAAACAAAATAAAACTTGTTTGTCGGACAACAAAAGTTGGTGGCCTAAATATATTAATAGGCAGCGTCGGAAACGGCCTTAAAAAATTGGCTACTGATCATCTTGTAAGCCGGATGAAGGCTGGTGACTTACCTGTAAGCCGGTGGCATTGAGGAGTAGGCTGGCAGCATTGAAAAGCAGCATACAAATCCTAGAGTTGCATAAAAGAAAGCTGGCTGTGTATCGTTTAGGCTGGCCGTCTTGAATCACTACACTGGCAGCTTTGATATGATTTCATTTGTAGTGTTATATTCTCTTCATGAGTTGTGAAAACAACAATAAAAATCTTCATTTTTGGTTCCAATTCGATGTTGGTGAACTTTGAGTAATCTTCAACAAACTTTTGCATAAATCCTTGAAATTTCTCCCGAAGTTTCTTAGCTCTATTTCGAGTAATCATTCCTTTAGGTACTTGAATTCTTTGAGGCGAGCTTGGTGTAATCATATCCTCATCAAGAAGAGAGGAGGATCGATGGTGTGGTGCGGCTAGGCTATTGGAAAAGAGAGAGAAAGGAGAGGATTTGTTTTTTTGATGCGCGGGTGCGGTGCGGTGTGGTGCAGTGCGGTTAGGGTTATGAGTTTAGCTTGTAACTTTTGAATTTTTTTTTTTATTTTTTTATATTGTTATCGGATTGGGAATCCATAAGGTATTTTATAGAACCCGAACCCAACCCTATAACCCTATAAGATTTTTATTTCATATTCAAACTCAACCTTAAAAACCCTATAAGGTTTTTACTATATCGGACGGAAACCTGATAATAGTAGACTGGTTACAACCCTAACCCGGAACCTCCTGAAATTCCAGAGGCTCCTGACTCCTGAGATACAAAAACCTTAAGTCCCCAAAGTTCTTGAAATACCAAAGCCGGAGTTCCCAAAGCTTCGTAACGCCAATGACCAACCCATGAATGGTCTCACATTGATATGTGCAGACTTTCGTTCATTTTGCAGTAGGATCCATTCCATGAGCCCAGAGTCAATCTTGGTACTCACACCGTTAGAGATATTATTTTATTTGTAACTAAAGAAGATAATAATTGTTAATTATTTATTTTATTTAATAGAATTAAAACTATACTTCTACTTATCCTATTCTACTAATCAAAAGTGTTGTGAAGAAGTGTGCTTTAAGATAAAAAAAAAAAAACACAAGAACGGATAAAGGAAAAAAAGGAAGCATTCTTGGAAAGATCATCTCCACATATAAAAGGAGAAATATCAACAAAATAACGATGAAAATTGGGATGTTTTCATGCTAGAACAAATCATTTTGCAGCGGCGACTGCGGTGTTCTGAGTCTTTTCTTTCTCATTTTTTTTCCCTTTTACCGACTAACAAAGTAATAGTTGTAAGCCGGATTCCGAACAACACAGCCAATACTCGCCAGAATGACTTGACCGTAAACCTTTTCTCTGTCAATCAATACTGTTATTATACTTAAGAGACCAATGTTAATACTGCTGGCTATTATAAAGTCAACAACAATAATCCCTTACTAACGCTATGAAGTCAGGGAGTACGGAGTGAAAAGCTTTCCTTTTTTTTTTTTTTTTTTTTTTTTTTTTTTTTTTTAATAAAAGCATGAACCGGTGAAATAGAATTATACCCACCTAGAAATTTATAAGTAAAAATAATTTTTCTTAGTTTCATTTGCTTTGTAGAAATTTGTGGGATTGAACTAGATAATAATCTTAGTCCTTTGTTTGATTGTTGCGTAAGTTTTTATACTAGAAAATATGTCTTAAGAATATTAGACAATTTTGAAAAGAATAACAATACTATATGGAGGATGAGAAAAATCATATTGGATAACTTAAATTCATTAGACAATTTAAATTTTTTGTGACATTCTTGTCCTATACTTATGTATACCAAATAATTGACAGTATAAAAATTCTTATCTCGTACCATGCAAACTAAAATAGTAAGAGAAAATTATGCTATATGGTGTTTCTTGTACTTTGTTGTTAAATTTCTTTAGTTATGTTAAGTTTTTGCGACCAAATGCTAGTATTTGATAGTAAGAATCGAATAAGATAAGGAGAATTAGATATTATAATATAAAAAATATTGGGTAACATAGTTCTCTTGTACATCTTTGATATGCATGGCACTGGATGTGATTTTCATTAAGAGATTTTAGTTTTAACTAGTTTTAATGTTTTTATATCATCAAATATAAATGATGAAAAATTTAGATTTTTTTTAAAAAACTATAAAAAAATTTAATCAAACCTAAATATATTTTATAAACCAAACATGACATAATAATTTTTATACAAGAGAAAATGATAAAAATTTATATATGACGAAATGTCTTAGCCATATGGGATAACCTACAAGGCTACAACCAATGAAGCAACCCTATGCTATCTCAAAAGCCAATCGTCACTTGCTTTTGATGAGTTTTACTATCATTAGTGCTTTTCCTCGTGTAAAATAGAAATATTCCAGTGAAATATTGACTTATGAGACCCTTAATTATTGTTTGTCATGTTAGCCCGGTAAAAACACTGTTGTGGAGTGCCAGTTGATGATGATGTCACATGTTATCGTTTAATGGAGAAAAGGATTTATCTTTAGTTTGAAGTTGATGCGATCTGCAATTGACTTTTTTACATCAATGAAAATTTCTAAAGTTGATTAATTGCAATTTCCAAGTTGATGTCATCTGGCTCATGTTGATATGACACCATTATCACCTAACAAAATTACCCATGATTCCTCATCTCGCCGGTACCAAAAGGGGAAAAAAAAAAAAAAAAAAAGGAACGACAGAATTTTAAATGGCGTCGTCCACTGTCTTCACGTTTGTTTCGTTTCTCTTTCATAATTATTCAATACTTATTTTTTTTGTGACTTTATATAAAATATTTTCCTTTCTATCTTTCATACTATTAAATAATATGAACTTTCTTTAGATGATCTTTCCTAATTTTGGCGCATATCTCTCTTTCTATATATATTACTTGTTCACTTTTTATTGGTGGACTTCGACATTTAAAAGACTGATAAGATATAAAATACTTATTACTATTCAGTAGGTACAAGATTCAAATTTTAGAAGCAAACCTATCTTGTGATACTTTTAAACTATCCCAAAACCTATAATTTTTTAAATTATTTTTACATATATTACATTTTTAAGGTAAATTTTCAATCATTTGAACTAGAAAATTTAAAAAAGCAAAATGTACGCAAGATTTAGTAGGTATTTATAAGTGTCCAATTTTAGTCTAATGAAGAGTAATATTTTCCACTATATTTTTTGCATTTATACTTCTACGGGGAATCTATTAGCCAATGGCATAACTGATGGCTAATAACTTGGTCTCCACCATATAGGACTTCAGTTTTATTTGGAATTTTGGTAGAACTTAGAACTTATAAATAGAAATATAATACAATTTTTTTTATTTATAATTATTTAATAAATTTTATATGGTGGGTATATGGTATTTTAAAATTTGTATCTTATAGAGTGCCCTATATATCTTATATTACAAATTCTAAGGTACGTACATGTCATGAAAATGCGGTAGCCATATCTTGCCCTAAGAGAATAATTCTTGGAATATTGTATCAGAAGTCTGTCTTATAAGATTTAGCATATAATATGGTCCACAATTTTCATAAGGATATCACAATATGGATCAATATTATTTTTAAGTGTGTTTTTAAGAAGTAGTGTAAATTCGTTGTAATTATTGGTATATATAATCGGTTAATTTGGAACTGTACGCTATGATTACTTGTAATCTTAAGATTTTACATTTATTAGTGGCCTTGAAACCGACGACTCTCAATAGAACTTATCCAATTTAATAGAATGGGTACTGATAAAAAAAAAAAAAAAAACCACAAATATAATGACATTATCAAACTGAATCTAAAGTTTCCTAAGTTGAATCAATCTCATAATATTTATCCTGAAAAATCAACATAATATATGTCGTTTATATACCTATTGTCAAACCAACCATCGATGAACAAACTGTATTCTATGTGATCATTGAAATTAATCTTGTTGGTCCTAGAATGTGCGAGAGAGAGCCGTGGCTGGGGGTTGGGGGAGGGGTTGTTTGAGGGGTAAACTGGTTACTTTAAAAAAAAAAAAATATAACTTTTGAAAATCTTGGCTCAAGACCCCTTTTGATTGCTTATTATATTGTGGTATGAGAATTAAGTTTGCAATTAATGAAATATATTACAATTAAAGCACCAAGTAAAGAGATAAGAAGAGGAAATTGCAACACCATGATGTACAATGGTTTGGCTTGTTGCCTATGTTACAAGTGTCATACTTTGGATGCTTTCGTGAGGCACTCCTAAAGTCACTTAAGAAGGCTATGTTCAACTTGAAACACACATAAGGTATTTAGAGAGAAAAACGAGAGAGAAACTTTGAATAAACTATATTTCACTCAATGTCTTGATGCTCTACAATTGAGGAACTTTTTCTATATATACAAGTGACCTCTATAAATCCATGACAAAGATTAACTCGATCTAATGATTACAAATAATTTATATCTATCATGTTTACCAACCCTACATACTATGGATTGTTGTTTGATCTTTTGGAGCATTCTAGCACTTGTCGATCTTTTAGAATTTTTGTTGAACCTTAGGCCTATCCCATATTTGGGCCTTAATGAACCTCATGAGTCCAGCCTTATTTTAGGAGGTTTGTAACATTTTCCCCCACTTAATATGGCAATGCCCTTGTCACATCTTCCTCATAGAACGATCAAATATTGTCTTGAAACAACGATAGTGCCTAAGTGAGTTCCTAGCTTGCCTCATTTTCTGGTAATTCCTTTCAGACCACCATATATTCATGCATAGGCTGTTGACCTCGACACCATAAGTGGCGGTTTGTTATGATTTCAACTTCTTTGTCATATAACTCCCTAACTCTAGGTCAGGATTTTGACCTAGTTAGGTCATCTTTATATCTGTGATAAGGCTTCAATGTACTTACTTGGAATACGGGGTGGAGCTTTAGTCTTGGTGGCAACTCTAGTTTGTATGAGATGCAACTTACTTTCTTCACAATAAAAAAAGGTCCTCCATACCTTTACTTAAAGCCTTAACGTAGCTGACCCTTTGTTCTTTGAATTAGGTCTAATTTGATAAGGACTTAGTCTCTCACTTGGTAATATATTGGGCTTCATTTCTTATTAGAATACTTCTTCATCCTCTTGATAGCTTTGCTTAAGTGGGTCCGAGCTAAGTCATGATTCTACCACCACACTTTAGGAAACTTATATGCTGACAAATTAACCCCTGTGTATCTAGTAGTGATTGTATTAGGAGTCAAAACTTGTCTTCTCGGAAGAATCTTGAATGGGTTTGATCCATATACTCATTCTTCTAAAAGTTAAAAGAGATTTGTGCTACGTCCAATAACTTAGCTTAGTCTTGCTGATTAACACCCACAAAATGTCTCAAATAGATTTCTACTAATGCATTGATCAATTTCGTTTGCCCATTGGTTTAAGGGTGAAGGTTTAGTGCATACCCATAAGGAATTAAATCCTTTGAACCTATAGTCAAAGATATATTGTCCCCAAGAAAGCCAAAATCATTAGGTTAATCTACTTGAACCCTTGAGTGCAAACAAACAAGAACCCTAAGTGTTATGAACGCTACGATATTGATCAATCTTTGATAAGTTATATTAGTTTAATAAAAAATCTAAGAGAAGAAGACCTTTCAATTCTAGAACTTCGGAATATAGTTTTTTCATTCAAAAAGATGATACCATTTACATAACAAATGGGGTTTATATATATATATATATATATTGTCTAGCTTAATTAACCTAGGAATATTCTAGGAAATGTAACAGCTAGTAAATACAAACATTAATGACCCATTGAAAACTGAAAAGATAACCTTAATAACTCTAAAATTCGTCTTAAGCACTTAATGAAATTTGAAACTTCAACTATAATCCCAAATAACTAAATTTAAGCCTAATTTACTCAGCCCATGTGTGTCATAAGCCCAAGCTACTTGGTTTTTTCTATTTCAGCCAAAATGCCTTCAGCGCCTCCCTTTTTTATTTGAATAATGTTGATGGCTGCTTGATTAACAATTGGATCATTCTTGATAATTTGAGCATCATGGACCCTTAGCTTAGCCCACAAATCTTGAACAAGTCTGTTAGAAGCTTCTTTAAACTTATTGGCACGTGCCTTTATAATATGCCTACTTAGGATCTACAATGGATCACTTGATGTATTAGTGTGTTCCACTTGATGAGTCACATCATCCCCTTCTCTTTAAAAAGATTCGTCTACAAATCACTACCTACATCAAAAGGATAGAGATCAAAGTCATTAAATGTGATGCTAACATTAAACTCACCTAATAGATCTATTTTGTAGGCATTGTCATTAATTTTCTCAAGAACTTAGAATGGACCATTGCCTCTAGGAGATAATTTAGATATTCTATGGGCTGGAAACCTCTCCTTTCTCATATGCATCAATACCTAATCACCTGGTTGAAAAGTAACTCGTCTTTGACCTTTATTAGCCTTAGATGCATATTGCTTATTTTTCTTTTCAATTTGCTGCTTAACACGTTCATGAAGGTGTCTCATCATTTCAACTTTCTTTTTCCCATCAAGACTAACCCTTTCATCAAAAGGTAATGGCGATAAATCCAAAGGAATTAGTGGATTAAACCCATATATAATCTTAAAAGGAGAATATTCAGTAGATGAATGAACACTCTTGTTATATGTAAACTCAATGAAAGGAAAGCAATCCCCAATTCTTCAAATTCTTTTGAATGACTATCCTAAGCAATTGAGTTAAAGTTCTATTAACAGCTTTAGTTTGACCATCGGTTTGTGGATGGCAAGGTGTAGAAAATAACAATTTAGTACCAAGCTTTCCCTGCAAAACCTTCCAAAAATAGCTCAGAAATTTTGTATCTCTATAAAAAAAAATACTCTTAGGAACTCCATGCAATCTAACAATTTCTTTAAAGAATAAATTACAATTTAAATTGCATCTTTGGTTTTATTACATTTATTGCATGGAACAAAATGTGTCATTTTAGAAAACCTATCGACTACTACAAATATGGAATCCATTCCTTTCCTTGACCTAGGTAGCCCAATAATAAAGGCCATTGATATGTCTACCTAAGGTTCACTAGGTATAGGTAAATGTGTGTATAGCTCATGTGGTAAGACCTTAGATTTAGCCTTTTTACAAGTAATGCATCTGCTATAAATCCATCTACATCACATCTCATTCTAGGCCAAAAGAAATGTTCATGCAAAACCTTTAATGTCTTTATCACACCAAAGTGTCTCATTAATTCTCTCCCATGTTACTCCTTAGTAAGTGGCTCGCATATAAAGCATCGAGGCACACAACTTATTTTTTTTTAAACAAATACCCCTCAACTCTATGAAACTTACCAAATGCCCCCTTTTCACAAGCTATGTACACATCATCAAAGTTACTATCATTTGCATACAGATCCCTGATATATTCAAAACTAAACAATCTTGAATTTAGAGTAGTAAGAAGAGCATACCTTTGGGATAAAGCATCTGCAACAACATTCTTCTTACCTTGCTTGTATTTGATCACGTATGGGAAAGTCTCAATGAACTCCATCCATCTAACATGTCTTTTACTTAGTTTACCTTGACCCTTAAGGTGCTTCAAAGATTCATGATTTATGTGAATCACAAATTCTCTAGGCTAAAGGTAGTATTTCCATGTTTGCAGTGCCTTTACCACAGTATAAAGCTCATTATTATATGTTGGATAGTTTAAGGTTGCCCCATTTAGCTTTTCACTAAAATAAGCAATGGGTGATCTACCCTACATCAGAACAACCCCTAAACTAACTCTTGAGGCATCACATTCAATCTCAAATGTTTTGTCAAAGTTAGGCAATGCCAGTAAAGGTGTAGAACATAACCTATCTTTAGGAATATCGAATGCATCATCTTGTGATTTGCCTTATTTAAAACCGACAAACTTTTTAATGACTTTAGTGAGTGGTGCAACTGTAGAATGCACAATGAACATGCATGAAATATGTTTTTGATGAGTACAAAAGGGGGAGAAAGGCTATTATGTTTGTATGCTATATGCTATGTCTATTTTTAACTAAAAAAGGGGAGCTAAATGATGAATAGTTTGGATTATCTTAAAATCAAGCATCAGGCCTTTGAATCAAAATTGAGAAAATTCTTTTGAAACTTAGATGTTTATTTGAGGGGAGTATGATAAATTGAAAATGGGTTAATCGTGCATGATTGTTTTTATAAAAAAAGGGGAGATCATTGAACTTGTATGTTTAACGTGGATTTTGATGAGACGATATAATGCACAATTAACTATTCAATTATGACAAACTACATTTAATTAGTCAAACAATATGATGAATATGATGCTAGAATAAATATAGGGGGTATGTTGCATGTTTTTGCCGAGATTGTGCAGGTTTTTAGCAAGGATAAAATTCTTAAGTACAGCCTTGATCACGAGTCAAGTCATGGGCTAGACTAATTCATCCACTAAGGTGTGATAAACTCAAGACTAAAGCTTGAAAATGCAAAGTCACTGGTCACAGATCAAGTCAAGGGATTGACGAGTCCATTGTTCAAGGCGCAATGAGTTTAAAATCTAAGACTTGACAATATCAAAGAAGCACAGTATCGGTGGAGGATCGAGTCTAAGGTGTGATAAGTTCAAGGTGTGACAAGCATTGGATTGTGACAAGTTTGAATTCAAGACTCCATGGAGTCTATATGAGTAAAAAGGCTAAAATGAGGGTGCAACACTTTGTGGTGCGACAAGATTTAGGGTATGGTAGTTTAAAAAATAGCCATTGTAGACTTTTAAATTCGATCGTTGGAGGTTCTTTTGAGGATGTATGGATATGTTTTTAAATTATATATATATAGAATGTTTTCAAGTGATTTTTAGTAGAGAGAAGGTAGAGAAAATAGAGTAGAACTTAACTTGCATAGATTATGCAAAAATACTCTTGTTTGTATTTGTTTTTGTTAAGTGAATAATGCAATTCGTAAGATTAGTAAGCTAATATTGTAAGGTACTATTTGCACATTTTTTTTTTGTGAATATTTTAGTGAATTCTTCATGTTAAGGCAATAGGTGAAGTCTTCATGTGTTGAGGCAGTTGTGTGAAGTCCTCGGTTATGAGGCATTTATGAAGTCCTCATGTTAAGGCATTTGTGAAGTCCTCTATTGGTGAGGCATTATTGTGAAGTCCTCTTTATGAGGCAATTGTTTTAAATCTGGTGTAATATTCTATTTTCCTTATCTCTTTATTATTATTATTGTAATTATGCATAAAAGGATAAAAGAGATAATGGTTGGTTAAATGAGCTTAAAATCGATTTTGAACACCCACCTTGTAGCTTCTGCTTCTGCAATATGTGCATATAATCAAGCCTAGTAGTGCATGGTTTTTTCAACAATTGTTATAAGAGCAGGTCTCTAAGATTAATACTTAACTGCATCTTGGAGAAAAGTTTTTGTGGTATTTTTTAAAACATTAGGTTTGCATATTTTTGTGTGCTCAAAATTCAATTGTTTATTAAATGTAAATTAAGTCTTTTAGTTGAGCATCATATCTTTACAAATGAGCTTTTACTCTGAATGCTTAACTGAGGGAGTTAAGTT
The DNA here is from genome assembly GCA_024138025.1 of Combretum micranthum. Lineage (NCBI taxonomy): Eukaryota > Viridiplantae > Streptophyta > Magnoliopsida > Myrtales > Combretaceae > Combretum > Combretum micranthum. The sequence continues at coordinate 79,176 of JAMXBD010002052.1, read as the reverse complement.
GCATTTAATAAGTTGTTTATTATATGTAGCTTGGAAACCTTTAATTGAGCATTACAAGTAAGCTTTTCCCTGAATGCTTAATTGAGAGGGAGTGCTAAGTTGAGGAGGAGAAATATTGTATAATAATTATTCTCATAAAAAAAGGAGGAGATTGATAAACTATGGTTGGTTACAATCTTGCTTTGATGAGAAAATGTATTGCGCAAATGCTCCTCAACTCAGTTAAGTTACATTTAATAAGGAAAACTTGTTTTTGATATGTTTAAGCTTTAATGTGCATATATGTGTTTTTTTTTTGTATGTGTTTTGTTCTCTATAGATTGTACAGGAACAAATTAAGTGCCATAGACTTGATTGTGGCCCTGATTGCGGATTTCATTGAGGGCTTGATTAGTCTAATCGAGTTGTAAACCCAAGGTGTGACAAGTGGAACAAATAAGATGCACAAACTTGGTTGTGGGTCATGTTGAGGGCTTGACATGTTTAACTCAAGAGCGTGACAAGTTTAAATCTAAGGCTTGATGAGCATAGACTTGGTCGTAGGGTAAATTGAGGCGTGACAAGTCTAGGGCGGACAGTTTAAAAAATAACCGTTGCAGACCTTTAAATTCGACCGTTGGAGATTCTTTTGAAGGTGGACAGTTATGTTTTTGAAGTTTATATATATTTGTATGTATGTGTGTGTGTGTGTGTGTGTGTATAGAGAGAGAGAGAGAGAGAAAGAGAGAGAGAGAATGTCTTAGGGTAATTTTTAGCAGAGAGAAAATAGAGAAAAGAGAGTAGAGCTTAATTTGTATAGATTGTGTAAAAATACTTTTTGTTTGTGTTTGTTTTTTTTTTTAGTGAATAGTATCATTTGTGAGCTAATATTGTAAGGCACTATTTACACATTTGTTTGTGAGTGTTTTAGTGAAGTCCTCGTGTTGAGGCAATAGGTAAAGTCCTCATGTGTTGAGGCACTTCTGTGAAGTTCTCAAATGTGAGGCATTTGTGAAGTCCTCTGTTGGTGATGCATTGTTGTGAATCCCTCTTTGTGAGGCAATTGTTTTGATCGAATGAAGTGTGAAGTCCTCCTTGAGTGAGGCAAATTGTGAACTGTAGAGACTAGGGGATGGGCTAAACACTACGTTAAATTTGGTGTAGTCTTCTCTTTCCCTTATCTCCTTATTATTACTGTTGTATAAGGATAAAATAGATAATGGTGGGTTAAGTAAGCTTAAAATCGGTTGTAAAAACCCACCTTATACCTTTCGCTTCTGCAATATATGTGTGTAATCAAGCCTAGTGAAGCTTTTTTTTTTTTTTTTTTTCCAACAGCAACAAGTGTGCTAAAATCTCATACCAAATGCCTATAAAAACTAGCCAATCCATGGAAGCTTCTCACCTTAGTTATGCTTGTTGGTGGCGGCTACTTTTTTATTGCCCTTAGCTCTTCTTCATTAACTGCTATACCTTGTGCACTTACTATAAAACTAAGGAAAACAATCTTATCCATGTAAGCACTACACTTTTTAAGACTACCAAACAACCTTTCCTTCCTCAAGACCTCAAGTATACAATGCAAATAACTTACATGTTCATTAGAATCCTTACTATATACCAAAATGTCATAAAAAATACAACAAATAATTTTCCAATGAATACACACAAAACATGATTCATTAATCTCATAAATGTGCTTGATACATTTGTGAGCCTAAATGGCATTACTAGCCATTCAAAGAGTTAATGTTTTGTTTTGAATGCAGTTTTCCACTTATCCTCTTCCCTCATCCTAATTTGATGGTAGCCAGATTTTAAATCAATTTTTGAAAAGACACTAAACCCGTGGAGCTCATCTACCATGTCATTTAACCTAGGAAACGGATGGTGATACTTTACTGTTATGTTGTTTGTTGCCTTGCAATCAATGCACATTCTCTAGGATTCATCTTTCTTTAGAGCATAAAGTGCTAGAACTGCACAAGGACTTAAACTTTCTCAAACATACCCCTTGGCCATTAGTTCTTCAACTTGCCTTTAGAGTTCTTTTGTCTCCTTTTTTTGATCAGAATTAGGTCAATTCAGTTATAGGACCGGTTACTCGCGCTAGAGCCAAAGGATTACAAAGTCTTGCCTTGAGGGTATTAAGTGGGCACATGGAGTAAGATGAAGTTCAAGTCACCTAGTCATGTCCATTCTAGTCTGATTTTGAGTTTAATTTAAAGAATATTTGCATACTGACCAATAAAGCATTAGAAACTTTGGAAGATCTTTTGCTGGAAAGGAACATTGGCCCAACATCGCTAGTGTAGATATGTAAGCTGGCCTTTGGTCGGCCTTGAACTGTCACAGAATCAAAATTTTTAAAGCCGCCTTTAAGCTCTCTAGCCTTCATGATATAAGCTGCCGGTGCACTATTTTAGGCCGCTAGCATTTAGCCAGCCTTCAACGTGCATAGATTCGAATTTTTAGAGCCACCAGCAAAGCCGCCAACCATTATCTTTTGAGTGGCCAGTCTTTATTTTACGAAAGTTTTAGTTTCTTTGTGACTTTTGGTTTTGTCTTTTTATTAGCATGTATAGAACTTTCTCCTTATGATGAAAACAATTTTTGGATATTTTGAATGCATAAAGACTGAGTTTTTTTCTCAATTATCATACTCTTATCAATCCTTGGATAGTGGCGAGTGACGATATAGTGATTGTTGTGCCTAATATTAACAACACCTTGCTAGGACTATTCCCTCACCGGTGCATTATATCTGGTTAAGAGTCTAGGGTTTTGTTATCTTTATTTGTTTGATTGTAGAATTGGATTTAGGATTTGTGGATCTTTATTCTCTGAATTTGTTTGTCTATAGAATATCTGCCATAGGCATATCACATTTTTGTATTAGAGCGAATGTTTTGAATTAGGGTTTTATTGTGTTTGTGATTTACAGGAAGATAGTAAATCATGTCGAATGATAGTGTGAATACGCATGCTGGCAATGATGATAATAGTCAAATTGGAGGAAGTTAAGGCCTTCATGTCATAGGTGGTAGAAGATCTTTGGAGGAACAGGTATAGGATTTGACCACCATTGTCACTAACATGGCGACATGGATGGATCAAATGGCTTTAGGCCAACAACTAGTGATAAATCCCCAAGCACCACCACCAATGGTTAAGCCTTAAGCACCATCGTTAGTGATTAACCCGCAGGTGGCACATCCATGTGTGATTAATGAAGCCAGAAGAGAAGGAGTAAGAGGAAGTAATAGGGGAAGATGGTTTAGGTATAATGATTATGCTTATCGGGAGGGAAGAGATGATAACTTAGAAGATGAATATGCCGTGATTTCCGACCACCTAAGGGTTTGGAGCATGTGAAACTACAGATGCCTTTGTTTGCTAGAGGAGGATCTGCTGATGATTACTTGGATTGGGAAGATAAAGTTGAAGGACTATTCGAGTGTTACGAAATCGATGACCATACTCGAGTATGACTTGCAACTGTTGGGTTCACGAGATATGTTGCTCTTTGGTGGAAAAATTTGGTTGCTAGTAGGAGAAGAGATGGAGAGGTGAAGATTAGAACATGGCATGAGATGAAGCGAGTTTTGAGGCATAGATCTGTTTCGAGCATTATAAACATGAGCTGTTCATGTGCCCGTAGACATTGAGGTAGGAGGGAAGACTGTAGATGAGTATGTCCAGGAGTTTAAAATGTTGATGATACGTTGTGGAGCCATCGAATCTCCTAGGCAAACTATGGCCAGGTTTGTTTCTGGTTTGAATTATAAGATTGCCTGTATTGTTGAGTTACAACGATATAGTACTCTTGAAGAAGCCATCTAGTTCGTTGTGAAAGTTGAAAGTTATAGATTATGTAATCCTTTTAAAGCAGCATCTAACAGGTATGGTTCTTCTATTAAATCGTATGGTTTGGAAAAATATGTAGACAAAAGGGGATCAGGCAAGACTATTGATTAGAATGTATCTGCTATGGATACTAAGGGGGAGAGAGTTCTATAGACAAGGGGAATAGAACTTATGGTGCTAAAAATAAAAAGGAAGTAGTTAGGTCATCCAATGAGAAAAACCCATGAAATCAAATGTTTTAAATGTTTGGGTTATGGACATATCGCGGCCCATTGTCCAAATTGAAGGGTAATGACTGCTATAGATGTAAGCCCCGGAAAATTTTAGTAAATAATTCCAAGATGAACTTTGAAAATAAACCCTAAAAATCACTCCAAATTAAAACCGAACTTCGAACGAGTCCTAATATATAAAACGAAAGCAAGAATTCATTAGTCTTGAGAAAATCTAAAAATAAAATAAGGACTACAAAAGTCCTTAAGTCCAAAAACCATGACGTAAGATAAACTGCTTACCTAATCTATAATTCATAAAAAAAAATCGGGATAAAAATAAAACACAGTGATAAATTGCTAAAAAGCAAGTTAATCTGTAAAACGACAATTTGAAGGATCAGGAAATCACCAAAGGCCAATTCCATAACTAGGCTTTGGCACGATTAAGAAAACTTTATCTGCCAATAATAAAATATAGACTTTGGAAATTCCCCAAACGACCAGACTAATAATCCTAAGAGACGGAAATCACAATAAAGCCCTAACGATCAAATCAAACTTCCAAGAATCATAGAACGAGTTAGAAATCGAAATCTCGAAATCTTAAGAAGGAAGAATTCAAGAAACAAAATAACAAATTAAATAATCCTTAAAGTTAACCAATTGTTCATAAAACCTTAAATCGAAGCAAAAATAAATTCGAAAACAAAACACTATGAAGATCCTTTTTCAAAGCAAATTATAAAAATTAAGATTTCCCCAAAATCATTCCAAAAATCGATATTTGACTCAAACTCAAGCAAATCATATCTGGTAACCATTACCGATATAGCTCCGGATATAATAATTCAATTCAAGATTTCCAAAAGTAGTTAGAGATATTAAATACTTATAAAAATAAAACTTAAAATAAATTTCTCAAACTAAATACGTTGTATAAACAGAAAATCACAGTTTCCAATTTGGCAATATCTAAACCGGAAAGTCATCCGGAAACCCTAACCGGAATACAATAGTGTAAGTCCGGCAATCTAGTACCCCTAACCCTAGGGACCGAGATGTAGTTTAAATATATAGAATAACTAAGTTCGTTATAATTATCAGATTGGTAAATTTTTGGCTTATTTCGAACCTGTTCGGATACGGACTTCGAAAAGCGTATCCCGGGGCTCGAGATATCGAAAATATACCATTAGTACCGTTAGACTCGTAAGTCCACGAGATTTCTAAATATATCAGTTATATAATTTTCGGGTTATAAAAGTTACAGTTATAACCTTTTTATTGTATTTTCATTTCTACCGGTAATTGATTAGTCTTTTGCACTATTCATTTTATTTCATTAGACAAATTTATTATTATTATTTTTTATATACCCTGGGTTTCCTAGTAATCAAGTAAACTTCGAAAACTAGAAAATGAAACCCTAAACCGGTTTAGTTTAAGCTTTGTGAGAAAGACTTAGAAACCCAAATTTCGGTTTTTCCACGGTTTCCAAATAAGAAACTTTTATAAGCAAAATTAATTTTGGATATAGTTCTTGATTATATTTCAAACCAAGAAAAGATCAGATTTTGAGAAAATTCCAACTCCGGGTCATCCCGAGCCCATTATAGAAAAGCCTGCCCCGGAACTAGAATTTCAAAACTTTCTTTATGAATACTCATTTGAATTGAAATAAAATAAGGATTTCAAAAATATATTTTTCATAATTTTCCGGCTTACGAAAAATACAGTTATAGCCTTTTTTTTCGTATTTCCTTACTACCGGAAAATTAAATTGTCTTGTCAACTATTCACTACTATTCAAAAAGTACCACCTATACCACCTATACTACCTATTAGCACACTCTACAATTCCAACCCTTACCATCACTCAAATCACTCTCTTTTCTCTACACTTTTTGTCCCTTAACTTTTATATAAATTATGACAAGTCAATTATCAAGTTAAATCAATCAAAATAAAGCAAAAAAAAATAAAATTTCAAACTTCTCCTTCCTCTACAAGTGATGCCGGCGTGAATTGGCTCCCCCCCATGCTCCTTTTGCAATTTTTTTTTTACTTCTTTTAACCTTATTCCACTTCATATATAAGCTATATTTTCTCTCTCTTTCTTCATTCACTCATTTTACAAACTTCACAAAGTGGAAAAAACCTCTCAAAACCTCTCCTTTTCCCCTCTTGGCCGAAAGTTCCAAGCTCCCCACACACCCACACAACCTTTCATTTTCTCCTTTTTATCTTCTATTTGTCTTCAAGTAAGTAAGCTTCCACTCCTTCCACTCATAGATCTTGTTATGGCTAAGTGATTCTTGGACATTTCCAACCAAAGGACCCCATGAGCTTTTGCTAGGGACAAGGAAATGTCAAAACAAGAATACCGAACCATTATGAAGTAAATCTAATCTTTAAAGGAGCTTTCATACTAAAAGCTTTATGTTTATCCATCAAAAAGTATTTTTAACAAAAGATCTTTTACAAAAATATAGTTTTTATGTTTTCAAAACTCATTTAAGCATTTGATAAAGTAGATCCATCATTTTATTACTCATAATCATGTAGGCATTTAAGGTTTCATTATTATTTTGTGTCTATGTGCATTAATAGTCTTTAATGCTTTTGTCTTTAGTAAATAACCTTCCTAGTATATAGATCTATGATTAGATAAGTTAATAAAGTCAAAAAGGAAAACACTTTTCAAGAAATGGACTTGTGTAAATTCGGATGACTTTGGAAACCTAGGTCAAAAACACTTTTATCAACTTCTAAACATATATTTTACAAGAGAAATGAAGCCTATGGGTAATAGATAATGTTTAGTAGTATGTTTCATGAGTCTAAATGAGAAATTTCTAAAGAAAATGTTGGAAACAAGAAATGAAGTCCAATAGAAGTTTTGAACTAAAAGTCATATAGATGAAATTCGTAATAATGGATGTATGGTTAGAAAACACTATTTTTCCAACTTCAAAAATGGTATTTTCTTAAACAAATGAAGTCCTTAGGGTATGAGTATAATAAATACTTAAAGTTTTGAGTATAAAAAATATTTTTCTTAAAGGAATCAACTTGAAAGTGGAATTTTCTAAATTCGGATTTTTGGAAACCCCATAGTAAAAGACCCACTTAAAAGTTTATAAATGAAGATTTTCTTAAAGAAATAAAGGCCTTAGGATATAACTAATATAAGGGTCAAAATTTCTTTAAATAAAGTAGAGTTTTACTAAAGAAAATCCTTGTAATATGTAGGTATGACCAAGTGTAGTAAACTCACTTGTTAAACAATAGCATGAAGTGGTTTTCTAAGAAAAAGTTTAATTAAATTCTTTAAATCTAAAAAGCTATAAGAACTTAGGCTCATTAAAGTTCATATCATGACATTCATGATAGGGAAAATCATTACCACTGCATTTAGTTTCATTTTGTACTTAGGAATCTCAAGTGCATTCATGAAAACCACATTTTTGGAATCAATGTGCCCGCTGTACAGATCTGATCCCTCATTTCCGAGGCTTAGATATTTTCAAAACTTGATTTAAACTTCATATTTAGAAAGCTCTTCCGAAGTAGATAGAAATCGATATAAAATTTGCAAAATTCCGACTTAAAATGACCAAGTTATGACCATTTTAAATCGGGACTTCAAAAATGACGCGAATTTCGATTTCACTAAGTTTTCTTAGAGTTTTAGTATCCTTAGATGGTAGAGTACTTATTAGGGTATTTCTTATATGAATAGGTGAACCCGAGGACGTTGACTTTTTGCCTCCGGATTATTATTACTAGAAGAAAGGTGAACCTATGGCGGTGTGAGTTTTCTCCTTGTTTTGTTACCTTGATTGTGCTTATAGTTAGTTGTATTAGAATTATAGGAACAAGATAAAAATTGATATGAATGGGGATGGGAGATATAATGAGACTGATGAATGTATGCCAAAAAATACTAAAGCATATCGAAACCATGATTTGATTGAATAACTGCACCGTTCCTATTATTCCTGTTATATGTGTGATATTGGTTGGTCATTCTAAAGAATGTATAAATATTTTGACCTAAGCAAAAAGTAAATTGATCATGCATCGCATTGGACATATTGCATTTGGTAGCATGCTACTCCTACGCAGGTCGATCGGTATGGTCCGTTGTTGCCTCGTTTGAATAACGAGCCCGGTGCCAGAGCTCATTCAGGGGTACTAAGGCGCATGTGGATGCATCCTTGGATGAGCCTAGCCGAGTCGAGTGCTAAGAGCCGAGGGCTTGGGGACTAGATGCGGTCGTGTAGACTCAATACCATTCCTAACCCAAGATACGGAGGGCGTAAATCCGTTCTGTGTGTGGGTTCCGGATACCCATGCATAATTGCTTGCTCACGTGTTTGTTCATGCATAGCATATGATTGATTAATAACATGTTTGTTATGGTACGGAATTAAGGGAATTCTCACTAAGCTAGTGTAGCTTATACCCCAATAGTTATTTAAATGAGCAGGTTATTCCAAGAATGTTAAGTGGGGACCAAGATGGTTGAAGTCGAGAATGACTTCGGGATTCCGGCAAGATATAAGAATGCTTGAAGTTTTTGGCTAAGCTTTACGATTGGCCTTGTAATAGTTTTATGTAGTGAAGTCTTGGGATAAATGTAATTGAAGCTTGATGATTTATATTTTGAAGTATAGTGTTTTGTATTTGGAGTATAGTGGATTGCATTTCCCTTACATTGTTACTCAATTGTATCAATATAAAATGTATCATTCCGATGTGTCTCCTTTATGTGTTAGACGCCTTGTACATAGTATGGAAGCCTTCGCGTGACTGAGGTGGTCATTCTTAGGCTTTAATATTGTGTACGGCGGACTGCCACGTTTAGGGTACCCTTCGGGGCGTGACAATAGAAATTAAGAGTGAAGGTGAAGAGAAGTAGGATGAAATAGAAGATTTATTAGCAATGTTGGATGAGTATTATGGAGATGCTAATGCCGAGGTGGATGGTGGTCGAGGGGATAATAAATATCTAGCTGTTAATGTATTACGAGGGTCATGACTACTTTTCCTTCTACTGAAGAAGAACATAGGGAAAATTTATTTCATATCTCTTGTAAGGTCAAGGGTCATCATTGTGCTCTTATTATTGATGGAGGGAGTTGCACCAATGTTGTGGTTGATCTTTAGTTGAAAAATTGAAATTGACTACGACTCCACATCCTAAGCCATGTAAGTTGCATTGGTTGAGTGAGTAGGGTAGTCTACATGTTACCCAAAGGGTTACGATTCCATTTAGCATTAGGGAGAAATACCACGATGAGATTGTCTGTGATACCCTTCCCATGTGTGCCTCACATATTTTAATAAGGAGGCCATGTTTGTTTGATAATAAAGTATTACATGATGGGTTTAGGAACATTTATATGCTCAAGGAGGATGGCAAGAGAATTGTTCTGAATCTTAAAATGCAAGAGGTGCAGAAGTAGATCAACAAGACCATAAAAAATAAGACATTACTTTTGAAGGGAAAGGAGCTCGAGTAAGTTATTCAGGCCAAGGAGCCTTTGTATTTGTTGCAAGTAAGACATGTTTTGGAAACTGATGAATAGGAGTAGATACCATCTGTTGTGAAATAGTTACTGGAAGAGTACATTGATGTCTTTCTTAAGTAATTGCCCAGTGGGTTTCCACCATAGAGAGGTATCGAACATGCTATTTTTCTGTTGGTTGATGTAGTGTTACCAACAGACCTACCTGTGGCATGAATCTTGAAGAAGCAAGGTAATTGAAGTGACAGGTGGATGAGTTAATAGAGCGGGGCTAGATTAGTGAGAGTACCAGCCCTTGTGCTATTCCTGCACTTCTAGTTCCAAAGAAGGATGGTACTTGGTGCATGTGCATCAACAACAGGGCCATCAATAAAATCACCATCAATTACATGTATCCTATTCCCAGACTTGATGACATGTTAAATGAACTAAATAAAGCCCATATATTCTCTAAGGTTGATCTTAAGAGTGCTATCACCAAATCCGGATGAGGGTAGAAGATGAATGGAAGACCACTTTTAAGACACGTCATGGGCTTTATGAGTGGATGGTAATGCCTTTTGGCTTGACTAACTCTCCCAATACTTTCATGTGGCTTATGAACCATATTCTAAAGGACTTCTTAGGTTGGTTAGTTGTATTTTATTTTGATGATATCTTGATTTATAGTCGAGATTTAGGAAGTCATGTAGAACATCTTCAAGCAGTATTTTGAGATCAGAGGCTGTATGGCAATCTTTAGAAGTGTTCATTTTGCCAAAGTAGAGGTGATCTTTCTGGGTTTTGTGGTGTCTAGAGCTAGTGTCAAGTTGATGGAGAAAAGATCAAAGCCATAGTGGATTGGCTTACACCACAATTAGCAGCTGATGTAAGGACCTTTCATCGCTTAGCTTCTTTCTACAGAAGGTTTGTCAGAAACTTCAGCAGCATTGTAAGTCCTTTGAATGAATCGGCTAAGAAACACAAGAATGTCTCCTTTGTGTGGGGAGAGCGGGCTCATAAAAGCTTTAACTAGATTAAAGCTTAATTGACTAGTGCTCTTGTTTTAGCTCTTGTAGACTTTAAGAAGACATTTAAATTGGAGTGTGATGCATCAATGGTTGGGATTAGAGCTGTATTGATGTAGGATAGGCGTTCTATCGCCTACATCGGTGAAAAGTTGAGTGGAGCATCACCGAAATACTTTATATATGATAAAGAATTCTATTCCCGCATTGATGACTTGGTAGCATTATCTTCTTCCTAGAGAGTTTATCATATATATTGACCATGAGTCCTTGAAACATTTCAAGGGTTAACAGAGACTATTTAAGCGTCAAGCAAAGTGGGTGAAATTCCTGGAAAGCTTTACCTATGTCATTAAGTATAAGAAGGGGAGTACAAATGTTGTAGCTGATGCATTGTCTCGTAGGTATGTTGTTGTTACATCTCTTTAGTCAAAGTTGCTTGGTTTTGAATTGATGAAGGAACAATATGCTATTGGTGAGCATTTAAAATTAATTGTTGAATGATGTTCTAGAGGGGAAGTAGTTGATGGTTATTATCTAGTGGATGGATTCCTATATAGAGGAAGAAAACTCTGCATTCCTTCAGGATCTATCAGGGAGTTGTTGGTTAGGGACGCCCATGCTGGAGGGTTGTGTGGGCACTTTAGAGAAAAGAGAACCTTAGAGTTGCTAAAAGAGCATTTTTACTAGAAGGGAATGTTAAAAGATGTACATCGAGCTTTGGAGAGATGTGGAGTATGTAAGAGGGTAAAGGGAGGAAGGAATCTTAGGGTGAATATATGCCATTGCCATTATCGACTCAGCCTTGGATTGATATTAGTATGGACTTCGTCTTAGGTCTGCCTAGGACACAGAGAGGAAAAGACTCTATTATGGTGGTCATCAATCGCTTCAGCAAAATGACACACTTCATAACTTACACAAAACAGATGATGCCATTTATATTTAACCTTTTTGTGCAGGAAATTGTTAGATTACATGGCGTGCCCCATAGCATTGTTTTTGACAGGGACACCAAATTTCTCAGTTTCTTTTTAAAGACACTTTGGAGGAGACTTGGCACCAAACTTGTGTATAACACTTCATGTCACCCTAATGGATGGCCAGATAGAGGTTGTCAACTGTAGTCTTAGAACTTTTCTTGGAGCAACGGTTGATAAGAACCTTACTGATTGGGACTTATGTCTTCCTATTTTTGAGTTTGCTTACAATAGGTCGACATATAGTTCGACTGGTAAGTCTCCTTTGAAGTTGTGTATGGCTACAATCCAATAATACCTTTGGATTTGATAGCTAAACTAGCAGCAAAGGAAGAAAGCTTAAGTGGAGTGGAACGTTCCCTGGAGATTAAAAAAACTCATCAAAAGGCAAACGTACACCTCAAGAAGACTAAAATGCAATAGAAACATCAAGGCAACAAGCGATGGAAGGCAAAGATTTTCTGCCCTATTGATTTGGTTTGGGTTCACCTCAACAAAGAACTGTTTCTACACACGAAGTCGCAAAAATTATCCCCTATAGTAGATGGAACCTTCAAAATTATAGAGAAGATCAACAACAATGCCTACAAGTTAGAGCTGCTTAGAGAATATGGTGTATCTGCTACCTTCAACATTTCAGATTTTTCACCCTGCATACTAGAGGATCTTCATGAAGACTTAGTAGATTTTAGGGAAAATCTTCCACATGCCTAAGGAGATGATGGGAATCAGGTCAATTCAGCTACAAGATCGGTTACTTGTGTTAGAGCCAAAGTATTACAAAATCTCGCTTTGAGGGTATTAAGTGGTCACATGAAGTCAGACGAATTTTAAGTCACTTAGTCATGTCTACTTTACTCTGATTTTGAGTTTAGTTTGAAGAATATTTGCACACTGACCAAGGAAGCATTAGAAGCTTTGGAAGATCTCTCGCTGGAGAGGAACACCGGCTTAATGCCGCCGGTGCAAAGATGTAAACCACTGACCTTCAGCCGGCCTTGAACTATCACAGAATCAAAATCTATAAAGCCGCCTTTAAGGACCCTAGGGCTGGCGGCCAATTTGAACTTTTTGAGCTACTAGCAAAGTGGCCAACCTTTATCTTTTGAGCGGCTAGCCTTTATTTTATTAAAGTTTTAGTCTCTTTGTGACTTTTGGTTTTTCCTGTGCATGAGCATATATAGAACTTTCTCCTTATGATGAAAACAAATTTTGGATATTTTGAATACATAAAGATTGAGTCTTTTTCTCAAATATCATACTCTTATCAACCTTGGATTATGGCGAGTGACGGCATATTGATTGTTGTGTGTAATATCAACAAGAAAACAACACCTTGCTAGGACTATTCTCTTGCTGGTGCGTTATATCCGGTTAAGAGTCTAGGGTTTTGCTATCTTTATTTATTTGATTGCGGAATTGAATTTAGGATTTGTGGATCTTTGTTCCCTGAATTTGTTTGTCTGTGGAATCTCTGCCATAGGAATATCACCTTTGGATTACTCCTATATGCTGGATGGTTGGGAATGGTTGCTCCATGAATGAAGTCCATTTGATGTTCTATACCTCTAATAGGTGGTAAACCACTAGGAACGTCTTCAAGGAACACACCTTCAAATTCTCGTAACAAACAATCAACAACACTAGCAAAAAAGGGATTAGGATTGTTAGCACTTAAATAAGCCCCTTTGTAAACAAGCACAAATTTAGGCTGTTTAGCAAGATAAGCAACTGTCACACCACTTTCTTGATAATTCTCCCACATTTTTCAAGCAACTCTTTTTTTATTTATTTTATCTCGCTCTCTTTTCATTTTAAGTTGATCATCATACACTTGCTTAGGTGTTAAAGATGCAAATGTAATATGCCTATTGTTCATTAAAAATGAATACTTATTTGTAAACCCATCCCTCATGGCCTTACGATTAAACTCCCAATGTCTCCCCAAAAGTATGTGACTAGCATGCATAGGGACTACATCACACAATTCATCGTTGTACCTTCCAATTGAGAATGAAACAAAAACTTGCTTATTGACCTTAATCTCTCCACATTCATTCAACCACTACAACTTGTAAGGTCGAGGGTGCTTGTATGCAAATTTAATTGCTCAACTAGTGTTGTGCTTGCAACATTTGTACAACTCCTTTCATCTATAATCATACCACATACCTTATTGTTTATGAGGCAGTGAGTATGAAAGATGTTCTCTCTTTGCTACTCCATAACATCTTCCTTACTCTAAGAATTTAAGTCACGTTTGGTTACAAGTGCTTCTCCCTCTACTTGATATTAAATCTCATTATCACTAACATCCTCGAGTGAAGACACATAATCATCACTTTCACTTTCTATCAACACTTCTCTAGAATATTCAATGATCATGACTCTCTTGTTTGGGCATTGTGAAGTTATATGACCTATTCTCAAGCACTTAAAACATTTTGTATCTTTATTTCTATAAGGTTGGGAATTAGTTTTACCTTGGTCTTTACTAGAAGCTTCATCTTTGCCCTTGTGGATCCCCTTTGTAATGGACTTTTCTTCCTTTTTCCAATTTGGTCTCATGGAGGAATTGGCATAAAATGTACTTTGCTGGTCCTCTACATTTTATTTGTTTTTCCAATTTTATGGCCATATGCCCCATGTCTTCTAACTCCACATTATGTTGTAACTCCACTACATTGGCTATATCTCTATTCAACCTATTCAGATATTGAGCCATCATGGCTTCCGTATCTTTTGCTACATTAGCCTTTATAATAGCTACCTTCATCTCTTTATGATATTCCTCCACACTTTTTGAGCCGTGTTTAAGGCTTTGTAGTTTTTGATAGAGGGCCTCATAGTTGTCATGCCCCAAAGGGTACCCTAAACGTAACAGTCTATCGTATACTATACTAGACTTAGGAATCACGACTACAGTCATTCAATAGTCTTGTATTAGATGCAAGGCGTTCTCTTACAACAATAGAATACTTATGTAATTAGAGATAGATAGTTTAATTTGATAGGAAAAGCATAAAAATACAAACCACAAATATTCAGGATCATTTACAAAACCTAAGAGGCATTTCCTCACAAAAGAATAATAAGTCCAGGTAATAATTTTTAACATCAACTCGAGCATTTAAGGTTTCCTATGGAAGTCTATACAAAAGCTAAATATAAACTTCTAAGGGAAACTCCTATTCTTGCTTTACTTGAGTTGGCAAATTCTTGGGTCGCAACCACAGATAAAGAAACTGCAACAAAAAGAAGCTATGAGGGTATAAGCTACTCTAGCTTAGTAAGGAAATACTTCCAAAATATACATATCCAACTATTTTAGATAATCAAGTTGATTTAAGCATCCATATGAGATGCAACAACAACATGGGCATACAAGACATATGACCAACCGAAAATCATATGTTGAATGGATTTGAGCCCTCTATTCGGGGTTAGCAGATTAATGAATCATGCAGTACTACTTTAAATTTACTGTTCTGTTTTATGGTTCATGGGTAACTCATCTACTGTACCATTTTATGGCTCATGAGCAACCCATTTCATTCATACCGTTTATGGATCATGGGTAACTAACATGTTTAAATGCACCATCCCCAATGCGAAGTGATTATGTCCATATTACTTATTAGTCCGAATAATCATTAATGCAATTTCATAGGTGACCAAACAATTCGCAAACAATCATAATCATAACATATGGACATTCATAAATTAATCACCCGGTTTTGATATACTTAGCACGTTTTTCTCAATACACCAAGGAAGCATACGTAATCCCAGAATCACCCATCATGCATTTCTATTTTTATCTTTTCCTATCATTCTAATGCAACTACAAATTACAAGCACAATGTAGAATCGTAAATAGGAAGTATGACTTACTCAGCCATAGTCTTCGGTCTCTATTCATAATAGTCCGGGAGCAAAGAATCCTCTGATTCGAAATCACCTGAACGAAAGAAATACCCAAATGAGTATTTCAAACCGTAACGAATTTCAGCTTATCAAACAAAAACTTTCAAGTTCATAATTTTCATGGTTAGTGGAAATTCCAACTTAAAATGGCCATTACTTGGTCATTTTAACTCGAATTCATAAATAAGTAGTCGATTTCTATCTACTTCGAAAGATCTATCCGATTCTAATGTTATTCCTAAGTTTTGAATACTTTTAGGTCTCAGAAAGTTTGGATCAAACCTGGTCAATAGGTAAAATCATATTTTCGAAATTGTTTTGTGAAAATTTACATTGTTTCTACTATATATATTAAATGTACATGCAATATCAACAAGTTAATATCATGAATGACATGTTATGAGCTACCTATATGCATGTTCTTGATGATATTTGATTAAAAAGAATTTTTGGATGAATTTCACTTTGACAAAACTTCAAGAATACTTGATTTAAGAAAACTAGTTTTGTTTCTTGAAAAATCATCTTTATTCTTACTAAAATAGGGCCTTGATGACCTATATGCCTAATACCCTTATTATTTTAAGAAATTTCTTTATTTAGGAGTTGGAAAATAGGTGTTTAAGTGGGGGTCTTGCCTAGTTACGAATTTTACAAGAATTGTTGGTGATGAAAATAGAGTTTGATTTATGTGTTGAAACTTTTCTTTTGTTTTAGAATTATTCTTTGATAAAGTTCATTTGTTCTTGCCGGAATTAAGTCCTTGCTATACCTATTTCCAAAGGCTTCCATTTCTCAATTAAAATCCTCATCTTGGAATTTGAAAAAAGGTGTTTAAATATGGTTCCCTTCCAAATCCGAATCTTTGTTAATTTGTTTTGAGGTTATTTCTTGGGTAAAACTCATTTAATATTTCCAAAATTAAGTTATAATCAAACCTATTCCCTAAGGCTTCTATTTTTTTTTATATAAAACACTTATTTTGGGGTTGGAAAATAGGTGTTTACATATTAACTCCTCCTAGTTATGAATTTTATGTTCTTATTAGAGCTGAGACAAAGTTCTTACTTAACTTTCATAAATTTTCTTATTTTGAAAATATCTCTTAGTAAAACTAGTTTTAACTCATTAAAATCATTCATTTATGATACCTATTCCACAAGCCTTTCATATTTTATATAAAATATTTATTTTGGAGTTGGAAAATAGGTTTTCAAATTGGGTGCCTTTTTAGATCCGAATTTAAAAAAAAATTGTTTTTAACGGAAATAAATTAGATGTTGAGCTTTTGGCAACATCCCCATTAATACCATCATACTACAAGTCTTTGTTCACATAAAAAAAAAAGTTTTTATGACATTTATAACTGAAAAAAAAAAAAGATATATGATGACATTTATGTTATGGATGCAATTGCAAAATAAAACATTATGAGGATGAGGTTAGTAGCAAGATATATTCACAAAAATATCAATATGAAAATATATAGCAATAATATAGCAAAAACATAGCAAAACAACTTAAATAAAGAGATCGACAACATTTGTGATGGCATGAACATCATATTCAAGTGTTTCCACATCCCTTGCTTAAAGGTCATGGGAATTTTGGTGGAATCACACATGTATGATCTTCCCATTATATGTTTTATTTGTGGTCTGATTTAGATATATTACTTATTGAGTGTTTGGAACAATAAAACCTGAAGAAAATATTTGTGTGTGTGTATAGAGAGGGATGAGCTCATGGCAACCAAGAAGGAAGAGAAAAAAGAGAAAAAAATTTCAAAAGTTTGATTTATTGAAGAAAGAAGGAAAGTGAAATTGTAAAGACATAAAGGGGTTTATATAGGAAATGGAATTAGGGTTTATATAATTAAATAAAAGAAAGAAATAAAACAAATTGGAGAGGTAAAAAAAAGGGGGGGGGGGGGGGGGGGGGGGGGGGGTGGAGGGGTGTCACGCGGTTTTGAGCTAGGAGGAGAAGAGAGTGATGTGTTTTGTTTTGTGTATATTTCAAATTAAATTAAGTGATTTTAGTAATAAAATTGTATTGGAAAAGTAATTTGTAAGGAATAGGATGTAAGGATGTAAAAAATAGGTTGTAAGGATGTAAGAATAGGGTATGGTTGGTTGTATTTGGTGAATAGTAATGATTATAAATCAAAAAGTAGATTAGACAATTAAATTACCGGTAGTAATGAAAATACGATAAAAATGACTATAACTGTAATTTTTATAAACCAAAAAAATCTTATAATTATATTTTTGAATTCCTTATTAAATTTCAGTTCTAAAAAGTCATACAGAATATTTTTCTATTTTCGAGTCTCGGGGACCGGTATTGGAAAACAGATCCCGATCTTTTTATGTTTTGATATATTATTTAGGACTATATTCTAAAGTTAACTCATTTTTATTGTTCTGGGCTTTTGTTCTCAATATTGTCGGACTTAGGGTTCCTAGGTTCCAAACTAGCCTTAAGGTAATCTTTTAGGGTTTCGGTTTTCGAAACTGAGTTTGGTTTGCAAAGAAAACAGAGGCTTACAATAGTAATGGCTGGGTATAAATGTTTTTCTCATTAAAGCTTTCATCTCCTCCAAGTTTGTATAGGTCTCTTACCATTTCTTCTCCTACTTGAAACTAACTGATCCCATCACATGATTGCATAGTCTGTAAACTCAGTTACTGCCAATTTCACCTTCTTTACTTCAGAGTAATTATGGCATGAAAAATCAACTCAACCTTCTTCTCCTACTCTAGATATGCGTTAGGATCATTCCTACCTTGAAAAGAAGGTATTTCATTTTGATGTTTCCAAGGTTTCATCTACTACATCTCTATCCTTGGGAACATTCCTTCCATATCTCCTTCCATGCCTACCTCTCTAGTGCTATTTCTACCCCTATCAATTTTTGACTCATAATCTTCCTCACTTCCACTTCCTACCTCTCCTCGTTCTCAAATACATCATCATCTCCATGATTACGTCTTGCTAGTATTCTAGGATGAAGATTCACTTTAGGCTACTTTCTTTTTAAATTTGCAATCATCGTATACTGTCTATCTACTCTATCCTTAATTTCATTAAAAACCAAGTCAAAATGCTCAAGTTGTTGTTGCATGGCTCTTTTGACAAGTTCATGTTTTGTGGATTTCCAACATTTGATGTTTCCTCCTCATTAGACATTTTGAAAGCTGCAAATGAAAGTATTAGTCAATAAAATCCTCACTCACTCCCTTGCGTGTTTTCCCTCAAAGATGTCACTTTACCCTCGTGTTTCACTCTTATAGCTTTTATTTTTTTTTTATTTTTTTATACTATACTCACCGCTCTTGCCTTTTACCACTTAACTAATCCTCCCTTTTTGGCTCTTTAAAGCAACTACTCAAACCCAATCAAAGATTTTCTTAATCCTTATCGAATTCAAGTTAACAGATTGAGCAAAGGTTTGGAAAGAAATCTACATGTTAGGAAACTATAACCAAAGAAATTAAGAATAATTACCTAATTATCGAGTAGAATTCCATTGGTCTAACACAAAATTTACGTATTATTTTGTTTTTTTCTTTTTCTTTCACTTTTTTTTTAATGCAAATGAAAAAAATATCTAGATTTGGTGATGATGCAATGAAGAGATTTAGATGAGAACATTGATGGAAAACTAATAGAATCTAAGGAAGAATGAGAATCAAAATAAGGGAAACAAGAATGGAAAGGTGAAAGAACATTTCAAAGGATAAGAACCTGATTTTAGAATTGAAGCTCTGATACCATGATGATGTGAACCCACAAGGAATTAGATCCTTTGAACTCACAATCAAAGATATATTGTCCCCAAGAAAGCCAAAATTAGATTAGGTCGATCCACTTGAACCCTTAAGTGCAAAGAAACAAGAACCCTACGTGTTATGAATGCCACATGGTTGATTAATAATCGGATCATTCTTGATAATTTGAGCATCATGGACCTTTTGCCCACAAATCTTGAACAAGTCCATTCAAAATTTCTTTAAACATATAGACCTATGCCCTAGATGGAGGCATGTCTAGAAAATGGAGTATAGATCCACTTGAAACGCCACATGGGCTAATTACACAAGCCTGAGCTAAAAGATTTAAAAATGCACTTAATAGCTTAGTCTAAGATGTCCAGGAAGAGGAGTTCCACGTGCGCCACACCAAAGATAAACCAATAAATGATCCACGTCATTAAGATTAACATGGAAGTGTACCATGGTCAAGATAGACATATTTAACCAAGTCTTGAAGACCATAAGGCAGATTTGGGCATGCATGATAAGGATCATCCATAAAGTTGACCAAATCTTGAAGACTAGAAGGCAGATTTGGGCATGTATGATAAAGATCATAAATAAAGTAGCCTTTTTAGATTTTTGTTTTTATTTTATACTTTGATATTCAAGACTTTTATTCTTATCTATTTATGAACGTGAAACACAGGCTGATTTAAGCAAGTTTCCAATTTATTGTATTCCTTGCCTTCGAACTTATTGGTTATTCTATGGCATTCATCAAGACTTATCAATTAGATCTCCATTACCGATTATGACGTCCTCTTTATATGAAGGTTCTTGCTTTTGTAAGCAATAGTTCGCCGTTTTCCATATATTCTTAAATGATCTTGGGTTGATTTATATATTAGGTATCAAGTTTTGTCACGGATTAACATGGTTCGTATTAGTTTGGTATCAGAGAAAGGCTTCTAAGAATCATCATAATCCAGTTCGATGAGAGGTAGGTACGTCAAAACCCTAACTTAAGTCGTTCATATCTTTAATTTTCTTTTGTTAGTTTTGAATTGTTTAATCATATTGATCTAATTCTTTTAGTGTTTTTGTTGACAAAAAAAAAAAAAAAGAGAAAAAGAAAAAAGAAAAGAAAAAAAAAAGATTATTATTTGCTTGATTAGGTTCTTTTCCTTATCTTCTTGTGAAATTCATGGGTTTAGGTCTAAGGTTTGGTTAAAAAAAAAGTGATTCAAAACTGCTTTTGAAAAGGTTTTGATTTTTTTTTCAGAAGAATTTAATTAGTTCCAAATGAACTGAAAGGGAGATTAAAGTGAGTAAAGACCAAATAACTATTATGTGTGAAACACGAGTGATTTGAGTGAATCATTCTTTGAGTGAAAACATGTGGAGGGGTGATTTATGAGGTTTTTATTTTTATTTATTTATTTATTTTATTATCATTCAAATTTGTTTGCAGCAATATGTTGAACAAAAGCACATTCGAAGGTGTAACGAGAGGAATTGATATGAAGCTTATCATGGAGGCTTCAACTAGCAAGATGAAGAGAATATTTAGGGCCGAATTGGAACAATTCCATGAGAAGATAGAACAAAGCTTAGAGCAGTCACGAAATGTCCCTCTAGGACGTAGGAGAGAGAGATTTCCAAGGAGGGTGTAAATCCCCGAAATTTTTGGATCCAAATTATAGTTTAAACCCTAATCGAAGTCAACCGGATTTCCCAGAGTCAACCAAACCCTAGTTTACCGTAACCGCTTAAGTCCGGCATTGCCGTTTTCTCAAGCCCTAGAAAACGAAGTTGGAAAAATTAGTTATAATAGTTCGTAATAGCCATAGGTTTTATAAAAATATCAGTTTTTCAAAATTCGAGTGTCCTTTGATCCCGATCGAACCCGACTCTTGAAAAACGTGTCCAGGAGCGGAATAGGAAAAATATTCCGAATATACCGTTAGACTCGTAAAAATATGAGATTTCCAAAAATATCAATTTCGTAATTTTTCGGTAGCTAAAAATATCAGATATCGCTTTTATACGCGTATTTTCTTACTACCGATATTTAATTGTCATGTCTACTTTTACATTACACTATTTTCTACTATTCTACACTATTCACCTATCTCTACTTTTTCTTACAACCTATTCTTACAAACCATACACCTACATCTTACACATTTTCATTTCCAATACAACTTCACATCTTTCATTTCTTACTTTTAATTAACAAAATAACAAAAAAATTAATTTTTCTCTCCCCCATACAAGCAAAGTGGCGCCGGCCCCTCTCTCTATCCCTCCAATTTGTTTTAATTTCCAATTATTTAATTAACACAATTTATCTCCCACATTTTCCTATAAATACCCCCTCATACCTTCACTTCTTTCACACCTCTTCTTCTCTAAAGTTACTCTACAAAAATTTCTCTCCAATTTCTCTCAAGAGTTCTTTCAAGAAGTCTTCTTAGTTTAGCTTCCTTTAGGTAAGAAATTTCTCAAAGAATTCTTCATGTTCATCTACTTAGTATGAGCTTAGTGTGTGTTTTCTAAAACCATAAAGGTTAAGAAAGCAACAATAAGTTCATACTTTGTTTTTGTTCATAATATCAATCTCTTTATGTTCCTTTATGTTCTTTATATTTCCTTTATGTTATTACTATCTAATATATCTATATAGCTATATATACTATTTAGAGCATATAAGCTCATTATCTTGCAATTTATTTATCTTTCATGCAATTTATTTACTTTATCGCGATTTATTTCAAGTTGATTTTAAGACTAGTCATTCTAGTCTTAGACTTGTCCTCATCAAGTCAAAACAATTTCTCTTTCTTTTCTTTTCGGGACTAGTCTTTTCTTAGTCCCGGGGTACCTTGAAGAAGCTAAGGTCCCAATACTTGATTTACTTTATTATTTACTTAAGCTTTCAAGTTATTATTTTACTTTATATTTCTATAGCTTATGATTCATATTCATGCATGAACATAATGTTTTTGTCTCGACAAAAATAAATGAGAAAGTGTTTTCTTGAATTAAAGATTCTTTCTAAAGAAATAAATATGGAAAATGGATTTCTTAAAAACCCATGAACATGCATGGGAATGATTTTTCTTACATAAACAAAAGGTTTTATGAAAACTTATCTTTCATCAAGAAGTAGAAATTCTTTTGGAATCATTACAAGAAATAAAAATGTCATTTTACTACTTTTGAATCCAAGTTTAGAAAATAAAACCACACTTTAGGAAATTAAAGTAATTACAAGAGATTAAATTTAGAAAAAGAATATTCGTCTCCAATAACTTAGGATCTTTCAAAAGTAAAATAAATATTCAATAGAATCTCAAGTTCAAAGTCTTTTAAAACCTTACTTTTTTGAGACAACTTCATTTACTTCATACATTTGTTATGAGTCATTACAAATATATATATACCTTTCAAAAGTTTACAAAATAATTGAAATATTTATCTTTTCAAATGAGCTTTGTTTACAAGAAGGAAAACAAGTGTTTGCAAATTCGTGGCAAATCTGGTCGCTGTCTTTTCGGGACCCAAACGGCCTAGTTTTATGAAAATAAGTTTAGAAATGCGTAGATCTTTCCGAGTAGGTAGAAAACGGTATATTATACGCAAAATTCCGAGTTAAAATGAGCAAGTTATGGCCATTTTAAGTTGGAATTTCCCCTTATACGATTTTACCGCGATTTTAAGAAAAGATTAGAATCTTCAAGAAAAGAAGTTCATGAAATACTCATCTTAAGTATTTTTTTCTTTCTTGATAATCTCGAGGAGGATTGTTCATATCCCGAAGATTATTACGATTAGTGGAAATCCCGAACGACTCATCCGTTTCAAGAAAGGTGTCATCATGGCTGAGTGAGTTTATTCCCCTTATTTTTCATACTCTTGATTGTGCTTGTAAAATTAGTTGCACTAGAATTTAAGAAAAATCAAAAGGAAGTGTATGATAATATGTTGAAAGAATACTAAGTATATCGAAACTCGATTTGTTTGTAATAAAGTTGTATGTGAATTAATATCTTGAAATGTTTGAAATTGATTGATCACTTGAAAGAAGTTAAATGTAACTACTAGACTTTAATTAAAGAAATTATTCATGCACTTCATATGTTGAGTCACATTGCATTCACTACTATACAATTGGTGGGACAAGTGTATAATAGTGGTGGTAGACATAACCGGTATATCATGTCAGTGGCGAGTAGGAGCCAGTAAGAACTACTTAAATTGGTGGCTAGTAGGAGCCTGTAATAACTACAAGTTTTTGATGGCGTATAGGAGCCGGTAAGATCTATAAAAGTGTTTTTAAAAGTTGTGGCTGTAATTGGCCTGAATACCCAACCCCGAATGAAGGGCGTAATTCATTCAACATATGATTCCCGGAAAGTCATATGTCTTGTATGCTCACGTGGTTGTTGCATTTCATATGTTTGAATAATAAACTTGATTGATAATTTTCTTCGAGTATGAATTTTGGGATTTACTCACTAAGCCCATAAGCTTACACCCCTATAGATATTTGTATTCTCAGGAACACCTATTTTTGTGCCCGAGGTCTCCCGTATCCGTGTAAGTTTTATATATTGAAGCTTTTGGAGGAAATCTACTCGAAGACTTAGATTAGAATTCCTTTGAAATCTTTAATGTAGTATTTTGGATGTTGTAAAGATTATCACGATCCTTGGATTAGCGGGGGTATGCCCCTAAGAAATTATGTAATAGACCTTTGGTTATTAATGATATGATATTCTTTATTTCTGGATTCTTGTATGTTTATCTTTACTTGCTTAAACTATGCTTCCCAAAAGCGTCTCCTATTACCGTGTTTAGACGCCTTACATATAATACTAAGGCTTTCGCATACTAAGGTAGCCATTCTTAAGCCTTGATATTATATGTGGCGGACTGCCACGTTTAGGGTACCCTTCGGGGCGTGACAAGGGTAGTGTGGTTAAAAGATGATTTTGAAGGGGTTTGTTTTGAGGATGAGTTTAATCAGGATTCGGTTGAGAGAATTAAGAGGTATGGAGGTAGATTTAGATAAGCTAGGAATCGGGAAGATAATAATTTCGGTGATATAAAGATGAACATTCCATCATTCTAAAGAAAGAATGACCTTGATGCATAGCGTGAGTGGGAGAAAAAGGTGAAGTTGATTTTTGATTGTCACAATTATTCCAAAGTTAAGAACGCGAAGCTTGTTTCCATAGAGTTTTCAGATTATGCCATAGTATAGTGGGACCAACTAGTGTTGAATAGGAGGAATACGGAACCACCCATAGAGACATGAGAAGAGATGAAGAGAGTGATGAGGAAGCGAGTTGTTCCAACATACTACTACCAGGAGTTGTATAACAAATTGGAAAACCTTAGGCAAGGCAACCAGAGTATGGAGGGGTACTATAAGGAGATGGATGTTGTGATGATTAGAACGAATATTGAGAAGGACTAGGAGGCTATAGTGGCGAGGTTTTTGGCCGGTTAAAATCGGGAAATTCAAAAGGTAGTGTAGTTACAACACTATGTGGAGTTGGAGTACATGGTTCACATAGCAATCAAGATTAAGAACCAATGCAAGAGGAAGGGCAGTAGCTCTATACATTTAACACCTAGTTCAAGTTCATCCACTTAGAAGACGAATCCATGGAAAAAGAAAAAGAAGCAATCCAACACTTTGCCAAAGTTCGAACAAAAACATGAAGTGGCCAGCCATGGGAATTGTTGGTTTCTCTCAATATTGATTTTGATGATAATAAAAAGGATTAAGTATTTACTAACAAATTTATTAAGTGTGCAGTGCTTAGATTTAAGAATGATCAAAGTTGGTTTATGAAAATGTTTTTGAAAAAAGATTCAACTCAGAAAGTGTTTAGATAGTCTTTTCAAGAACAAATATATAGTCAGAAGGTAACTCAGAAGGTAAAATAATTGGTTTACAAAACTATTGTAACGATCAAAAGGTCAATCATAGGGTAAATGTCTCTATGAACGAGTTTCACGAATAGACTTTAACAAATTGGATCTTCTATGATTCTTCATGGATTTGAAGACCCAGCTCCAAAGTTGAATGTATTTGGGTAATACATTCGTTATGTTCCACAAAATTGGTTTAAATATCCACGGGGATTTAAGTTTTTATTGGATTAAAAATTACTATTATGTTTTGACAGTAAGAATACAACAGCAAGTTCAAGTTTAAGTGTTCTAGTTCAAGATTCTTTGGACATATTCAAGTTTTTTATTAGACAGGAGAAGCTAATATTTTTATCCTTTAGGTTATATCTTAACAATAATTTCAAAATCACAAAGAAAAAGGATAGTGGATTGAACTCAAATCAAGATGTTTAAGGATAACTTGATGACTTCGATAAATACGAGATTTATGAGCTACAAGATGTGGTAAACAAATTTGTTTTCAAATTGAACATATCAGAAGATGTTTATCCTTTGAGTAGACGCAATTTGTGGGATTCTTATTAATCAAGACTATTTCTACAAAGCTGGAAATTTGAATTAAAGAAGATAATCAACGGTATTAGGAATGTACAATAGAAATTGTCAATGACAGATCACAAGAACAACAAGTTTGCAAATGTCAAGCAATGGGTCAACTTTACGAAGATTAAATCAGGAAATCCTCATCTTTTTGTGTGTTACATAACAGCATCCAACAGATTTTAATCAAAAACAAATCAGAAGCAAGGAACTTATTCAAATTTTTCAGTTGGAAAAAGATTCAACAAGAAGATACAATTAGAATATCATGTGCAATATCAAGGCTTAATATTAACAACTTCAAGTTTTAGCCGTTGGAAGAAATAAGGATAAATTCTACACGCCTAAAAACAGAAAGGGAAGTACATCAAGTAAACAGAAAGCCACAAAATTCATCATTAATTCGAGCAAATCGTTGTTATTCTTATTGTTCCTATGTTTGAAATTTTGAGGATTTATATTCTATTTCCTCTGATTTGGATTCATTCACGTTGTGTGAGATTAAGAGTTACAAGTAGACTCAGTAGGTTTATTGATAGCTTAAGGAGAAGCTTGAAGAATCAAGCTAAGTGCATTGTAGCCAAGTGCTTTGGTAAAGACAACTTGTAACTTATTGGTTGTTGATTGGATAGTGGAACATACCGGTGTGGAATACAAGGTCCCCGGATTGGTGCTGGAAGAGAGGATTGATGTTTAAGGTGGAACCTCTATATATCAATTTTGCACTCTCTTCTCCCTTATCTCTCTTTATTTCATGCATAATTAAATGTTTTTCTTAGCTATGTTATATGCTCAGAAAGTAAATCAAAGAGTAACTAGAATATCTTTTCTTAAGCAGAAAGTTAATCAGAGAGTAAAATTGAGAGTTTAACTTTGAAATTATTGTTTAATCTTTTATGAAATTGAGTAAAGTCTTTTTATTTGAATTTTGTTCAAAGATATTAGTTATTAAGTTTATTGTTTTAAAGAAAGTTTTAAAGCCATTAAAGTTGAATAACTAAGTGGTGTGAATTTGCTTGAAATTTTGAAAACTAAATTTTTATTAATAACCAATTCAACCCCCTTTTGGTTATTCTTTTGGGACCAACAAAAATTAAGGTAAATCCGATTCTTCTACTACTTGAAATCATGATATTAAGTATTTTAAATGCCAAGGCAGGGGTCATATTGCAAGTCAATATCTGAACAAAAGAGTTATGTTGATGCGGGACAATGTGGGATCGAAACAAACAATGAATTGGTTCATGATTCAATGCCATAATTAAAGGATGCTAATGATGAGGAGTATACTGCTTAAGGAGAATTGTTGGTGGCAATGAGAGCTTTAAGTGTGCTAACTAAGGAAGATGAAGAGTTGTAACGGGAGAACATTTTTCACACTTGGTGCCATGTCCAAAGCAAGGTATGTGGTGTGATCATTGATGGTGGAAGTTGTACTAATGTTGCTAACATGACCATGGTAGACAAACTAAGGCTTCCAATAAATAAGCATCCTTGACCATATAAATTGCAATGATTGAATAATAGTGGTGAAGTGAGGGTGAATAAACAAGTGTTAGTTTCTTTTGCATTGGAAAATATGAAGATGAAGTTTTGTGTGATATAGTTCCGATACAAGCTGGATACTTGTTATTAGGTAGACCATGGAAATTTGATAAAAAAGTTAAGCATGATGATTTAACCAATAAGCACTTATTTGTGTATAATCAAAGGACAATCTCTCTTGTTCCTTTGACACCAAGTCAGGTTTATGAAGATCAAGTAAGGTTGCAAAAAGAAAATCATAAAAAGAAAGAGAGCGACAAAAAGAAATTAAGTAAAATTTCAAGAGAAAAAGAGTGAGAGACCGAGAATAATGAGAGAGAGAAAAAGATGGCACAATTGGATGATAAGAGAGAAATAGAGAGAAAAACAAATTTTAATGTAAGGGCAAGTGAGATTAAGAGAGAATTGTTCTTAAAGGAGCCTATGATTCTACTTTTGTACAAAGAGGCACTTTTTAATTCGTTAACTCCTTTGGATTTATCTCCTTTACCTATGTCTAAGCATGTTAATTTTGATGGAAAAAAGAAAGCCGAATTTGTTAAGTAGATTTACGAGAAGGCGAGGCTCAACATGGAGCAAAGGACGGAGCAATATGCAGAACAAGCTAACAAGGGGCGCCGTCAAGTAGTTTCTGAACCCGAAGATTGGGTTTGGATGCACATGCACAAAGAAAGATTTCCTACACAAAGACGTTGCAATTTGCTTCCTATAGGTGATTATTTGAGGACAAATACTTTTGAAGAGGTGCTAAATAATAGAGGTATGTCTAGGAAATGGAGCATAGATCCATTTGAAATGCCACATGGGCCGATTATATGAGTTGGAGCTAAAAGATTTAAAGATGCACTTAATGGCTTAATCCAAGATGTCCAGGAAGAGGAGGTCCACGTGAACCACACCAAGGATGAACCAAAAAATGATCCACGTCATTACGGTTAACATGGAAGTGGGCCAATTCATGATAGGCATATTTGACCAAGTCTTGAAGACTAAAAGATGGGCGTGCATAATAAAGTTGACCAAGTCTTGAAGATTAGAAGGAAGATTTGGGTATACATAATAAAGATCATAAATAAAGTTACCTTTATGGATTCTTGTCTTTATTTTATACTTTTATTTTCAAGAGTTTTATTCTTATCTATTTATGGGCATGAAATATAAGCTGATATAGGCAAGTTGCCAATTTCTTATATTCCTAATTTTTATTGTATTCCTTGCCTATTAATAGGCACTTGATTAATGAGAATGAAATCATAATTATTCATAAAAATTGAGAATTTAATTTCTCTTTGGTTCTTGAAAGAACTTTTTGAAATTATTGGTTATTCTGTGACGTCCATCAAGACTTATCAATTGGATCTCCATTACCGATTGTGGCATCCTTTTCATACCACGATTTTTGCTTTTGTAAGTAACGGGTTATGGTTTTCCATACATTCTTAAATGATCTTAGGTTGATTTCTAGATTAGGTATTAGGTTTCCTCATGGGTTGATGTGGTTTGTATCAGCCCTTGTAATAGGGCCCCTTGGAATCTACAATGGATCACTTGAAGTATTAGTGTGTTCCACTCGATGAGCCACATCAAGGTTGGTAAAATAATTAAGCTTTAACACCAACTATCATAACCTAACCAGGGGCCTAGTAGGATCATTCTAAAGTTATCATACTACATGTGGTGTCTTTAGTGTAAATATTTTTAGCGTAAATGTTTTTAATATACTGTTTTTAGCATTGGGCATAAAGTATTTTTCATATCCTTGAAATCATGAAAATTAAATAGGGTTAAATATAATTAAATAAGGGTTAAATAGACACAGTTTTTTTCTTTTTTAACATATGGATGTAAAATATATTATCCTTAAAATCATGAAATTAAATAAGGTTTAAATAAAATTAAATAGGGGTTAAATAAACATAGTCTTTTCTGCATAAAATATTTTTGTTATCCTGAAATCATGAAATTAAATAGGGTTTGAAGAGAATTAAATAAGGGTTGAATAGACATAGTCTTTTCCTTTTTTAGCATGTGTTAGTAAAATGTTTTTGGTATCCCTAAAATCATGAAATTAAATAGGGTTTGAATAGAATTAAATAGAGGTTGAATAAACATAGTCTTTTTCTTTTTTAGCTTAAGCATGTATCTTTATATACCGATCTAAAACTCTGATACCATATTTATGCATGTCAGTTACCCAACATGGAGAAGCTACCTGTGGAAAATACAATCATAATTATGATTTGTAATTAATTTCCTAATTTCTAGGACTAATTAAGGTTTTCCTCTTCTAACCTGTCAAAACAATATATCTATTTAATTTACATATGTCAGGTTGTTTTATTTGCACATGCATTATGGATGCATCGTCTGCTTGTATATGTAAAGTATATTCGCTCAATTATAGTTAAGGAATCCGTTTTCTTACAGTTCACTAAAATCGTAGAGAATCAGTATCCTCTACCAAATAGTAAGATTGAAGTTTTAACCTACATAATGTTAAATCTCTAATGATTATATAATTAACCTATTTCACATTCTAAGTTCATCTTACTCATGACTTGACTTTCGAGCTTTAAGAAGTCTATTGAAGAAGCACTCTTCACACATTCCTAACCTAATCTAGCAAGTATTATTCCTACACAAAAACTATAAGGTGTGAGCAAAACCACGGCTTAGTGAATAACAAGACCAAGCCATGCATCAAATAAGTATCAAGCAAGTATAATTGACAAGCGTATGCAATGTAACACTCAACCATATGAAACATGCACAGTTTGGATGATCGTAATCCAAACCAATGGAGATTTATGCTTTCTCTTGGGGGTTAAAGGACCAGTTCCAGTAATCACACCCAGGAGAGCCACGTAACTAAAGAAGGAGAAGTTTTCGAAACTTATTTACTATTATATGTATACGTATCATAATCTCAACTTCACCTTAGAACTCAAACCTACCACTAGGTATTACCCACCTCATGTCAACTCTCATCAGGCGGTGTCCTTCCATGCCTGCTTAGTTTCTGTACGGCTAATATCTAATGGAATCTAATTGGAGAAACAATTCCATTAACATGACTTAGGATCACCACAGAGCCGAGGGGCTAATATGTGACGTGGATATCATACAAATGCGAATTATGCTGTCATGTAATGCATATCTATTTCACCTAAGGGTCGATTAAAATTTATACCAGGTTATCTAATGACCATACAATTTTCAAACTGTCGTCAATATGCATTATACAACAATATCATATGTAGTTATCACTTCTATTAATAAAGTTTATCATTCATCCAAACACCATACAACATGCATTGTTCTCATCTCGATACATAACCAATTATGTCCATACTAATACATGTATAACTACATTACAATCACAAACAACATGATAAGGTTGATGTTACCCACCTGTCATCCTTGCTAAGTTGTAGAAATCTACTGAAAAATCCAAAGGTTGATCTGTTTCTCCTATGAAATGAAATAATAATTACTCATTACCATACATATAACTTTGTAATAAATCCTACCAGTGCTTTAATGTCCAAAACTTGGGTTTCAATGTTTCTAACACCATTTTCACATTCTTAATTTGGTTTTACCATATGGATAATCATTTTAAAGCTCGCAAGACCTATTTTTCTTAAGTTAGAGTATAAAGTTTGTGTAAATTTAGTTTTCTTAGGAAAAAGTACCCTAAATGATTTTGAATATAAATTTTATTCACGTAATTTTAAATTAGGCCTATTGTATTAATTTTAACTTAGATTTACATACATGAATAAGCGATAGAAAGCTTATTAAATTTTGTTTTTAACTATCTAATTTACTTGTTCATTTTTTTTTTTTATATTTCTTTCTCTATATTACCTTATAGATCCTAAAGGTATCTCTATGATGCTGATTATTTTTGTTTTGTATTTTTAATATTTATTTCAAATTTAATTCATTGTTTTATGTATATTTTATTAAGTTTTAGTAATTGAGCTTGATTTTAAGTTTATTATTCTCCTTTTGGCTGATACATATATATTTATATTTATTTTCATTGTGCATCTCTTGATCTTATTTTAGATCTACATCTTTAGTTAATATGATCATACAACATAAGACTTAGATGGTTTGAATTATTCTACACTTTGTAACCTCAATATCATGTGTAGGTCGAAACTTATATCCTAACTTAAGTATGTATTTCAGTCAAGTTTAATTACTTGATTCTAAGTTATGTCATTATAATAATTAATATACACTTGAATTATCATAATTGCGTTTTGAAATTCTAATTTCTTCTTGGAGTTGAAATATGTAATCGCATACGTCTATATATTTCCTTTCCCCTTTAATTCAATAATTATCACTATATTATGACTTGTAACCAATAATATGAATACTTCTAATTTTTAATTAGTTAGAAACTCATGGATATTCATAAACGATTTATTTTTCTTAATCATTCTAATTAATAAGTTTTTCTCTCAATAACTTAGTTTTTTATTATGATATGTTAATTATTACATATTACTACTACTATTATATATATATATATATATAAGGACCAAAATTTTCATCTATACTATTAAAGCAAAACCACCACTTTTGGTGTCTTTAGTGTAAATATTGTTAGTGTAAATATTTTTAACATATTTTTTTTAGCATATGGACATAAAATATTTTTCGTATACCTGAAATCATGAAAATTAAATACGGTTTAAATATAATTAAATAAGGGTTGAGTAGACATAGTTTTTTTTTCCTTTTTTAGCATATGGGCGTAAAATATTTATGGTATCCTTGAAATCATGAAATTAAATAGGGTTTAAGTAGAATTAAATAGGGGTTGAATAGACATAGTCGTTTCCATGTAAAATATTTTTAGTATCCTAAAATCATGAAATTAAATAGGAGTTGAATAGATATAGTTTTTCTTTTTTTAACATATAGCGTAAAATATTTTTGGTACCTTTGCAATCATGAAATTAAATACGGTTTGAATAGAATTAAATAGGGGTTGAATAGACATAGTCTTTTCCTTTTTTAATCTTTATATACCGATCTAAATGTCTAATACCATATTTATGCATGACAGTTATCTAATATGGAGAAGTTACTTGTGGAAAATATAATTGTAATTATGATTTGTAATTAATTTCCAAATTTCTAGAACTAATTAAGGTTGTCCTTTTTCAATCTGTTAAAACAATATATCTATTTAATTTATATATGTTGGGTTGTTTATTTGCACACACATCGTTGATGCATTATCTACTTATATATATATCTATATCCTCAAATGTATCTAGTAATTATTTACCAAATATTCATCGTTAATCTATATATTAACCATCCATCAAATTAAATAAAATTTTCCTATATTTTTACCGAAAATAAAATTAACAATAATCACATCATGATAAAGATAATTAAATATATATTCTTATTTGTGCATATGTGTCCTAAATTTAAGTTTTACTAGCCTTATTGTTATTTTCTCATTTCTAATCTTTTTTTAACACTTAAATAGTCATTTTAAACCTTACGAGGACTACTTTGTCATGATTTCTTCTATTTAATCAATTTAATTTGTCTAAAATTTAAATTGCTAGAAAAGTGTCCTAATTGACTTTCAAGTTAAATTTTAATCTTAAACT
Organism: Combretum micranthum; assembly: GCA_024138025.1. NCBI lineage: Eukaryota > Viridiplantae > Streptophyta > Magnoliopsida > Myrtales > Combretaceae > Combretum > Combretum micranthum. The sequence continues at coordinate 46,185 of JAMXBD010002052.1, read as the reverse complement.
AGATGTAATATATTCATTTTAAATCTGTTTTAAACATATAAATGGGTGTTAGAAAGCTCTTTTTTTGTACTTTTTAATAATCAGATCAAATTCTATGAAGAATTTTTTTTTCTTTCCTTTCTTCCATATAGCCGACAAGTGTATATATATCAATTTTGTTTTATTAGAAATATTTAAAGGTATTTAATTATTATTTAGATGATTTATTTTCCTTACTAACTAGTTAATCCTTTAATCATCTTTATCTATTTATATGAAGCAATAATCATAGAACTTCAATTTAAAACAATATGGTTACCTATTTCTCTTTTTGAGCCACCACATATGTATGTATATATGTCCTTATTTTGATTTTCATTTCTTTATCTAAACTTGATAATCATCACTGAATAATAATTTTACTAAAGTTAACATATGTTTTGGGTACAAATTAATATTATGGCTCTATTTCTTTGAATTAACGGAACATATAGGATGTAACTAAGGGTTTTATACTTTGTTATTTTATAAATTTATACTACATCAAATAAATTGATTTTTCATCATGATAATGACTTTTCTTATATAGCTAAAATTTCTAGTGCTAATATTCAAAGTGCTAAGTCTACTTTTATTTGATTTTGTTCTTGTCATCTAATATAGCAGGAAGATTAGAATAGGTTACCTTGACTTTATGGAGGATAAGAGTTGAACTCCTTTGTTACTTCTAGAAAGAAAAAGAGAGAAGTTAAGTTAAGATCTTAACTGCTCGTTCACTTCGTTGTAATTGCAATTCCATTACAGCTTAATTTCTTATGAATAGCTATTACGCCATTTAGTTTACTGAATAGAGATTCCACAATGAATTCCCATTACACAAAACATTGAATAGCCATTCTTTATTCAAACTTATGAATACTAATTCAATACTGGAACTGTCTTTTTTCAAAATACCACCATTTAAATAAAAGATTAATAAAGAAAAATCCTATTACAGCTCTATTCCATTTCTCCGTAATAAGAATTCCATTACAACCTTATTCATTCGGTGAAGTGAACGAGCAAATTTCCTTATATTGAAATTAAATATTGAAAAGACTTACTTACCTTTTAACTTGATTTTTTTTTTTTTATAGAAACACTATTTATTTCCTTTTGTAATATATACTTTAGGAAAGGATTTAAAGTGTACGATATTTTGTTGTTTTACTTAAAAGTGAAATGAAAAGGAGATGTATTGAATGAGACAAGGAGTTCTCGGCATATGTAGAAAGTGATAGGTTTTTGTTTTGTTTTGTAATTGAAAAGAAAAATGGAAGACAAGACTTATGGTACTTGTATTGCAAAATTAGAGAGTTGTTTCATTTTGTTTTTTATTTCGAATTGTTTTAAAGTAGTTTGTTCTTGTTTTGAAAGTGAAAGAAAGTGAGAGGATTTGAGGCATTGGTTCTACATGGCAACTAAAAAAAATTTAAGAAGATAAGAAAAGAAAAACTCACATAAGATAATCATTTCTTTTCATTATTTTTAGTCTTTGATCTAGTCTAAGCTTATGAGCTAAAGAGATAAGGAGATAAGCTTTGATTTATGAGGGAAAAGTCTTAGTCTTCTGTGCATAGATATTATATTTGTTTGTTGCATAGGTCAAGGAGACAATGATGAGTGACTCATGGCAATTGTAAGGCTTTGAGGATTAGAAATATATCTCTATAGACATACATACATACATGCATGCATGCATACATACATATAATGGGTATATGACAAAGTAATGATGATTTACTCGATTAAGAAGGAAGAAATTCACAATGAATTTCGGTGCACATGATCGAATTTGATCCCTATATCTTTCGAATATTTTATTTTAAAGTTACATTATTAAAAATTTCCAGAGTTTATAGTTACCTAATTAAGGCTTTATATAGTTTAAAAGATCAAATCTAGTATTTATAAATAGAAATGAAAATGTTCATTTTGAAAATTAAGCTTTTAAATTATTTATAATACCTCATTTATAATTTTAAAGTATTATATAATGTTTTAATCCTATACGATTGAATAAAATTTGAGTTTTGAGCTTACATGATTAAATAATATTAACTTTTAAAGTTACGTGATTAAATTGTTATGGTCTTAAGTTTAAATTCAAATGTATCGATTCTAATTCTAATATTGTCTTTTATTTCATGGTTATAATATTGAAATATGGATTCGATTGGCTACTAAATATATGATGATTAGCTTAATTATTGTGTTATCTATTAAGTTGTACGCATATTAACGTATAAGTTAATTTAAGAAAATAACTTTTAAATTATGTCCAAAGGTTCTATATATTTCTTAGATAAATTTCAAGTTGAAATTTCAAATTTAAAGCTCATGCAATTGAATATTTTTAGGTTTTTCTCTTACCCAATTAAGATTTCTGGGCCCAACTGGTCAATTTAGGACATTAAATTTGATAGACTTAGAAAATTCTAAATTTCATTCCTACGTATCCAGAATTTTTATTTAGGTTCTCGATTTGTAGATTTTCATATGTTCTTAATTACATCATGTATAATTATATTAGCTAGTTTAAGAAAATACCTTTTAAATTGGGTTTAAGGCTTCTACATTATTCGTAGAACTCTTTTGGGTCGAAAATTAAAATTTTAAATTTATACAATTAAGTATTTTTATGATTTTAGAGTTTTTGGATCCAATAGGCTAAATTAGAGTTTTAAGCTATATGGGTTTAGAAAATCCTAATATTCATGTTTATAAAATTGAAAATTTTATTTGAGATTTAGTTTGTAGATATTGATCAGTTTCTATTCGCATCACGCATATTTCAATCCTATCAATTCGTCTCTAGATCATCATTTACTAATCAATAGACTCTAGAAATTTATCTCTTCATTCGCTACTTGATATCTAGAATCATATAATTGTATTTATTGAGTTATTGCCTTGTGATGAGTAATTTTATCTTTGGTATCTTTTAACAGTTAGAGAGACTTTTAATTAGATTTAAAATTATGAATGTGTTCAAAATTAATTATATTTTAATATTCTTAAATCGCAAAAAAAAAAAAAAAATCAGGAGACATCTTTGCAATTTTTCTTAAAGTTATATAAAATTCTATGTTGTATTCGTAGAAAATTATCAAATTTAATTTGTGCAAAATTGAGGGGTTTACACCAACAATTTGAATAATTCTATCCAAAAATTCCATGTGAACCATCCATCTCAATCACTCCTAATGTTCCTTGGAAGGCCTCAATACCTTACTTTGTGCCTTAAAAATAATTAAGTCACTTGTTTGATGAGCGCTATATAGTTGTTAGGACAAAAGTAACATACTTAGAGAATAGGTTGATTACTACCATTATTGTGACATTTTCCTTTGACTTTGGTAGACTAATGATGAAATCCATAGAGACACTCTCCCATGGCTACTTTAGAATTTGAAGAGGCTCTTAACGTCAGGGGTATTGCCTGATCTACTTTTTCTTGTTAGCATAAGGTAATATCTAAGTAGCTTTCCACATTGTCCCATCAACATGGCAAAAATTTTTCCTTGTCAACTAATGATTGATTGTGATGCAGTCCTAGGTGTTTGGCTACTTGAATTCATGATACTCCTTTAGTATTAACCTTCTCAACGTAGAGGAGGAAGGCATATAAACTCTTTGTCCTTTAGTGTCAATCTACCTTCTTCCTAAATACTTCTTTCTTCTCTTATTTGCACCAACTCAATAGGGCCTTTGCCATATCATCCTCTTCTATTCCAACACATATCCTGTTAATTAGATTACTTTATGGTCTATTAGGCAGTGAACTTTGCTCTTCAACTGAAGGACTCAGTAACCACGTTTTTCTTTTCTAGCTTATACTCCAAGTCAAAATCATATTTAGCCAAGAAGACTTGCCATCGAGGTGCTTAAATGAAAATTTCTTTTGATTCTAAAAGTAACTTGTAGCAATGTTGTCTGTCTTGACCACATACTTCTTCCCAAACAAATAGTGCCTCCAAAGACATGGACAATGTAACATAGCCGTCATCCCTTTCAATAGCAAAATCATTAGTGCCAATGTATAACTCGAAGGGCTTAGTGAAGTTAAGGAGTGCCAAGACTAGTTCTTTTATGACTGTCTTCTTTAAAGTCTCAAAGGCTTCCTAACATCTAGGGTTCTAACACTAGGAAACATTCTCCTTTAAGAGATCCGTCAAGGGGGCAGCTATCCTTAAATATCCTTAAATAAAATGTCTATAGTAATTCATTGAACCAAATATTGATCTTAATTTTGTAAGCTTGGTAGGTTTCTTCCAATCGTGTATCACATAAACCTTCCCCATTTAGATTTTGCCTTACCTTATCACATACCTTTGGAAAACTACTTCTTCTTAAGCAAAGGTATGCTATTCCTTTTTTCACATACAACTCAGTCTCTCATAAAGTCTAAAACACCACTTGGAGATGCTTCACATGCTCATATATCACTATGTCATTAAGATATACTATCCCGAAACAATCAAGGAATAACAGAGTTTATTCATAAGTATATAGAAAGTAGTAGGAGATTTGTAAGTCCAAAGGGCATGATTAAGAATTTAAAGGCATCATACATCGTGACACATGTGGTCTTGGGCTTGTCTCCTTTTGCAATCCTTACTTAATTGTATCTTGACCTAAAATCTAGCTTTGAGAAGTATGGAACTCCTACCAGCCTATTGAAAATATTTGTAATCAACGCTTGTGATATTTATTCTTTATGGTTATCTTATTTATTGCTTGACAGTTGATGCAAAGCTAAAGTGAGTAATCATGCTTCTCTTGGAACAATACTATGGCTCTAAAGGGAGCCTTAGAGGGCCTGGTGAAACCATCTTCCACCAACTCCTTAAGCTAGTGCCTTAGCTTGTCCAATTCAGGAGGTGACATCTAATATGGCATAACTATAAGAGGTTTCATTCTTGGCTCTAACTCAATTCTATGATATACTTCCCTCTTGATGGAAGTTCCTTTGGTAACTCTAGTAGCATCACACCATTATACTCTTTTAGCAATTCCCTCACTAGACTTAGGACTAGAATCCCCACCTGTCAACTCATAATCAACCACTAATGTAGATAAGTGTGTGGTTTTATTTCTCTTTAACCCTTTGCTAATTAAATGCCCCACTTAACTTGTCTTTCGAATCACGAGAATGACATACCGTACCTTATGATTTAACAACATATGCAATTTTCTTGTGGCATCACCCAGGCATCAATCTTGTTAAGGAGCTCCATCCCTTTCACAAATTTAAATTCGTCAAGCGATACAACTTCTATAGACTCCTTTTCTTACCAACCACCAAATATGCAACGATACCCTTTGCTACTCTGACTATGGAGATATCCTTCAAATTGTCTATTGTTGAGCTAAAATTTTCGTTTTAAGTTCCTTTAATACAATTTACATTAAACAATAAATTCTATCAATGTGAATCCTCGACTAAGAAAAAAAGGTAATTGGTATTTCAATAATTTTAAGACTTACCACTCGATTGAGGTTAAGAATAAAAAAAGTAAGCTAAGATCAATGATTTTGATTGATCTTAACATAGTTACTGATCCACATGAAAACCAAATTTATTAAAAAAAATTATTTTTCAAAAGAAAAAACCAAAATATTTGGGTCATAGAGTTATCTTATTAAAATTTAAATAGTTACTTCATAAATTTCCCATATTGAATGTTACACTCCCTAACTTCATATTATATATATTTCTATGTGATGGATCATTATACAAGCAAAAGAGACTTCCAATGATCCCAAAACCAATCATAGATTAAGAAATTCAATTTCTTAATTTAAGTTAAATGAATTTTAAGCAATGCTCTTAGAGCATAATTTTTTTGCAAGTTATTTTTGTCTAAACTAAGAAGCCAAGGGAATTTAAAATATGAAATTTGTTAACATGATGATAAAAGTTGGTAATTTATCTCAAAATTTAAAACCTAACTAGCAAAATTTAAAAAAAAAATGAAATAATAGATGCCCCAGATTTGGCCATGTGGCACAATCTAGAAAGGAGCATCCATTTCCTTCTAAAATCCTAATCCTTACCCTTTCCTCTTACATATATAAACCTTCCTTATTTTTCCACCCTTTCCTTTTCTAGAAACCTCATAACAAACTTAAGGTAATTTCCTAATACCTTAAACCCTAATTTTATGTTTAGTACAAATTAACCAAGGCTGGCGAGCGATTAATGTTAATTAACATTATTATGTATTTTACTTAAGGAAATGAGGAGGCATTAGAAGAGGAAGGAGAGCCACGATCACACCAAAATTCATAATCAGGCAAGAAAAGTATTTTAAAGTGTTATATCATGAGTTTTATTGCCTTATAAGCTTAGAAATTGATTTGAGATTATGGGCTTGTGTTTAAGGTAGCTAAAATCGAAGCATCATTGAGGTTTTGAAGTCTGACAGCTCCATTACACTCGAAACAGGTGAGATAGTGCACTTTGGAGTAAGATAAGACACTAAGTTAGTATATAATTTAATGATTCTTGTGTTTTGAAGCCAAGTCTATTATTGATGTGTGAAATGGTGTCTGAATATAACTTGGAATTAGGTTCTTGCTGAAGATTATATGTGGATAGTGAATAGTGCTTGGAAGTGAGTAATGCATGATTCTAGAAGATATGATATGATGGGTATGGGTTTTGGGTGTGTAGTTAATGAGCTGTAAAACATTGATGATTGTGCTTACGAATTGTAAGTTGTAGTGAGATTGTGGAAAAAGAAAAGTGAAGTTGCTACTAAATATCAACTTGTACAATTTTTGCAAGTGCACTAAATTTCCCACACAGAAGCATATGTATTTTATTCCATTTCCTTATGTTCTATGTCATTATCTGGACATTGCATGAGACTAAATTTATCGCTTTTCTATACAGAGATAATTCTTGCTGAACTTTTATCTATGTTGACCTCTTAAGATTTTTTTTTTTTTTATATATAACCTTTCAATGACTATCCTAATAATCCTTGCAATCTATCTCAAAATATTGACATTTCAATTGCATATGATGCCTCTTGCATTTCTTTCATTTCAATGTTTATGGAGAGAAAATCTTTAGTCTCATATAAAATGCTCAAACCATTAGCAGCAAGCAAAGCATCATCAATCTATGGAACTAGAAATATGAACTTTTTCTCATTGATCTTTCAATAAATGCACTAACCAACGATGTTTCCCTTAAATATGAAAGAAGTTATTGTGTCATTAACTTAATATATCATTATCAGAAAGTTTTCCTTAAATGTGCTCCTTTCCTTTTATAGAAAAACTTATACGTTGACGCACATATACTTGCTCTTTGAGATCTCTATTTAGAAAGATTGTTTTCACATCCATTTGGTATAACTTCAAATTGAATTGCTCCACCAATGCCATGTATTCTTAATGAATCTTTCTTTAAGATAGGTGAAAAAGTTTCTCTATAGTTAATGCCATCCTTTTGATTATAGTCATTGACAAAAGAGTCTAGTTGGATATCATTCAATATTGCCATTAGAGTTGTGTTTATTGTTGAAGATGCATTTGCACCTAACTCGTTTATAACTTTCTAGCAATTTTATGAGCTCCCAAACATCATTTTGTTCCATGGACATTAATTCATCTTTCATAGCATCAAACCACTTGTCAAAATTATTACTACTCATAACAAAACAAGGCCATTATCAATATCATAATCAAAATCTAACTCTTGTAAATAAACTACATAATCCTAAAGAGTAGACCTTTTTATTTGTATTGGTTTGTTTATGAGTACATTCATGTTAGTTCGTCGCAAGTTATTTTCTTCATAGGGTACTTCTAAATTTAAATGTCGTTTAGTATTATCGTATTCTTTCAATACTAGTGTAACATTTATTAAAGTCATACATAATGGAACATCAACCATTACTTCCTTGATATCTATGATTTGTTTTTCAATACTCCTACTAACTTCATCATTTTCAATGAATTCGATATTCTTATTTCAACAATACTTAGACTATGGTTTAGCCAATAAAAGCTATACCCTTTAGATTTTTCTACTAGCAAAGAACCACTAACTGTTCGAGAATCTAATTTCTTTTCATGTGGAATGAAAACCAATTGCTTCTGCTGGACATCCCCAGATGTGTAGGTGTCTTATACTAGGTTTCCTTTCAGCCCATAACTCAAAAGGAGTTTTTAGAATTGCTTTACTAGGAACCCTATTCAACAGATGCACAACAAAGTTTAGTGCATGCATCAACAAAAATTTAGGCAATGTGGAGTTACTCGTCATACTCCTAACCATGTCCATTAACGTTCTGTTATGCCTTTCTGTTAAGGTGTGTTTGACATAGTATACTTATAGTTTTTCAAGGAACCTTGCAAATAGACCAGCACATTATCACATCTCATCATATTTTCCATAATACTCACCATCTCTATCAAACCTTATAAGTTTCACTTTTCTATCTAATTGCTTTTCAATCTTATTTACAAAACCTCAAGGGCATATATAGCTTGAGATTTCTCATTAAGAAAATAAATATAACCATACCATGAAAAATCATCTATAAAGGTGATGAAATACTTTTCTCTACCAATAGATGGAGCGTCAACAACTAAGTATACACATGTTAGTGTGCATGATCTTAAGAAGCTAAGTACTTCTTGTGATTCTTTTCTTGCTAGGTTTACTTTACAATTTCTTAATGCAATCCATATACATGCTAAGATTGGTCAAATCTAGATATGAAGAATCTCATTCTTTACCAATCTTTTGAAATTTTCCTTGGGTATATGACCCAAATGCTTATGCCACAAATAAGCAAGTTAATAGAATGAACTTTTTGTTTCCTCAGCTCGATTTTTGTGATATCCTCGACATATATGGTAGCGAAATTCTAATTATCGATGCACTTTTTGGTGTATGCTTGAAGATTTTTTTTTCTTCCAATATTTGAACCTTTCCTTGGGTATATGACCCAAATGCTTCTGCCATAAGTAAGTAGGTTAATAGAAGAACTCCTTGTTTTCTCAGCCTTATTTCTATGATGTCTTTGAAATATAAGGTAGTGGAACACTAACCATTGATGCATCTTTTGGTGCAATGGCTTGGATCTTATTACAACTTTAAAGTTAAGTGTGCTCAGTATAGAGTTATCACAAGATACGTAACCTTTTAAGAAGCGTTAGCTCTAAGGAAAATTATGTGGCATTCACCAAAGTGGGTAATACCTCGTTGATAGAGTTTTAAGTCATTATAATGATGGTATCGAAGTAGTTCACCAACTGAAAATAAAGGAGCTAAGTGCTATGTAAGGTAACGTACCTTGAGTGGAGGTATCTCTTTGTAATATAAGGTAGTGGAACTCTAATCATCGATGCATCTTTTGGTGTAATGACTTAGATCTTATTAGAACTTTAAAGTTAAATGTGCTCAATATAGAGTAATCAAAAGATAGGTGACCTTTAAGAAGCAGTTTCTCTAAGGACAAAATTATGTGGCATTCACCAAATGGGTAATACCTCGTTGATAGAGTTTAAAGTCATTATAATGATGGTCTCGAGCTTTTCTATTCTTAGTCTAGCTATTCAATCCAAGGGTATTTGTAAACCCCCGAAAATTTCATAATTCTTAAAATAATCCTAGAAGTCTAAGTATCAAAATAATTAAAATTCCGAAAATCGATTCAAGATAAAAGCCAAATTCTAGACCAAGTCAAACACCGGAAATAGTTAAACTTAATTCAAATAAGACCAAAAATGAGATTTCTTATCTCGAAAAAAACAAGAACCCTTGAAAAAAAAATAAGTCTAACTACCGATTTAATCAACGTCCGTACATCAATTAAATTACCTAACCGTTTCTAACACGCAAATCAAGACAATATCCAAATAACGATCAACAGCAAAATCTTAAAACCTTCGATAAAATTTAGAAATCACAAATTTCAAATTCTCACCAAAAGTCAAACTGAGTCAACTCATAACCCTAGACTCGGTTAAACGATTCCGAGAACTAAAAACTATTAAATAATCACAAATAAAATAAAATATAAATTTCGAGCTAAAATTTAAAACGATCAAAACTCAAAAATTATACGATCTTACGAATATCTCGAAAATCGGAAATCAAAACGGAACCCTAAAAGTCAACAAGCCTATAACGAACCCTAGTGTTTAAGATCCGGCAATCCCGCGTTTTCAAACCCTAGAAAACGAAATTAAGTTAATGACCTAGAATAGTTCGTAATAACATAGGATAACATAAAAATATCAGATTCGCGAATTTTGAGTGACCTTCGGACCCAAACGGGATCGGTTCTCGAAAAGCGTGTCCCGGAGCTCGGAATATTAAAAATATTCCGTTTATACCAATAGACTCGTAAAAATACAAGGATTCCAAAAATATCAGTTTTAGAATTTTTCGGTAGCTAAAAATTACAGATATCGCATTATTACGCGTATTTTTATTACTACCGGTACTTTAATTGTCTAGTCTACTATTCATAGTACTTTTCTACTATTCATTACTATTCACCTATCTCTACTTTTTCTTACACCTATTTCTTACACCTACATATCTATTTTCTTACTTTTTTCATTTCCAATACAACTTTAATCACATCAAACTTTACACATTACTTCTTTATTACACAAACAAATAAAATAAAATCAATTTCTCCCCCCTAAGGACCAAAACCGGCGCCTCTTATCCCCATTCCATCTAATTTTATTTCTTTTTCAATTTATTTTATTACATCAAAAATTCACTCCAAAAATTCTATAAATACCCCTTCCTCTTTCATTCTTTCACACAATTCATTTCACTACCAAAACTCTCTCAAAATCTCTCCACAAATTCTCTCTTCAAGAATTCTCTCTACCAAAACTCTCTCAAACCAATTCCTCACAAAAATCATCTCTCATACATAAACTATCAACCACATATCACTACTCACATAATACCCATTTCATTCACCATCTTCATACCTCTTACATACCTTAGGTAAATATTTCTTCCATCTATTATTCATCCATGTCATGTAACTTAACATGACTATGGTGTTGTTTTGAAACTCATATGAGTAGTAAAAGCAACAACATGTTCATGTTTTGTTCTTGTACATAAGCTTCCTATTTTATTATGTTGTTATTATTATTGTGATTATTTGCTTATAATATAGTATATTATATTATGTATATATATTTATTTAGAGCATATAAGCTCATTTGTTATTTATTTATTCAAGTTATGCAATTTATTTTTTTATGTTGATATTAAGACTAGTCTTTCTAGTCTTAGACTTGTCCATATCAAGTCAAAACAATCTTTTATTTATTTTCTTTAATCTTTCGGGACTAGTCCATTCTTAGTCCCGGGATGCCTTGATAAAGCTAAGGCTCCAATACTTGATCGGGATTCCTTGATGAAGCTAAGGTTCCCAATGCTTGATATTTTATTTTCTTGCTCATTAATTATTTTAGTATTTTTTTATATTCTTATTATATATGCTCATGATACTTGCATTTACGTAATGTTAATGTCTCAATTAATCAAAAAATAGAATTTTGTTTTAAATGAACTCAAAGCTAAGTTTTCAATCATATGATTTATCACAAAATCATGAAGTTATTATCAACAACATAGAAATGGAGTTTTCTCAACGTTTTCATAAATAACAAAGATAGATTTTCAAGGAATCATAAGAAATAAATATTTTCTTTGTATATTATGTTAACCTAAGCTTTTAGTAATATAATTTATTAATATTAAAAGTCTTTACAAAAAGCTCAAGATTTAAACTCTTTTAAACTTCGAAATAAAACTAAGAAAACAAACTACTTTTCAAAGTTAAGATAAATTCATAAGGTGATGAACCCACTTAGGAAAAATAATGATTTTCAAATTTCTAAAAAGAAGGAACTCATTTTCAAAAGAATATAAATAGATTAAACAAAATGGATTTTATCAATAAAAGATGATTCTTTTCAAAAGAGATGAAAGAACGAGTTTTGGAAAGTAAAAGCTTATATTTTAGAAAGGAATATAAGAAAACAAGACTCATTTTCTAAGACCATCTTAAATAAACAAATTATGAAAAGGTTTTGACAACTAATATACTTTTTATAATAGCTTTTATCACTAGAAGAAATTTATGAAAGACTAAGGGTTAAAGGAAAATTTAAAGGAAATGAAGAAAATAAAATAAGAATATACTCATTTATAACAACCTAGAAAAATATAAAGTTTCTTTAAATACTTGAAAGGAAGTTTTCAAAGCTAAAGTTTAAATGAATTGTTTTATGAAATAAATTGTTGAGACACTACCATTAGGATTTTTGCATATAAGTGAGCATACCTATATATTCAAAGTGTTTATCAAATATATAATTATATTGTTACAAAAGGATTTTCTTTAAAATGAGTTGAGTAGAAAATGGATTTTTGCAAAAGTTTAGAAAATTCGTTTTAAATCTGTACCTGACGTTTTCGGAACCCAAATGACCTTTTATGACCAAGATAAGTTTAGAAATGGATAGAACTTTTCGAATAGGTAGAAAACGGTATATCATATGCGAAATTCCGAGTTAAAATGAGCAAGTTATGGCCATTTTAAGTTGGAATTTCTTCTTATAGATTTTACCGCGATTTTAAGTAAAGTTTAGAATCTCCAAGAATAGAAATTCATGAAAGACTTATCCCGGGTATTTCTTTTGTCTAGGTGACGAAGGATACGAGAATACCCTACCAGGATTTCTACGACTAAGAAGATAGCGAAATGGACGAGTGAGTTATTCCTTCTAATTTCGTTACCTTGCTTGTGCTTGTAATGTAGTAGCATAGTATACTAAGAAAAGATAAAAACAATATATTTGGGATTTCGGGATTATGCGTATATATATGATTCTATGTTTTATGCGTGAATTGAGAATTAAGAATATCGCAACTTCGATCTGCTTGTTTAAATAATTTTGTTTACTTACTTGTATGATTGTTTATTGTTGCTAAATTGATTGATCGCCCCTAATAAACCTTAATAAGGTTTGACCTAAGAATAATAAAACGTTCACGCATAGCATCCATCGAGTCACATCTATTTCGGAAGGCTGCTACTCCTACGCGTGGAGTTGGATTGGCTGTGATCGTGCGGTGCCACGGGCCATGTTCCTTCCTGGAGAATCCAAATCGCTCGGGAAAGCGACTCTAGGTTCGGAGCCGAGCCAACCGAACGCTGTGGGTGAGGACCTGGGGACTAGCAGTAGAAGGTCGAGGACCTTCAACCCCGATTCCCTAACCTTTGATACGGAGGGGTAAATCCGTTCTATATATGGTTTCCGGATGACTATATATATTCGCGTAATCATGTGATTGTTGCATTGTATGCATAGCATATGTGTGATTAAATAAATAAACTTGTTTGAAAATATGGTGCGAATGAAAAGGAATATCTCACTAAGCTAGTTGTAGCTTATACCCCTATAGATTTTGTTGAAACAGGTATATTCGTGGATTAAATTTGAGGATCATGACATTAAGGAAGTCATGGACATGATTAAGGATATGGAATCATACGATGAAGAAATTTTGTAAGGTTCTTTATATGTGAACCTATATGATTAGGGACGTATATTTATTTGAAGATAATAGAAGAATATGCCTTAAGAATTGAATTGTGATATGCTTATGTTTTATATTAAGTATTCTCTTTGCCTTGTTACTTATTTATTATCAATGTAAATTGCGCTACTCCGATGCGTCCCTTGGTTGATGTACGCCTTGTACATAATATGGAAGCCTTTGCATGACTAAGGTAGTCATTCCTAGGCTTTAGTATTGTGTACGGCGGACTGCCACGTTTAGGGTACCCCTCGGGGCGTGACAGTATTTCTAGCAACCTATCTCCTTGATTTTATTGGCAAGAATATGCGGTAGTTTGAGGGCATAGTGCTAACCTGGTACTGAGTTGCATTTTTGATCCTCACTTCCTTCCATGGCAATGGACTCCAGTTCCTCATCACTAGCTTCCCCATACTCTAAATATGGGTGAGGGTTGTAGATGAGATTTCCGGATGAAGATGTTCCTGAAGAACTTCGATTCCTTTTTCCTTTGTTGCTTTATCCTATAATCTCTTCCTCTTCTTCCTATAGATTCAGTGAAGTAACATGCGGTTATCCTTCAGGCGTGTTTTAGCCAAATGTCCCGTTTTTGTGCAAAGAAAGCATGCGGTGGCCATCTTTTTGGGACACTTCTCAATTTTGTGACTAGCGTCCCCAAAGAGGTAACACTTGAATTGAAGTTGTGGACATTGTATAGGGTAATGCTTCCTATTACATTCTAACATTGTATCTTATCCAATATTGTGTCTTCTTCCCTCTTTGGGTCATCATCTAAGTGGAGTGTTCCAACTTTTCGACTAGGGTCATTGCAACATAAACTCCATTTCTTTATTATTTCTTTCTTGCCTCCTCCTTTAGGCATTTTTTACTGTCCGTGCTCTTTCTAGCAATCCTTGATAACTCCTGATATCAAATTCCTCCAATCGAGTCCGAAGATTGTCTTTTAAACCATTCAGAAACACGTGTCTTTTGAGTTCCTTACTTTGTTTATATGATTCCAGAGCGTATTACAACAATCTACTGAACTTGGTTTCATACTATTCCACACTACGATCTCCTTGTGAGATATTAAGGAAGTTTGCACTATACTGGACTCTTAAGCTCCTAGGGAAATATTTATCCAAAAACTCATATTTAAATGTATCCATGTAATCAGAGGCATCAACTTTCTTTCCTTAAACTCCCACCATACTTAGGCATGTAAGCGTCAATAGTGCCGTAATTGACTCTCAAGTGGTGTGGTACCTCAAAAGCATTAAAGGATCTCTCAATGTGTGCTAACCATTCCTCTGCCTCATTGGTTTTGCAAAAGCTCCGTCGAAATACTAGTTACACTTTATGAAGCATGGTAAGAGCTTTGGTAGAATTGAGGCAATGGTGGCTCGTCTTGCGTCGTTTCTTGCATATTCTTATAGGTATAATGTTGAACTGACTTGAGTCTGTTGCATGTAATTTCTTATTCGACTACTAAGCCGATCAATCTTGATTTGAAGCTTTTCCCTCTTGTTAGTGGTTCAGGTATTGCTCAGTTCTCAGGCTAAAGGAGTCATGACGGGTTCTTGTTGTGGTTGGGTATGTCTCCTATATTTTTATTAAGCTCGGGTGAAAATTCTAAATCTTTTATCACGTTTTAAGCGGTCAAAGAGACCTAAAGAAACTTATCGGAAATACATAACACAAAAATGTGGAAACAAAAACATGTATAAGAAATATTGAAATTCTACTGAAAGCAAAATCAATAAGAGGAACTTCATAATATTCAAAAACGAAATACATGAAAGCAAGAGAAAATGTAAGTCTTCCTTTACAAAAGTTCAAAGAAAGGATGCAAAACAGACATTGGAGTCAATTCATGGACTAGATAATAAACCACAACATTCGTTTACATTTTCAAAACATCTTTGTTCTTTTTACTTAAAAAGTTATTGCTCCTAACTCTTTACAAAAGATCCTGTTGCTATTTCTAGGAGACCGACTTCTTCCAAACAAGGGCAGCTATCCACTTGTTAATTCTTTTGGGGCATCTACTCGCCCAGTGTCCCGGCTGTTTGCAGATGAAGCACTTTAGGGTTTTCTTTCTTAGACAATCCATAATCTTATGCTTGGAATCCCTATAGAGGTAACACTTTGCCTTCAGCTGTGGGTACTGTTTTTGATAATGACCTTCCTTGTACTTTCAGCAATGGATCTGATGCCTCTTAAAAGGTTCATTTTTAACAGATAGGCTAGTTGTCTTAGACCTCCTGACTTTGGAGCTTGAACTAGCCATAGAAGAAGGAGTCTTAATTCCTTGTATTGTCACTTGGTAGGGTCCTTCCACCTAAACCGGCACATTCCTAATAAGCACTTGTTGCAAAGGAGCTTTTGGCATCCATCAAACATCCTAGAAGGTCATGACTTTTGCATTGGATCTTGTGGTGGTAGAGTGTCTCTCACTTGTTGTTCCTCGGGAACGTTAGTCGACTGTTACATGTTCTCTTCAGGTAGTCTCCTAGAAATAGGACGAAATGGTTACATTAGCCTAGTTATACTACACATAAGTTGCTTATGGTTTAGAAAAAGAGTTATAACTTTTTATTTTCTTTAAACTCATTTATTTAGAAAAACAGTGAAAGCGCGTAGTTAATCCTTCCCACATAGTGGTCTTACAAGTCAAAGGGGTAATCTACCATTTCTATTATTGGCTTGAACCAAGAGTCGGGTAGGGTGACTTATTCCTGTATTTTGTAGTTGCTAGAATAAATTCGATCATCCCGTCAAATATTTTCAATCTTCCTTCCTTCCTTATATGTCTGTTTCTATGTTTTCCAGAAGTCTCCAAGATATAATTCAAATTCTTAATAATCGGAAGTCATACCTTAAGGGTCATAGAGTTAAGTTTAGTTTCTTCTTTACTTAAGGGTTATCTAACATTCACCTATCCATTCCTAAGATCGTATATTAACATTCTATTCTCCTAAAGTCTTCCCACCTAATTCCCAAAACCTTGTCGCTCTAATACCAACTAAACTATCACGCCCCGAAGAGTACCCTAAACATGGCAGTCCACCGTACACAATATTAAAGCCTAAGATTGACCACCTCAGTCACGCGAAGGCTTCCATACTATGTACAAGGCGTCTAACACATAGAGGAGACACATCAGAGTGATACATTTTATATTGATACAACTTGAGTAACAATGTAAAGGAAATACAATTCAATATAATACAATTACAATTCATCCAAAGATTTCACTACACAAACTATTACAAAACAATTCATAAGACCTAACCAATATCTTCAAGTATTCTTACTTCCTGTCGGAATCCCGAAGTCATACTCAGTTCCAACCATCTCGGTCCCTACGTAGCATTCTTGAGTTAACATGTTTATTTAACATCTGTTGGGGTATAAGCTACACCAGCTTAGTGAGAGTTCCTTAATTTCGTACCATAACAAGCAAGTTATAAATCATCCATATACTATGCATAAAAAACTCATGAGTAACAATTATGTATGGGTATCCGGAACCCATACATAGAATGGATTTACGCCTCCATATCAAGGGTTAGGGATGGTATTGGAAGTCTACACGACTGCTGCTAGTCCCCAAGCCCCCCAGGCTCATAGCACTCTACTCGGCTAGGCTCATATGGGATGCATCCCCGGTGCACCTTAATTCCCTATGAATGAACTCTGATACCGGGTCTCATTCTCCAAACGAGTCCTCGGACCATATCGACCAACCTGCATAGGAGTAGCATGCTACCAAATGCAACTTATCCAATGCGATGCATGACCAATTTATTTTTGCTTAGGTCAAATTATTCATACATTCTTTAGAGTGACCAACCAATATCATACACATAAACAGAAATAATATAAACAGTGCAGTTATCCAATCGATTCATAGTTTCGATATGCTTTAGTATTCTTTGACGTACATACATCAAAGTCTCATCATCTATCCCATCCCCATTCATATCGGCTTTTATCTTGTTCCTATAATTCTAATGCAACTAGCTATAAGCACAAACAAGGTATCAAAATAAGAGGAAAACTCACTCGGCCATTGGATCACTGGTCTCTTAGTAAAAGTAATCTGGTGGTAGGGAATCGTCGATTTCGAGGTCACCTAAAAAGGAAGAAATACCCTAATAAGTATTTCATCACTTAACTAATCTAAACTATTTAACAAAACTAGAAAATTCGTAATTCTCATCCTACGTGGGAATTCCAACTTAAAATGGCAATAACTTGGTCGTTTTAACTCGGAATTTAACAAATTATATACTGATTTCTATCTACTTCGAAAGATCTATCTAATTCTAATATCAATTTAAGTTTTGAAAACTTTTAAGCTTCAAAAAGATCTGATCAGTTCAGATCAATAGCGAAAACAATTTTAGAAAATTGATTTTGTGAAAGTTCATGAAGTTTCTACTATCCAAAGTAAGTATACATGCAATATGAATAAGTTACTATCATAAATGATATGTCATGAGATATATATGTACATGTTCTTGATGATATTGAATAAAAGAAATTTTTAGAAAACTTTTTCCTTATAAGACTGTAAGTCCCCGAATTTTCGAATCCAAATTAAAGACCTAAACCTTAATCAGAAGTCAAACGGATTCGTAAGTCAACCAAAACCCTAGTTTACCGTAACCGCTTAACTCCGACATTGCCGTTTTCTCAAGCCCTAGAAAACGAAGTTGGAAAAGTTAGCTATTATAGTTTGTAATAGCTATAAGTTGTATAAAAATATCAGATTGAAGGAATTCGAGTGTCCTTCGATCCCGATCGGACATAGTTCTTGAAAAACGTGCCCGGAAGCCCGGAATAGGAAAAATATTTCGAATATACCGTTAGACTGGTAAAAATATGAGATTTCCAAAAATATCAATTTCGTAATTTTTCGGTAGCTAAAAATATCAGATATCGCTCTTATACGCGTATTTTCTTACTACCGGTATTAAATTATCATGTCTACTTTTACATTACGCTATTTTCTACTATCTATACACTATTCATCTATCTTTACTTTTTCTTACAACCTACTCTTACAAACCATACACCTATTTCTTACATATTTTCATTTCTAATACAACTTCACATCTTTCATTTCTTACTTTTAATTAACAAAATAACAAAAAAATAAATTTTTTGTCTTCCCCATGCTTGATTTGCGCCGGCCCCCCTCTTGATGCCCTCAATTTGTTTTATTTTTCATTTATTTAATTAACACAAATTATCTCCCACATTTTTCTATAAATACCCCCTCATACCTTCACTTCTTTCACACCACTTCTTCACTAAAGTTACTCTCTCCAAATTTCCCTTCAATCCTCTCCAAGAAAGTCCTTCCAAGAAGTTTTCTTTAGTTCATCTTCTTTAGGTAAAGATTCTTCAAAAAATTCCTATGTTCATCTACTTAGTATGAGCTTAGTATGTGTTTTCTAAAACCATGAAGGTTAAGAAAGCAACAATAGGTTCATACTTTGTTTTTGTTCATAATCAAAATTCCTTTATGTTCATTTATGTTTCTTTTATGTTTACAACTATCTAATATATCTCTATAACTATATATATACTATTTAGAGTATATAAGCTCATTGTCTTGCAATTTATTTATCTTTCATGCACTTTATTTACCTTATTGCAATTTATTTATTTCAAGTTGATTTTAAGACTAGTCATTCTAGTCTTAGACTTGTCCTCATCAAGTCAAAACAATTCTTTCTCTTTTTCTTTTTTGGGACTAGTCTTTTCTTAGTCCCGAGGTACCTTGATGAAGCTAAGGTCCCAATACTTGATTTATTTCTTTATATGCCTATTCTTTTTATTATGTTCTTTATATATTTTCATAGCTTATGATTCATATTCATGCAAGATTCATATTCATGCATGAACATAATGAATTTGTCTCAACAAAATAAATGAAGGAAATATTTTCTTAAGATTAAATGTTTTTCTCTAGAAATAAAAATATGGAGTTTATGGAACTTATGAGAGATTTTACAAACATACAAAAGACCTATGAAGTAAATAAGAGTGTTACAATAACGTCATCTTTTTTTCTAAGGTAGAACCCCTTTTCATTAAAATAAAATAATCCCAAGAAACTAAGGAACTAAAATATTCTTGTGAGAAAATTGTTATAACTTTTACAAAATTGTTGAAACCTAAGTTTAGAAAACAAAACCACTCCTTAGGAATTTAAAGAAACTAAATTTAGAAAAGAATATTTATCACAAACAACTCAAGGTCTTTCAAAAGTAAAATAAATATTCTAATAAAATCTCAAGTTCAAAGCCTTCTGAAATCTTACTTTCCATAAGTTCAGACAACTTCATTTACTTCATACATTGGTTATGAGTCATTACATATATGTATATACCTTTCAACAAGTTTACAAAATACTCGAAACAATTATCTTTTCAAATGAGCTTTGTTTACAAGAAGGAAAACAAGTTTTAGTAAATTCGTGGCAAATCTAGTCGCTATCTTTTCGGAACCCAAATGACCTAGTTTTATGAAAATAAGCTTAGAAATGCGTAGATCTTTTCGAGTAGGTAGGAAACGGTATATTATACGTGAAATTCCAAGTTAAAATGAGCAAGTTATGGCCATTTTAAGTTGGAATTTCCTTCTATACGATTTTTACCGCGATTTTAAGAGAAATTTAGAATCTTCACGAATAGAAGTTTTATGAAAGACTCATTTTGGGTATTTCATTTTGTTTAGGTGACGAGGGACCAGAGATTGTCTACCCGGAGGACTATTTCGATTAGACCTACCGATTATGGAGTGAGTTAATTCTTTTCCTAAGTTCCATTTCTTTGTTTGTGTTTGTAATTAGTGGACCTAGAAATTAGGAAAAGATAAATGAACAAATGTTATGAAATAATTGTTGAATGAAAACTAAGTATATCGAAAGACGATATGTTAAAGTGTGACGTTTGTATTGATTTGGTGAAATTATGGTTGATCACTTTTAACATGACTCCCACTTATATGGTTAAATGTTAAATTGAAAAATTCATTCATGCATATCATGCTTGTAAGTCGCATTTATTTCACTACTATTCTTCGTGTGGGAAACGAGGAAGTGGTAGTGTGGCTAGTAGGAGCCGGTAAGTCTACAAGGGCCAGTAGGAGCCGGGAAGTCTACAGGGCGAGCAGGAGCCGGTAAATCTGCAAATATTGATGGTCGTATGGGCCTGTAACCACCCAACCCTTGTCATGGAGGGCGTTAAATCCATGCTACACTCGATTTCCGGTTAATCTTGTGTATTTGGTTGATCATGTGATTGTTGCATTGCATATGCTTGAATTAAATAAACTTGGTTGTCATATGGAAGTGTTATATAGTTAGGAATTATCTCACTAAGCAAGATTTGCTTATACCCTTATAGTTTTCTCTACAGTATGATTATCTATGGTTGGCCCCGAGGAGCCCAGTGTGCCAGGTATGAGCTTACGCTACTATGAGTTTTTGGAGGAAGTTTATGTATTTTTAGTTTTGACATAGACTTCTAGGAAAAATCTCTATAGTAGACATATGTGATAGTTATGTTTATTTTGTATTAGTATAGTTGATTAAAGACTTTAAGGCGGGGAATGCCCCTAAGATGATGTACGAACTTATTATGGAATGAAGAACTTATGTTTATATATTTAAGTTATGCTTGCTTTTGCTATCTATTTAAACGTAATACCCCTGTGACTCCTACTATCTTGGAAGCACGCCTTGCATGATATCGAAGCTCCTGCATGACTATGGTTTATCATTCATTAGCTTTAATGTTATATGCGGCGGACTGCCACGTTTAGGGTACCCTCTAGGGCATGACAAAGACTTTATGAAAAATCAATTTAGAAAGGCTAGTCTTGTATTCTTGACAATCCTCACTTGTTTTTAGAAAAATTCCTTAATAAAATTTATTTAGTCTCGTTCAAATTAAGCCTTCATTATGTATATTCCTTAAGGCCTTTTTTTCAATAAAAATTCCCATTTTACACTTTGTAACATGTTTTTAAATATGGTTCATCTCAAAATCCGAATTTTGTAAAAATTGTTTTAGTGGTGATTTCTTTAAGTAAACTCATTGATACTTGAAAATTAAGGCTCACCATACCTAGCCACTAAGACTTCATTTCTTTAATAAAACTTCTATTTAGTTGGAAAGTAATGTTTCCATGACATACTCCATATTACGAATTTCTTAAAATGACAAACAATTCAAATATTTCTATCTTTATTTCTCTCCTTGTTTACATGTTTTTTCTTAGCAAAATCCCATCTTAACTTTAAAAATCTTTACTTAGATATCTATGACCTATACTCTTCATTTTTCATATAACTACAAGTTTAGGAGTTGATAAAAGGGTTTTTAAGGCATGGTCTTGAAACCATCCAATTTCACAAAGTTAGGATAAAACTCAAATTTTATAATTTTGTAATATCTTCCTATTTTGAGAATCTCTACTAGAAGATCTACTATTTACTATAAAAAAAAAATCTCCTATTGATACCTATTCCATAAGGCTTTCATTTTTTAAACAAATCCTTTATTGTATTGAAAATGGTTTTCAAATTGGTCTGGTTAGATCCGAATTTACAAAATTTGTTTTTGTACATATCTTTTGACAAAATCCATCTAAAACTTATGAAAATCCATCCCTTACATATCCTACCTTAAAGCCTTCATTTCTTGAATAAAAACTTCATTTTGAGTTGGAAAACATGTTTTTAAAGCCTTGTCTAGATCCGAAATAGAGTTTGTTTTGAAAATAATATTGAAAATCACTTGAACCATATAAAATGAAGTCTTGATGATATATAACCCATAAGCCTTCATTATTTCAAGTAAAACTTCCATTTTACACTTGGAAAATGTTTTTAAAATGGGTCTTGCCTAGATACGAATTTCACCACTTTTATTTGAGTTCAAAACCAAGATCTACAATTAATATGAACATAAATATAAAAGAAATCCATGGTAGTAAACTATAAGCTCATAGATCTAAACATAAACATAATCAAACTTACATAAAAGTTAGATCTACAAATATAACTACTTCTAGGCAAGAAAATAATAATATTACAAGAGAATAATCATGAGTAAGATGAGTGTTTCATTTTGGCATCATCATCCTTAGCTTTTAAGCTTATGAAAGGTTCCTTTGATGCATGAAACTCTCACTATACTCAACCCACATCATCTATGGAAGCTTAGAATAAGAGTTTTACCAAAGAATCTTGAAGAAATATGTGGAGCTCAAATAAAGAATAGGGGCATCAAGCTTCTCTTGTAAGAACAAGAGAAAATGAAAGAAAAGAGAGGAAAATAGAGAGGAAAATGTAAGGAATGGTAAAGGTTAATGTGTGAATGAGAGAGAAAATAGAAGGAGTTTTAAGACACTTAAATGAAGTAAAAAAAAAAAAGAAATGGCAGCAATATTTCCCATGACTGCCTGAAATGAAGAGGAAGAAGAGGAATTTAGTTAGTTTTTAACTTGAAATTGTAATGTGCAATTAATGGTATGTGTAGCTTCTTGAAGAAAGATTGAAATAGATTTATTTAAATCAATTTTTGGAGTATTTCAAAGGACAAAAGCAGCAAAAAGAGATCAAAAATCTGTCATGTATGAGTGATGTGTAAAATTGAAGTGAAAAAAGTAATGTGGAAAGGTGTACTTAAAGTATGGGTTTGTAAGTACTTGCTTTGTAATAAATAAAAATAAAAAAATAGAAAATTCATTCCAAATTTTTGTAGCAGATTTTTCATAATTAAAATAATATAATTAATTAATTTATTTCAGTGAATTATCAAATAAGTTACATGTATGATCAAAATACACGAATATGAGCTATAAATGATATTTTTATAACTCGAAAAATTCTAAAAAATTATTTTATAATGAAAAATATTTTCAAATATTTTCAATTATTAAATTAATTATTTTATTTTTAGTATCGAGTCTTAAACAGAAACTGATCCCCTAAAACCCAACTAACTAAATTTTAGAAAAAACGAATTTTCTATGATATATAAAAATATTTATCTAAAAATATAAGGGTTTATAAGAATAGTAAAATTGTGTAATGAATAGTAGTAGATAGTGCAAAAGACTACTTAATTACTAATAGTAAAGAAATACGAATATAATCGCAAAATAAGATATTTCTAGTTATCGAAAAATTATAAAACTGATATTTCTAAAATCCTTATGAAAATATGAGTCTAACAGTATTAATGGAATATTTTTTATATCTCGAGCCCCGAGACATGCTTTTCAAAGTCTGTGTCCGAATGGGTTTAAAATAGGTCAAAAATTTACCAATATGATATTTTTAAGCGACCTTATATTACTACGAGCTACTCTATACACTTAAACCACACCTCGGCCTCTAGCGCTAAAGGCACGAGATTGCCGGACTTGAACTACTATATTCCACTTAGGTTCCCGAGTAACTTTCTGGTTTAGATCTTTGCCAATTTGGAAACTAGGTTTATGTTTATACAACACATTTAGTTTGAGAATTTATTTTAAATTTTATTTTTGTAAGTATTTAATATTCTTAATGTTTTTGGAATTCTTGAATTGGGTTTTATTTCCGAATTTATCGTTATTTACTTTTTAATAATTTGTTTTTAGTTCTATATTACCATTTTACAAGTTAGACTTAAGTATAGAATTTGTCATACGTAGTGGTTTTGAATTTATAGACCGTTGAGTTCTTATTTTATTTTTAAGGATTCTCATTTTCTCAAGATTAAGAAATTTTGGATTCGTTCGTGATTTAGGATTAGTCGAAGTTTGGTTTTAATTTGGAGTCATTTTTAGAGTTTATCTTCGATGTTTATTTTGGAATTATTTACTGAAATTTTCTGGGGCTTACATGTGGTATTTCAACAAAACAGATGATATCTCAATGGATGGAGTTCCAAGTTGTTATAGTTTCTCCTTGAGTGAGCATATTAAACGATTTATTGAAATTCCACTTATCTTTTAGGACAATACCAAATTTGGTACTTGAATTTTGATGAAAAAGTTAATAAAGAATTATAACTTTAAAAGGTCAATTTCACACTCAATTAAACTTTCATGCCCCTCGATTACCTTATTTAATCGTTGCCTGATATGTGTCTATTACTTAAACAGACAATAAAAGATGAGGTAGTGTTTAGGGCACAGAAAGTTCAATTGGGTATGGAATTGGACATTTTAAAGTACTTAACCTTTTCATCAAAATTCAAGTACCAAATTAAGCATTAACTTATACTTATAGTGTTATAGTTAACTTCAAAAGGTCTGTACACAAAAGGTGATGGATTCATAATGAATTGCATTAAAAAGTAGTAATTAACATTCATTCCTGTCTTAAGTCCTGTTGCGTTATCTTTCATTTTAAGCACATGTTGCATACTTCAAGACCTATCATACTCCATGGTCGCAAGTTTAGCCATTAGTGTAACAACAAGTGACTTATCCGTAGAATGGAAGCATTCTTCCACAAGTAAGAGATATTCTTAGTAGTCTCCATTTGTGGAAGAGTGGTTTTAATGTTATTGGCAATAGTCATTCACATGAAATTAAGGTATAATATGTTAGACCTTCCCTATGCTTTATAGTTCAACCTCTCAACCTCATTGCTTGTGTTTGTAGTAGTAGTAGGTTTTTCTTCCAACAGTGCCAAGTTAAGATCTAGGGCACTTAAATGAATATTGAATTGTTTACACCATTCAAATAAGTTCAAACAATTAAACATGCTAATAGAGGAAGCAGGTGAATGAAGTGAAACAATGGTAAATACATAAATTCTTAATAAAATAAATAGATTCATGTGGTAAACAATCAATATACTATAGGTCTTCTTTATGCAGACATAACATTATAAAATCATAATTTGAATGCCATGAAATGTTATGAGGTAATTAAATAAGTTTGCCAAACATACATGGCATCTTTGAACACACAAATTCATTTAAACAAGCACACATTTATTGTACCTCCATTAAAAGGTAAGTTCATTTAAGGTTTCAATGTTTTGAATGGTTAAAAAGAGAAATCGATTAGGGTAAAATTATTTAAGATATCAACGTTTTGAATAGTTAAAAATAGGTATCGACATTTTGCAAAGTGAGTTAAATAATGAATTAAATAATTGATCATTGAAGAAAATTAAGAAAATTTAAATAAAAAACTAATTCAAAGATTGATACCTAAATGAATTTGTGAAATTCGATACCTCATATGACTCACCTTATGAAACGTTGATTCTATTTTAACTACTTAAAACGTTGATACATTAAATAAACTTACTCCTAAACATTGATACATTTTGGATGTATTTTATATTATTGATCACATATATTAATTTACCTTGGGTAAATCCTAAAGTTCTAATCATTAATAAATGTCATTTTTTCACAAGTTGAATAATAGGCGTTCCACTATATTTTCCTTATGAATAAACGTTATGCCACTAAATGCCTAATTAGTTTAGACACTTAAGTTACTAACGAACTATATAAATCTTAACATCATGTAACAAATTTAAATGTAACATACAATTCAAATTTTTATTAAGTTATATAACACATAAACTTCATGTAATGGTCTAAACTGAGCGTATTATCAGCTTGCCATGTGACCTCACTAGAGATGGACACACTAAGGCTCAGATCCTACTAAATTACAATTAAAACAAAATATAACTCCAAGCTTTCACATTACAAGAGAACTTTTAAAACATTTGTCTTAAATGTAAACTTCTAAATAATCGATTGAATAAACCAAGCGTTAACTTAGATCAAACTTAAAACACTAGATGAAAGGTGTTAAAGCACAAGAGTCATATAAACAGATATTTAAACTCAGGAGTACCATTCTAGCTTTCAAGTCTAGCCATCTAGAAATCAGCTAGAAACTTGGCTCCACTATCGTCATTCCTATAGTCGACATACATCATAACCTGATAGATCAAATATTAGAGGTTCTTCATCTGACCCTAAAAGTAAAAAGGAATGAGTGTAAGACCCAATATGCCAAGTTACAACCACATTCGCATGAAAAAACAACATACGTTTTCACATGCATCATAACAATATATGTAGCAATCACAATTTATTATCTTTTTATTAGCAGAAAATTAACACATTTAGAACCATTTGCAATTAACCCTAAACCCAGAATAACTCATGACTCTATGAAAAACGAGTATGTATATACTTTACTTATTTATATTGGTGTTGGGTACTCCCACACATTATGGTATACTACTCGTACTATTTCTAGACTATGGAATCCTTTCTATGTACAACTACACTTGAGACAACATAACACATAGATCATTAGGGTATCATCTTACTAACACCAGTTGGTCCACTACTCAATCAAGAAGCAATAAATAATTTAAAGTCAGATAGTGTTAAGTCCATTTGCAGCTTCTAAGACTACATTCACAAGCATCAACTAAGGTGAGGCTTGATACTATGTTTAGAACAACTAACTCAACAATACCAAGATCATCAGACTCACATATAGCAAAATTAACTCAAAACTTGATTTCAAAAAGAAAACATACTTCTAAGGTCATCTAACCCCCTAGCTATTAAGAACCACAACTACTTTAGGCCTAGATACACCTTCTTACTTATATTTAGGTGTTATATGTTAAGCTAAGATTTTAGGTTTAGGGAGGTCAAATAAGGATAGAAGAAGGTTACACATCCCCCTATTGATCATGCTTGTGGTGGAGGATGTGATAGGCTCGAGAGGAAGAAAGCATAACAAAACACTGGGTCACCTTCGTTATGGGGTGTGATGGAGGCGGTAATGGCCATCACGGCTGTGATCGGCCTAAACTTGTGATCCTGAGGAGATCATGACCTGTGTCATGGTGGTGACCTTTGATTGCACCCCACTTCGCTTTAAAACATGAAAAAAGGAAAAAAAATCAAAACAACCCATATCTTGATTTCCATAATAAAAACTATAAAAAGAAAACATCTTTTCAACATACAAGCATTATTATAAGCGTGATAGCTGAATTTCAAACATTTTTTTTCCCTTTTTCCTTTGAAATCAACAATAGCAACCACTGATAAGAAGACTTAGGGTTTTCCAATCTCTCTCCAAAAGCACGAAAACCTTTAATACGACAACACAAACTCAGAAAAGATAACCCTTCCAAATCAATGAAGGATCAAAAAGAAGAAAACTTACCTTGTTATTTGACCTACGTTGTTCCTTGGAGTGAGATACTATCTTGAGAGAGATTTAGGGTTAGTCTCTTGTGAAATTATTGGAGAAAGATACGTATCTCTTTTAGGTGAGAAATTATTTTATTAGGAAACACTATTTTTCCCTCTTAATTAACATCATATGACATTTATTTTATTTTATAAATGTCATATGAATTATTTTATTTTATATTAGACTTCATTCATATATATACAACATATACATTTATTTATTTATTTTAATACATCACAAACATAATGCCATGGATTAAGATTAGATGGAGAGACAAGACCATGGCTTCTCCACGCTTTCATAAATATGATGAATTAACATTATAGAGCGAAATAAGGACCAAATTCAACACTTTCGTCGGAAACTCAATTAGAAAACGTGAATTTGATTTGTTCCATTCTTTAGATCTAAGAAGATTTAAAACCTCTTTCAACACTTAACGAGATTAATTCTTTTTTTTTTATGTATATATTCCATTATGTAGAATAAATTATGATGATCAGAAAAGAAAGCAAATGAGCAAAAGAGAAGGACCATAATGCCAATTCTCTTGAAGTTGATTCTAATCTCATAACAAGGTCAAAATTAAAATAAGGGTTAATATCAAATGATATCTGAATTTTGAAAAGATATACAATTAAGTACCTAAACTTTAAAATTAATTAATTTAGTACCTGAAGCAACTTTTAGACACGCCAATAATACATTTATCAAGTTTTTTTTAGGTATTAAATTGATCAAAATCCAAATATTTAATTATATATTTTATCAAACATCTGGTACCATTACCCTTAAAATAACAATAACTTTATTTCATCAGGCAATGAATCACAAATAAACAATCATTACCAAATTCACCTATATCATCATAATTTCCATTGGAGTCAAACATGATGAAGCCAAGACTTTTTACTAGTTGAAGAAACAAGGCCATAACTTTCAAAAATCCAATCTTTTCAATTAGAAGGGTGCATTATCTATTCAAACCATCCTCAAATACCACATGTTATGTAATATTAACATAATCACGTATTATGTGAAATTAACATGATGAAAATTTTGATCTTTCCTTTTGTAAGACACCATAAATTCAAGATCTTGAGTAAAAAAATTACCATGAACGGTTAAAAGACAACGCTACGTACCTAATGCAGAAGTTGCCATGAATTTTGAAAAAAATTGAAAAACTTTTAAATAAAAATGATTTCCCATTTTGACCTTTCTTTTCATTACGAAAAAGTTCGATGGAATAATTTTTAATGCCATAATGTGCTATTGTTTTTATATAACCTTAACATGCGGAGGAAGGACCAATTTATGGGGGTGGAAAATGTGTCTGCCAACTTTTTTCTTTTTTTTTTTTTTAATTTCCTAAATACAAAAAAAGATGATTTGAATTATAAAATAACTAATGTATAATCTCATAATCAATATACGACTTATAATTTACTAAATAGTCGTATTAATAAGATGTGATTTAGTAAAGTTGTATAGTGCTAAATTGTATCTTAGAAGTACGATTTACTTATTTCTTTAATGAATTGCATTTTATATGTGTGACTCAGCATTATAGTAAAGTCCCATCTTGCATCAGTATTTTGGTAATTAATTTTTTATAATATGTGTAACGCCCTAATATGAAGGCATTACAACCCGCTACGTGTTCTCTTTATAAGAACACGCAAAGGCTAAACAATACTATACCACAAGTAAACGTTGATAATAAACTCCAATACTCACATAAAAGGGTACTTGTATATAAACATCTCTAAGAAGTAAATCTCCTAATCAATTTAATCAGTTTAAACCAAAGCTAACTTTAAGTCATAAACTTTAAAACATAAATGAGTTCTCGTAACTTGGTCTTAATTCATAAAACTAGAAATCTCTTAAAAGATAGAAAATTCCATAATCTTTCAACTCAATCTCAAAGCTATCCAGGTGGTCTAAATATCAGTAGGAATATCCAGTCCACTATCGTCATCCCCATCATCCACAAATATGTCAAAATCGGATAGATAATAATAAACTGTATTAGCACCTATTCCTAAAAAATGAAAGGAATGAGCCAAAAAGCCCAATACGCCAAACCATACACAAATGCATATGCATATGCAACATATATATCAAATGCAACTTATTCTAATGCAACTAATCAGATTATTATCTTTATTAAGCCAACCAAACAACACAGTTCAGAACTATGAATCCCTAGTCTTAAACTTGAAGTAACTCAGACTCCTAAAATCAACCAACTTTTAAAAATAGGTAATTATACATATATTTGTATTGGAGAATCATCCACACACCACGGCCTCTGCCAAAATCTAATCTATTGGAATCATTTCTATGCATGAGTCCACTAGGGACAACCTCACACATAGATCATCAGGGTGCCCATTAGTATCACACTCTGCGTGGTCTTTACTAATCAAAGCCAAACACAAGTAGCAAACATAATTTCTTATTATCATATAGAATTAAGTCAATTTAGAATTATGAT
Source organism: Combretum micranthum (assembly GCA_024138025.1). Lineage (NCBI taxonomy): Eukaryota > Viridiplantae > Streptophyta > Magnoliopsida > Myrtales > Combretaceae > Combretum > Combretum micranthum. The sequence goes on along the minus strand of JAMXBD010002052.1, from coordinate 15,799 downwards.
CCTACAACACATATAACAAACAAGTCTAATCCTTAAAGACATAGAACAAAAAAGTAAGATTGTACCTTAATTAAATTCCAGAAACAGGGTTCTAATTCACCAAATCTCTTTTTAGAACACAAACCCTAATTCACTAGAAACCTGACAATATGAACATACAAATTTCAAAATAAAATTCTTATTATAAAATTCTAATCTAAACTCCATTTAAAGTCCTAATCTCAACAAAATCAGAAATTCATACCTTTCTCCTTGATCAAAATTCAAAACTCTTCCAAAATAACCAGTCTCCCCAACAGATCTTTCCAACCTTAGAATCTCCTTCCAGCAAACAGACTTAAAGAATCAACAAGAAATTACAAATACATAAATCTATGGATTGAAATTATAGAAACTTACCTAGAATCGATCCTTAATCCTTTAGATCACAAAAAATCATATTCCAAATCAATTAGTGTTCCTCTTCGAAAAGTTCATTCAAAACCATAAGCAATACTCTAAGAAACTAATATATCTGTAAAATCCATAAGAAGAAATATGGATCTCGTTACCTGATCTGGACTATATAATCCTTTTTAACACCAAATCCAGATCTCCAACATAATCAGGGATTTCTCCAATCTCCCTTCAAAAACAACAACAAATTCTAAGGAAACTATTGATTTGTAGATCGTAAAGAAAGAATGGTTATCAAATTACCTGGATCTGATCCTCAACCTTCCTTAAACACCAAATCTTTAGATTCTCCAAGAAAACTAAAACGATTCTCCACATCTCTTTCAAAACAATATAAAAATCCAAGAACTTGATAGATCTATGAAACCTAAAAGAAAATTGATTATTTGATTACTTGATCTAGATTACCAGATCGTCTTGACGGCTATGAATATGCCAGAGGATGTCTGCTAGGTTTAGGGTTATGTTGGAATAGAGAATAAAAAAAAAAGATATAATAAAAATTGTGGCTTTTCATCTCCTTCGCTTTTCAATATGTATGCCGGCAGCATTGAAGCTGGTGTACACTCTACCAATTACATTTTCAATCAAGTCTCTGTCGTGTAAACACAACACAATTATATTTGTACTTTGACCATAAAATTTTTATTTAATACCCTTTGACACTTTGACCCTTCTTGATAACTCATTTATTTGTATATTACAATATGTATTTATATAATTTTTATTTGGATGGGTCAGTAATCATATAATTTCTTCAATTTATATATCTATTGCTCTTAATCTAATACACTTGTTAAATAACCGGTTTTAATGACCGGTATTGGCTTTTACTATTAAATAGCGCAGTAAGCTTATTGGGACTTAATAGGAAACAATACGCAAGTAATTGAAAAATAATATTTCAAAACTTTCCGGTCACATTCTAACCAACCCTTCATAAATTTTTGCAGTGTTTTATGAGTTGAAAATAGCATTCTGGCCGTAAACATTAACATAATTATGACTTCTTCTTGATGAGACCGTGCTTCCCACTATACTATCCTATTTCAAGCTTATATATTTGCAACGATATTAGTCCTCCCAGACACGAAGCACAAACATTTTATACTTTTCATCGAACAAGGAGCTTCACTCTATCCGGTCGGATGTTTCTTTAGTCATTTGATGCTCCCTTTTGAAAAAGAAAACCGAATCTACTTGTCAAGTGGATTTCGTTGAGATTTATATCAATGATTCTCCAAGGAAGATTGCTGTTTTTCTTTCTTTTTTTTTTTTTTTTTGAGGGGGTGGTGGGGGGTGGTGTGCGTGGGGGGATGAAGGAAATTAGAGAAATGACGTATCGCCCATGAATGAATGATATAATTTGCGGATCTTATCAGAATTTTGAAGTTAAAAAATATTTTTCCGAGCTTAGTTTATAAGACTTAATAAGGATAGGGTTGAACGTTGGGAATTATATTTTCCAAGAGGCCTTCTTTAGGAGGATAATCCCAATTTTTATAGTTAAGGGAACACAGGATTATACGACTGAGGGGCTGGTTTAATTAAGTTAATTTTAAAATTATTTATTAATATCCACTAGCTACAAAATTATATTACATCTTTATATTTTGATAATTTTATAATGATTTCAATGTGATATTTTTTAAAACTTCATGAAAAAAATTATTTGAACAATAATTAAGAGAATTTAGTGCATTTCATAAGGGATGATATATATGTTACTAGAAAATTAACTGTTAATAAAAAAATATAGAGTTAATATCTGTATGAATTTTGCATTTAATAAAATAAATCATAAAATAATCTAGAAATGATATTTATTCAATACTTTATGTCCATTTTCCTAGAATTACATATAGAAAAAAATAATGTTGCTAAATCAAATTAAATAATTAATATGCAATGTGATTGCTTTTAGTACAAACATATTAAAATATATATAAATAAGACATTGTTCAATAATTTATATACATTTAAATAACAGTATTGAAGAAAAAAAGTTACTAAATCATATTATATGATTAGTATGCAATAATATTCAATTACAATGTGGATATAATAATTATTACTTTGTGATATACTTTGAACATAAAATAGTTATTAATAAGGATTTATTTAGTTTGATAATTTTATGATGAAAAAATTTAGTATTATTGACTATTGTAAAAGAAAAAGTTAAAAAGACACACACACATATATATATATAGAGAGAGAAAAGTTAGTATAAGAGTAAGAAGTAGCTTGCGCAATAAATGCATGTTGTACTCCCATGGATTTGAACCTATGATGATATAAAAGTAAATGCTTAGCCACTACATTACACTTAATTTTATATCATAGTTCTCTCTTTATAATATACATATAATATATATTTTTTTTCCTTTTAAAAAACCTTTAAAAATTAATTTTTCCCTAGTCCGGAGGGACTGGGGCCTATCGGCCCCCCCTAAATCCCCTGTCTATAGTCATTATATACATATATATGTATCACTATAAGATAATTAGGTTTTAAAGGAAAAATTTCTATCTATGAAAGTAAATCTCTATTGCAAAAATCATTGTCGTTGATTGTATCTAGTGCAGTGAAAGATATAGAAAAATATCACGTTTCATTGAATTGTGTAAGAATGTTGGAATATGATCTTCAATTGCCTTGATTTTATGAATAACCAGACAAATGACATGCAAAATTGAAAATTGTAAAGGAATTCAAAATTTTGGGCAGAACAAAGAGGTCATATAAATGCAAGCTTAAAAGGTTTCAAAAATTGTTTTGTTTGTTGCCCAGTGCGTACATATGAATGCAAGCTTGAAAGGTTACAAAAATAGAACTAGAAAAGATGTCAAAAATAGAAAAATCCTAAAACTCACAAGCATAAAGTAGATAAAAGAACAAGTAAAATTTTACAAATGGAAAATTAAAAAGAAAATATATAAAGTTATAACAAATTTAAAATTTTTCAAAGAGAAAAAAAATGCCATTTTAAGGTCTAAATGATGGAATTTACCTAAAACTCACTACCTAAGGGTGAGTTCTTCCCATTAACTCGTTTTATAGGGACCTAAAATCATAAAACTATCACTAACCAGTCTTTATCCTATTTTGCCATTTATATGTTTGCCATAGCTTCTACCTCATTAGTATCTACAAAAATAGAACTTTTTCTTATCAATTTTCCCTTGCAAACTTTTTGTCTTTGAATATCAATTTTCTTGTAATGCATGTATTGTGGGATTACTACAGTTGACCGATCATGTGTAATAGGCATGCTAGTTAACCCAAAAGAATTCTTGAGATGATGACACGTGTACAAATGTTATAGAGAAAGGCATAAGAGAAGGAATTGACAAACAATTTCTCAAGCTTAAGATTGTGACAAAATATTAAATTAAGTAGACCCAATCGTTCTTAATTTGTTCTTCGTTAAATGGGTGTTTGATCTTTCTTGGTTCTATTTTAGAAACGTTTCAGCATTACTCTCAATCCTCGTGACTGACTGGATGTCACTATGCTTTTTAATTTTAAATTCATTTATAAGCACAAAATAACCATCCAGTAAACCAGTTGCGTATGCAGTAAATATACCGATGAGACTAGGTCGATCCACATGGAGATAATGACTAATTACTAGGTATTCGATTGTTTCCCTAAGCTATGTTATCAAAGATCATATTTTAGATTAAGCTATCAGATTGTAATTTAACTAAAAACTAAACTAATTAGCAAACTTGAACACTTTAAATCGAATGCTATAGCAACGTAAATGAGAGATCCAAGTTTAAGAGATGCTAAAACAATTAAGAAACATGCAATTATATTTTCATTTGAATTTAATTGATGCCTCAAGTTGATATTAAAACTAATTACTTGGGATTTATCCAAACTCACTAGAACTTGCCCACATCCTGGAGTAGCAAAATTCTATATAAACATAAATTATCCTGCTAAGGTAATTTATTTATAATTATAAGATAAATAGTAACTCACTCACAGAAATTACTACTCTAGTTAAAATCACAATTCAAGAACCGCCAAGTGACTCAAAATTGTAATCATAACCACGTTAAGCAAGTGAGTTCATGAATTTCATATCCCTATGATAAATCTCTTTCAAAAATCTAAGTTGTGTTCATATGGATTATCGAATCTCTCTTGAGTATCTCTAACCCTAATCCATCCAATCAATATGAGCCCGAAACTAGTCAAACAAATCATGAACAACAACAGTTAAATTCCCAAATAATCAAATAGCAACATCAAAACAAGTCAATTGATCTAATTCATCAAATCCATCAATGAATATTCGCAAATACATTAAGCAAGTCAAGCAATAGACATAATAGATAAGGATTGAAAACACCTCAAAAGGAATTTCATTCATCAGAGTCTTCAAACCATAAACCTAATGAATTGGGCATTGCTTGATCACATGCAAAACCCCAAGATCACCTTCAAATGTTGCTAGAATAATGAGGTTTTAGTACCCTAAGATTGAATACACATTCATGTTTTAATAGATCTCTCTTGCTTAAGGTTTGTTTTTTCTTCTTGTAATATATTTTCTCCCAAAAATTAACATAATATATAGAGATAAGAAAGAGTAACACATGGAGATACATTGGCAACTTTTCATTTTATGCCAGCAACCTTGATTTTGTAACTGTCGGCCTTCGTTATAGCTTTAATTTTCCAAAAGCAGCAATGTGTTTACACCGACTCAAGGTCAACGGCCTTATTGTTCCAATATCCAACGTACGTTGCTAGCTAGCGTCTCTGTTTCTACACTGGTAGCATTGGAACCCATGCTAAAGTTTTTGGTTCTGTGAACATTCAACACTGGCTAAAACCCAGCGGCATTGAATTTAGAATTTCTAGTATACATATTAGAAAATCAAAGCTGTTGGATTCTCCTACAAATGTTGGCGATGTTATGGTTGGCTTTAATGTTTTCAATGTTGTGGATATCTAATATCGCCTCAAAGCCGGCGGCGTAAGTCCAACCACATGCCGACATAAGTTCATTTGATGAAGGGCGATGAAATTTTTGCTTAAAAGTTGGTGGTGTTGCTTTATATTTGATGAAGGTTGCTGATGATCCAATGAAGGCCAATGGTATACATTCTTAATTAGTATGCCCACTTTCTTTTCTTATCTAAGTTTGCTCAAATCATCTCTTAAATTGTTTGCATGTGTATTATAAGTCCTTCATGATCTCAAATATCACAATAAACACATATAAGAACCATATCCTCATGATTTCTACAAAATCAATAATGATTAAACATAATTTTATCAATGAAAAGTGAGTATATTATGATTTTATCAGTGACACATAAAATCAATGAAAAACGAGGAGATGAGCTTCTTATTTATAGATGCTGAAGGCTAGTGCTAATCATTGGATGACATCTAGATTGACGGTTGAGATCAAGCATTGCTTACGATCGATAGATCTCCCTTACGATCCAATGTCAACATTCATCCTTTTCTTTTAATCTTATATGGACATGCACTTTGGATGTTGGCTTGGAAGAAATGATGACTTTTATAATATAAAAGAGGCATAATCTTCTTTTTTAATAGCCTATATTAATACAAAATAGCTTAAGGCCTATTTTAGCCCATATAAACCTTATTTTATTCAAACAAAAACCAAATTAGCCTAAAAAAATATTTTTGGAGTCCACTTGTCATATACGAGAAAATTGAATAAGGTTGAGAGTAGAATAAACTAATCTAGTGATCCTTGTTCCAAGCCAACTAAGCCAAATCTCCCTAAGACATTCCCTTTTGGACTCGGTTTTCTAAATCCTATCATTAATCCAAAAAACCGGTCCATGAAATCAAATTGGGCTAAAATCTTGATTGTTGAAACATCCCTTTACAATGTATAAGTTTTTTAATGTTATATTTGTTTTTAAAGTTCTAATGAGAGTACTGCTCCATCAAGGTCATTCTCTAGATAATTCTCGTATTTGAATTATAGTAAGTTATTATTATTTTAGAGTTAATGTCACAAATTGTAACTAAACTTTGATAAATTTACAACTAGATACGTGGAGTTTAAAATTGATCAATTTAATACCTAAACTCTAAATTGACAAATTTAGTACCTGAAAGAACTTTTTGTGCATGGTAATAGTACCTTCATTGAGTTATTTTAAGTACTCAATTCATCAACTTTAAAGTTTTTCACATACCAAATTGATCAATTTTAAAATTTTAGTATTAAATTGATATTTTTGAAGTTTGAGTACTTAATTACATATTTTGCCAAAATTCATGTATCATTTGTCATATTATCCTTTTTTTATGATGAGTTTTTAACAATAATAGTACAACCACCCATTAAGACACGTGTTTATAAACAATAGAACTCAGGATCGGACATAAATTTGAAATAATAATCCGAAATCTACACTAACAAACAAGAGAATATGTTATTACAATCCAATCTAAAGTCGTAATATAACAAGGAAGTACGCCAAATTAACTGAAAAACCTACCGGTTAAACTTACTATGGTGTTTAAAATAAATTAAGAAATAGTGGAAAATGTTAGGTTGAAATTGTTGATGGTTGCGTGTATAGATTATAGGATGACGGATGGCCTGCCCGTGTTGTTCAAATGTAGTGTTTAGCTAGTTGTCTAGTACTAATAGCATGTGGTTGACTGTTTCCTTTGGTCTGGATGGGGGGCTCGTGGCTTCTGATTTGCTTTTGCAAAAATGCGGCCGGCCCAATCGGAGATAGGGAGCTTCTGAAGACCCCGTCCATAGAATAATATTGAATAATTAATACACATTATATATATATATATATATATATATTTAATAGGTAACTATTAATGATTCTTTAATATATGAAAAAGATGATAAATAGTTTCTAAATTAATTACATACATATTAAAAAGTAACTGATATTTATAGTGTGTATTAACTACTTAAGCCTTTCTTGCAATATATTATTCCTTTATAACACTTTTTATTTTTCTTTTTTTTTAATTGATCCAAACTATGTGTAACTTATCAATTTTGCATCATTTAACCCATAAAAAAGTGATAAATTGAACACAAATATATAGAATTATATATGTAAAAAATACATGTTTATCACCACCCAACTTAAAATCTTGCTTGTATGTAAATAATCATTTAAATTACACTGGAAGGTTACAACGTTTGATGGTAAGTTTATTTGAGATCACAATATTTTAAAAGATTAAAAATAGGTCAAAACATTTATAGAAGTGGGCAAATCGAGATCACCATTAGGATGAGTTAACAAGAAAAATATTTAAAATTAAAACTTATAATATTTGACACGTTATAAGACATACCAATGGTAGTCTTAATTGACCCACTTCTCTAAACGTTGTGACATCTTTTTAACCATTGAAAGGTTGAGACCTGAAATGAACTTACTCCAAAAACATTGTAATCTCTTTTTAATTATTTAAAATATTGTGATCTTCTGGTGTAATTTACCCTTAAATAATCTAACAAAATATTTCAAATCTTTTCCTTAGATTGAGGTAAAGTATAGTACCCAATTGCTAAATGCATCCATCAACATTTAGTTCACAGTGCGCCAGTTTTATGAAATATTAAGATGGATCGATTTATTAGTTGCACTCCTTTTTATCCACAAATGAAGATTAAGCAATTCTCTTATACAACTTATTACTTGGTGATAAAATGTACAAAAAAAAAAAAAAGCCTAGGAGAATAATCAAATATTTAATCAAATGCTCATTAAGGTTGTATGGCTCTATTTAGATAAATATTCCTTTACTCAATCAAGTAAAACATTAAGTATTCAAGAAAAAGACTTCTATGCTTTATACATTAAATAAAGGAAAATTCTATGGTTTTGTTATTAATTTTAATGGTACCGGTCCGGTCACTATCCAACGGCTCATACCATATACAATCGTGATTGAATCACTAAAATAGTTAATATTTCAATTATTATATGCATTTTAATGGTTGGATGATTGACTGAACGATCCCAAAAATTTATTGAATGGTCCCATTGACGGACCATAGAAGCTCTCTTAAACAAGTATATGCCCACCCTAATTCAACTCATGAACATGATATAAATAAGTAAAAGATATAAAACTATACGCCTTTTTGTATACTTAACTTTTTCTTGATTATTTTCATTATTTTCAGCCTTTTGTCACTAATCTCTCGTGCATCTTCCCCTTTTCAATTTTTTGCTTGCACTTATGGGGTAAATGAAATAAAAAAAATATTGTTTTAAAAAAAATTAAAATAGTGCCATTAATAAAACAAACAAACATAGGGAAGACATGATTTTATTTTGCACTAACATTGTCTCTTCAACATATGATTTCCTACTGTGGTGTAGTAGTCAACCTATATCGTTTTTATAGGAGGAATTTAGGTTAGCACAAGTCGTTGGATATTCTTTTTTTTTATTATTATTTTTGAAAGGTAAAAAAATACAAATAAAAAAAATCATGCTCAGCACCAGTTGAACTCAAATCTCTATTTCCAATAACAAAACAACCAATCACCACACCATGCAACCATATATAATACTAATCTTATAATATTTCATTCAACTATTTTAAAACATTGCCTTCATGTGTGTCATATAAAAAAATATTAGTCTTACGGTGGAATTATTATACTATGTATAACTCTTTGAATAGAAAGTGTTGCTTTACTCTTAAAAATAAAATTAAAAAAAATTAAGTAAACCTCCGAGTAATCTGGGGAAAGAAAAAACAAAGCAAATTTTTCATGATAAAGGATTTTAATTTTTTCTATATTTTCAGCCAACTTAAAATGGGGTTTTATAAGATACTGGCATTATTTGTAGGAGCATAAGCACTGGCCTTAGCACACTGCATACCCTGGGGGACACGTGTAAGTTTTCGTATTACACACATTTCCTAGGGTAAAAGGAAAATATATATTATATTTAAAAAGACGCCCAAAATAGGCACTTGAAAAAAGTCCAAATTAATAAAAAAAAAATATGTTAACACACATGAAGATTCGATTTTAAAATATTTAAATAAAGTATTATAAGAATAAGATTATATGTGGCTCTATTGCGTAATGGTAGGTGTTCTTGTCATTCAAAATAGAGATTTGGATTTGACTCTTGTTTTTTTTTTTTTCCTTTTTATGCCTGTCAAAAGAAATTCATTAAATATGCAACATGTCCAGTACAAAAGATAAAAAGAAGGAGTCATTAGAAATGAGACAACAAATAGATTCCGATTGAAGAATATTGAAGAGAGAAGATGGGGGTGCGAGAGCCCAACCACTTTAGCTCATCTTCCATCTACATTGTGTTGCTATCCAATTAGCAGCTTCGCTTGCTCCACATGGGGGAACTTCACACCGTGGAAGAACTTTATTAGCTAATGATTATTGGCCAAGATAATTCAAATGCACCATGAGACATTAGTGTCACTGGTTAGCGCTTAGAAAACTAAAGCTACATCCATCGCAACTATTATGTCTTGCCATCCTCTCTAGACATCGGCACGGGATAATTCCGAACCACGAACTGTCCCGATCCGTCCCTAGCGGTTTTGTACCTGAGAACCACCTCGTCGGGGATAGTTATGAATCGCCGAAGGACCCGTCGGAACCGGTGAGTTCTAGCGGTTCATCCACGCAGAACCAGAAGTTCAACCGGATCGAGAACCGCTATTCTAAACTCGGAACTGGCGGTTTCGACCCGCGAAATATAAAAATTTAAAAAAGAAAAAACAAAACAAAACCAAAACACAACAAAAAATTAACATTCTGTTTCCTAGTAGTAATAGACATCAATTTCTTAAAATTTTTATAATAATTTTTCAAATAATGAATTTGGAAAAGAAAACTGAATAATAAGTAAATTCAAAATTTTAATTCTCAGCTTTACGTGCACAACAAAAAGATATTGTACATTGTTCTTACTTCATGGTGGGAAAATATGTTGGAGCAGCTGTAGCACTATTGGGTGTTGAGAAATGACTGTCAAAAGACACCACCAACTTTGCAAATGCTTAAAAAGAAAAAAAAACCTAGTTCATGGTTCGGATGGAACCAGAATCGGAACCACCAGAACCGGTGGTTCCATGGAACCGTGAACCGCCCCGGCTCTAGCGGTTTCGGTTCCTGTTTGGGTTCGAAACCGACCCGAACCGTGCCGATGTCTAATTTTCTCTTTTTAGCAAGCATGATTGCTTCTAAAACAGTTCGAGCTTCGACACTCTCCACAATATTTGTTATGAACATTCTCATGCCTCCCTACATACCTAATCAGTTGAATCTCTTGTGATAAAACCAGCTGCTACTTCTCCAGATAACAAACACACAAAAGCATCATAGTTTATCTTGATGTGTTTGGTTGGGCCATTCCAAACATCTTTGGTAAAGTGCTTATGTAGCTGTTGCTCCTTCTCTCTTCTTATACTGCATTGTGTAGTGGGGCTACTATTTTCTATCAATATAGAGAGGCAGCGTTGTGGAACTTGTGAATAGTTAGTTGCTGCCTGCACAAAAGTCTTAATGTTAGCATGTGTTGTCCTAAAGGGACGTGTAGTAGTAATTTGTGTTGTCATACTGAAGCAAGAGAGGTTGGTGTTGACTTGTTGTGGTGACTAATTGTAAATGCTAGAAAAACTAGTAGTTGGAGCTAATAATGGCAGATTTGCTTGTCCTCAGCACTTTAGAAGCCTACTTCTCCCTTGTCTTTTTACAGAGGATATTCTAACAGCGCTTGCTTTGCTCTTGTAATCGTAGAGATGACATATGGTTCTCCTTTTTGAAGATAGCATTACACTTGCCTTTCCAAATTGACCGCAGAACAGTGCAGAGGTGAGCAAAAGTCTCAGCAATATATTTTTTATTACCAATCCCACCTACACAAGAATTCAGCCATACATCCAATCTCTGTATTTGTTCCAAATTGATTCTTATATCTAAAGAGGATTCACAAATCCTAAGTTGTAGGAGATTATTTCTCCATGCGTTTTAAAATTAAGCATAATTTTTGAAGAAATAAAATCGAAACAATGAATATTTCAATTACTAGCAAATTCTTAAAAATATTATAAACAATGGTTTTAATTGATTTTACCCAGAAAACACGAGATTTTTCTAAAGTAGGAAGAAACTCATTCTTTCGCCTTAGAACTCTCTCTTTATATTAGGTTAAGAAAATAAGCTACATAAAATTCTATATACTGTACACTCTATACAACGCATGCCTCTGTCCCTTTATTTATAGGCTCAGGGTATGCAAATAATAAAGATTTTATTACTGACATGGTAGACTCTTTATAACGGAATGCATTTTCTTTATCCACGTGCAAGTTTGTATCGCTTGCTCAAACAATCGCTTATCGAGGGGTAGGTCTAGTGGTTGAGTACTGCATTAAAGATAGGGCTCGACTTGAGATGGTAAAACGTTGTCATTTCTATCCATTTTTTCATCGAAGGCTAAATTGAGGACTTTGAGGTGCGACTTAAGTCAAGCAAAATTTTGGTCTTCATTCAACAACTGTCACGAGTCAGATTTAGGGTGTCGCGCCCCAAAGGGTACCCTAAACGCGATAGTTCGCCGCACTCGATATTTAAACTCAAGTATGATAACTTTAATCATTCCATGAGTTTAAACACCGGGTATAAGGCTTATGTTCACCATGTAGGGGATCTTACTTTGAATTGAAATAGCTTAAGAAAACATATATAGCGATAAGAATATAAATCATAACAGTTATAACCAAGATTAATCTATTATAAAGATCTAAGGGGCATACCCCCGTCAAAATATTAAGAGTCTTTAGAGTCTATAAAAGTCTCTTACAACAACAGATATATATATATATATATAATTAAGGAGATTTAACTAGAAGTCTATGCCTAACATCTAGGTCTCGACTTCTTCAAAAAGCTCTTTAAATTCCAAAAGCTGTACCTGAGAGAAATGTCCCTTGGGGATAGCCATAGATAATTGTACTACAACAAGAAACTATAGGGGTATAAGCTTGCGAGCTTAGTGAGTTTCACTTCCAAATTAAATACTTCATCAAGCAATAGGGCAAGCAAGTTATATTAAGTAATCATATGAAATGTACAAGCACGCGAGCATACAATACATAAGACTTTCCGGGAGTCCTATGTTGAATGGATTTATGCTATCCATTCGGGTTAGGTGTTTCAGGCCCATATGACCATAGATTTCAATTTTCTTATTTATATAGTGGTTGATTCAGGTACCCACTTACTCATTTATTATGTAGTTGATTCAAGTGCCTACTCCATTTCCATTTTATTTCAGGTGACCCTGCGCCAACATTCGAGTTTTTAAGCTTACTCGTTACCTAGTTATTGTGCATTTTTCCCACAAAGGTATAATAATAAATGTAATGTGACTCATCGTATGTTATGCATGGATAATTTAGTTATAAGATCATAGCATATTATTTAAGTGAATTATAGGAAATCATAGATATTTCAGACACTTCAATTCTATACTAAATCATATATATATATATATCGCAATTTCCATTTCAATATTCTTAACATTAATTCAACCACATGGAATTCACATGCGCATTCCAAATTTTATCTTGTCCTAATTCTAATGTCACTATCATTACAAGCACAATCATAAGCATGTAATTTAAAGAAAGTGAACTCATTTTGCCATGGCTTGAAATTCCTCTTAATTGTAATAGTCCTCGTAAAGGTCTAGTCCATCTCCCAAGTCTCCTAACAAAAGAATATCTCTATGAAACTTATAAATTCTATTCTATCAAATTCATCCAAGTTCGCTAGGAGGGAATTCCAACTTAAAATTGTCATAACTTGGTCATTTTAACTCGGAATTTCACATATTACATACTGATTTCTATCTATTTAACGAGAGCTAACTATTTCTAAAGTTATTTTCATCAAACAAGGTCATTTGGTTCGTGAACACTACGATACAGAATGTGATATAAGATTCCCAACCCACAAATTAAATTATAATTTCAATTCAAGCATCATTTGCAAGCTTTAATAGTTACTTAGCTATCATTATATTTTGAAAGACTTTTTTATATACATATATAACTCAATATCATGCATGATTCATACGTGTTGATCAATTTATTTCCTTATGCACTTAGACAATGCTTATGGATTGAAAGACACTATTTCTTAAGTTTTGTTTCTACCAAGTATATTTATGTACATGCAATTCTACAAGTTATTATCATGAATGTCCATGAGATGAGCTATTTATATGTATATCCTTAATGATATTTGATAACAAGAATTCTTTTAGAAAACTTTTGCTATGCAAAACTTTTGAAATTACTAGACTTAAGAAAACTAGTTTTTTTCTTGCAAAATCACAGTTGTTTTTATCAAAATACAACCTTAATGACCTATATGCCTAACACCTTTATATTTTAAAAAAATTCTTCACTTTGGAGTTGGAAAATAGATGTTTAAATAGGGGTTTTTACAAATTTTACTAGATTTTAAGGAATGAAAACATTGTTTGACCTATATTTTGAAACCTTTCCTTATTTTAGGATTATACTTTGATAAAATCCACTTATCCTCGTCAAAATTAAGTCTTTATTACATCTATGGGGACTTCTATGGTCCCATCAGTTAATTTGACGGATTGATCCCGTCAAGATTTAGATCATTAATTTATTGAGATTTAATTATAGCATTTGATCATATTAACTTGTAACTTATTGTTTAGGTTAAACACATGCCTTGTTTTTTTTTTTTTTTCCTCTTCCTTTCAATCAAGATTGTCTTTTTCTTTTCTTTTTTGAATTTTTTTTCCTCTTCTTTCACCTTTTATTTTTTTATATGTCTTTCACTTTTTCATTTTTCCTTTGCATCAATTTTTTTTTTTTTGTAACCTTACTTTCTCCCTATTAATGTCAATCTTACAACCGCTTTCATATATTATAAATTTGATTATGTATATTATATATTTTATTTTAGAGCATAAAATAACATATCATATATATGTGTGTGTTTTATATGTTATATATGATATATTTAATGTGTATGTTAAGGAAATATAAAATATTTATAAATGCACTTATATGTTATATAAGATATAGTTTAAAATAATATCATATATATTTTATATGTTATAGCAATATACAAAATTTGTATGCGTTCTTATATGTTATATAGGATGTATATATTTTATGTTATATTAATATGTTAAAATCTTATGCAAGAATTTGCATAGTATATGTATTTATTTTAAGTCTTATATGTGATTATTTGTTTATATGTATTGTATTTTATTTCAAAACATAAAATAACATATCATATATGTTATATATGATAATGTATTTTATTTTTAATATAGGATATGTCTTCATATGTATATCGTATATTTCCTTATATAATATAAAAAAATTGTATGTTTATATATGTATATGTTTCTAGATGCAAATGTTTTAGATGTCATAATAATATATTAAATTAGGATACATTATATGCTATAGTAATATATTAAATTAGGAATATATTATATGTTAAATTGATACAAAAAACTTGTATGTTCTTATATGTTATTTAGGATATATATAAAATTATATGTTATAGTAATATGTAAAATCTTTACATGTTGAAATTTTTACAATATGTGTATATAGTGTCACGCCCCAACGGGTATCCTAAACGTGACAGCCTGCCATACACAATATTAAAACTTAAGAATGACTACCTCAGTCACTCGAAAGCTTCTATATCGGTACAAGGCGTACATTCACATTAAAGGGAGACCGGTGAAGTAATTTTAAGATATCGGCAGCGAACATGCAAAATAACACTTAATATATTGCATTGAAATATAAAGTCTTACAACTTCTAAGGGGCCTTCCCCTGATAATTCCATAACAACATGGTTTTACTAAGATAAATAACAAAAGCTAGAAGATTTTAGAAGAAATCTACTCTTAGAGTTCAAAACAGAATTCCTCCAAAAGCTTCCCAAAAAGGATTTTACCTGGGTGAATCAAGATGGTCTCGGGTGCAAAAAGATAATCCTGCAATATCAAAAGTCTATAGGAGTATAAGCCTAACTAGCTTAGTAGTGAAGTATTCCTTACGCAAAAGTACTCATAACAGACAATCGGCCAAGTTTATTAAACAAGATATGAAATGCAACAACCATATGATCAAACAGTAGATAGACTATCCGGTTTCGTACGAGTGATGGATTACCCCTCCATCGATGGTTAGGGAATGCTTTGAACTGGGTCCCAAACGACTCCTTAAAGTTGCACGTGTCTTGGGTTCCAACGACCGTACTACTAGTCTCCGGGCTT